>LPNX010549103.1:4736-45840 GCA_001517045.1 Pseudotsuga menziesii
ACCATTCCACCACTCATTAGCTTGCCCATTCGCCCTTACAAATTCGTGAGCCTCACGACAGATTTGGGATCAGCTTTTTACACCTATGGGGGATTTGCCTATTTTGGGTAAGCCTGCTTTATGCTAGTTTTGGATGCCTCCTTATGCATTCGATCTCTTGATGTATTCTATATATTCAGAAACCTATGTTATTACAAGGTTGGCTATTGTACACTCAGTTAATATAATATTGTGTTACAGCTCCATATTCAGTCTCCATTGTTAGCAATTTTGCATGATCAATTGATAATTGTTGTGGGTAAAATTAATCTATTGCTGGCCTGAATTTATACATTGACACTCATCTCCTCCTATATTTGTAACTATAAATCACTTTTATTCTTTTTCAATATTTTCAAAATATCCGAAAAAGTCCAAAAAAATCAAAAAACCAAAAAGTCGGACAGGAAAAGATGTTATCTTTGGCAACAGTTGAGTTGTGTCACCTTCAAATAGAGCAATGTATATCACATGCATTGGTTGGGATAAGAGTTTGACTTAGGATTTGTACTCATGTCTCTGATTTTATCTCCGCCGACTGGTTAAGCTTCCAGTCCCTATGGAGCCTCTGTTGATGCCTCCTATGTTGCAGAGATGTCTCAGTTTTGTATAGTGCTACCTACATTCAATCACCATTTGATTTTATGCTCTTGTTCGAAGGAATTTGAAGCCTGATTCAGCCATTCCTCAATTTTTTTGACTTTACATGTCAACCATTCCCAGTACTAGTACTGGTTCGAACACATTATGATCGAGTCATTCCACATTATACAAATTTGCTGAGTACCTCATGTTGGATGATGGGGGATGCCTTAATTCCCTCCTTCTAGCAGATTCCATCGCATCGAATTCAAATCATTTATTTTGGGATAGGATTCTAGATTCATTTGAGTGCCTTGAGACATACAGTCATCAGTGGTAGGTTCTCTCACCATCGACAGTTTTGGGAATACATCAATGTCCCCTGATCGATGGATTCTTTCAAGTGTTCAACCTCAACACATTTATTCGCACTTGTTAGATTGCAATCTAGTACCTTGATTCCCATTTTCATTATCGATGGGTGATCTCACATCTATTAACAGTATACATCAATGACCGGTAATTAGACGATGGACTACTATGTTCGACCTTGACACCTCTATTCACATAGTAGGACATGTACTTGTAGCATATTGTGTAGAAGACTTTCCATATTGGTGGCATTTCTGATATGCTACCTCCTTGATCGTGCTAGTGTTCATGAGATTTCATCTCTCATGACTTGATTCCAATGTATGTCAAATATCTTCAGCTTTCATGGAGATCTTGGTCATTTGTATATATTCATCATGGAGAATCTGATCTATCTATATTGTACATGGCAATGACCATGCATGTCATATATCATGCCTATTCATGGCCATTGTACTCTTATGTATCTGGGACTGCTGTATGTATTTGTAGTCATATGCAGAGATATTTTTACTATATTCTTGGATGGTTGGTTCTTCCACCTGGTTCTTCATCACTCTAGTTTTGGGATGGACTTATAATCTATTTCGGCCTTCGTATCACCCCTCTAACCTCAAACATTAGGCAGCATCTGTTACAGCTGATTTTACTACACATGGTAGATCACACATTTATGGCCTTCCATGTCCCTCTGCAGACTCTTTAGACCCCATGGACCATTTTTGTACCTTTGATGTTTCCAAGATCATCCCTAAAAACACTCATTATTTGTTGTACGTGACTTTTAAACCCTTTCTCCCGTATACACACAGATATAACCCTTAAACCCGCGTACATTGGGATGTGTGCAAAAGGCCAAATATTTTTGGAGTTTTCCTTAATCTGGATCTAAGTCACTTGTCTCCTGGCCTTCCATATGCCTCGATATCGCTCGTATTTGACCTTCCATTACCCCAGTGAAGTACTATATAAGGAACCCTTTGGATACATTGAAGGAGGAGAATTGAAGAGCAAGAAAACTACAGTCCATTGTTGTTGTAGCTTGCTTATACTTGATTCTGCATCCCTTTGTCCCTTGGAGCACTTGGTGTTCTTCCCAAGCTTTCCTTTTCTTATGAGCTTTCTATTGAGAGATGGAGGATTGAGGTGGTGGAGGCCCAGGTGGAGGACTCAGTTTCTCCAGTTCACAGACGTGCCGAAAGAGGTTGTCACTCATGTAATCTCTGATTTATATTAATAGAAATATGTTTTCCTATCCAATGATGTGAATTTAAATGAATATTGAATCCACGAATGCTTTTAATTTCTTACACATTATTGATTATATATGCTAGAGTAGGTATAACACCATTATATAGCATGCTTGTCTTGTTTGCTGTTGTTGAGAGAGAAAATTGTTAACACAAGATGGATTGGAAAAAGCTCAACGGGGATCTACATCAACCATCTAGAATAAGGTATGTTTCGATATCCTTTAGTGTTTGATGTTTTATTTCTATTGCATATTGGGAAGGGATTGATTTTTGTGGTTTCTCTGTCTATTGTGGTACAACCCAAGACATAGGAATTTTTCTCCGTAACAAAAACCAGTGCAGGGGATCATAAATTCAAGTTGCCTCATTCCATATCATGGCCCGAAGTGTCACGAAATCATGTAATATTATGTCAATAATAAAACCAGTAGGCTAGGATAGAGTGTAGGATTCAGTTTCATTAATAATGGAAATAAATTCAGATAGATGTAGCAATTAAGTAGCAAATAAATATTCCCAAGTAACTCTAGAGTATATTCTTAGGTCATCATTATGCATGCAATGTACATTTGTTATTTATATTGATTGTTAGTTATAACTAAATATGCCCAATTTAGAAAAAGTGAAGAGGTAAAAGCAATAAAGGGGCACTTCAAAAAATAATGATGAAGCCCAAAAGGTAAAAATTAAAATGAAAGGATGACTTTAACATCATGAATAGTTGGACAACAGACATAAGGTGTTGGAAATGTCACACAAAAATATAGTTAGCCTACCCATAGTTGGACATGTTGTAATAACCCAAAAATTCATAAAAAATTAATTTTTTTAAAGTGACATAAAATGTCTAACGTCGCAACTAAGTAACTGCTAATGGTTAGCGGAAAATGAAACAGTTTATAAAAAAAACATGGGATTGTTTTTTTAAAAGAACTTGTAAACTAAAGGATGTCATCTTAAACACCTGTGTTAGTACTATTAATGACTTAACATCTTTAGTTCTATCAGAGTTAGAAAAGGACTTGCATTTTGCTACCGCTAGATATACTGATGATTAACTTTTGTCAAGTAGGTAAGAATTCTTGTATGAGATTGGGGATTACTTAGTGTTCTGCTAACTCAATTGGACTGCAGGTTCCTTACATGTTTAGCAGGTAAGCATAATATCCAGTAGGTGTTATTTAAAATTATGTCGAGAACTACTTCCCTAGCATGATTGAAATGCTAGTTTAGAAAAGGTTTAAATATGATGCTTGTCTTCAAGAAGGTAAATTTCAATTCTTTTTCCGTTGTTATAAATCCATAATTGTATCTATAACTAACACCATAATGACTTTCTATCAAAAACATAAACAATGGTTTAAATTGCAAGAGCAGGTACTTACCATTGTTCCTTCGATCGTATGAAGATTATTTTCTAAAATTCTAAATAATACAGTTTGGTTTTCTTGTGTTTATAGTATTGGTTATTTATAAATTCCCATAGAGAGAATAGAGCTCATGGTTTTGGGTTTAAGTTCACTTCAAACCGTTTAGTGATCTCGTAGCTATTCTCACTTCAATACTGAAAAGGTGTCCTTCTCTTAAAGCATGATCAAGTTACCTATGTCTTTTCAATTATAAATTTAACAATGAGTTATTAGAAATTTAACATGAATTCTCCATCATTGTTAGTCTTCAATTTCTTGAGCACTCCTTCAACAAAATAGTATAAAGGTTATGTTTTTAGAGGTTTATGGCTTTTCCTTTTTACTATAGTCATAAGTTATAATATAACCATCTTATAACTTTTTTACTATTTCAAAATAATACCCCACCTAATTGACTTGTTTGAAAGCATGAAAATCTTCTAGGATAATAAATAGTATTCAGAATGTAACCTAAGGTTGAACACCAAAGTATCAACCACCATGATGAAATTAAATGATGGATAATCATAAGTTATAGTTTAAACCTATACTTTGCTAATTTCCATGGCATAATATATATATCATTGGCATAATGTATATCATCGGCAATCATAAGTCGAATAGTTTTGAAATTATCGTTTGTAAAATGTTTTATGCAGCGTTGACTATAGGTTTCAACCCACGCTTGGAGAAATATTTGGAAGGGCACGTATATTGTTTATATCCACTAGAGGGTTGACTTAAAACCTTGAAACCCTACTCATTTACATTGCAGGCCGTGGGTTCCTCCTTTGTGTTGGCCGAGCTGAGAGCTTGTAGCCATGAGAGGTCTGTAACCACCTTCAAACATTGGGCATTTCTCCTACAAATTCTATGCTGTGACTATTGGGAGAAGTTGTTTATGGCTTTGGTATTTCTGAGTGTTGAACTTTACAGCGCGAGTGTGGTTAATGGATTTTCATTGTGGCTCGAAGACTGTGCTGGTCTCTAACCTGCAACTGGTCACTCATAGCTTCTGCCTTCATATGCTTGAGTTGATTTTCTTGTTTTTTCCTTCATAGAGGTGACTTCAAGGCTTATTTCCTTTCAGCATGGTGCCAACACGACATAGTGTGGCCATCTCTCCTCGGCTTCCACTCCAAAAAACAACAGGTAAATACTTAACTTTAACTTGGGTTTAGATTAGTTTTTCTCACGAGGGTTCGTACAAATTTTAAGCAACAAAGTGTTTATAATGATGCAATTTGTTTCTTGCAGGTCTTTGCTTCCGGTTCCAAAGATGTAGGTGAAAGTGAGATCACCCTTCAGTTTTTACATGAGCATAGAAACTGGTAAGCCCCAATTCCAACGAGGGTTTCTTCCTACGTACAGTTTTGGTTGATGGAAGTTGGTTCTTATGGTTGAAAATGGCACAACCTTGGTTCTCTATTAGCTTTAGTTTCCAAGCTTGTTTGTTATTTGCAAAAGTTTTTACAAACCCTTAGTGGGTATTTTATGCAAGAGTGAAGAAGGCTCTGGAAGCCGTGATGGAAATTAGTTTTTATTTTGTGCTTTTAGCCCTTCAGCCTGAACAATGTAATTGCTTCCAATTTAAAATGATAGAGCTCAGCTCTAACTTGTTGAGGTTGTCGACCGCTGTCTAGTTTATTTTAATTTTTACCATGGATTTTAGTAGGTGAAGAAAGACTGTGAAACAGTCAGGATTATGAAGGAAAAACAGGATTTTCCTCCTGTTAGTAAATTTCGGTTACTCTTTGATATATATAAATATATTTTTGCATAGTTTGGTTTTGTTAATAGGCTTGAGCCTCGAACTTCAGTTCTAAAGGCTGTAAGCCATATCTTTTAAATTGATTCTGTTTTTAATAAGTTGTTTATGTAATATTTTAAATTATTATCTTGTATTTATAAATGTTTCCAGTGCACAATTTATGGGAACATTTACTGTATTTAAGAATAATATTTTACTCTATTTTTTATTTAAAAAAGTGAATTATTAAGTCTACCCTACAGTTCGGAAAGAATTAATTTTCTTACAAGGAAATATTCAGAGTTCTGTTTTATTATTTTCTTTTAATAAATTTTACAGTTGTTTGGTTTTTAATTCTCATAAAAGAAGGATTAGGGTTTATTGTTGCATACTTATGAATAGGATATATTTATCTTTCAAATCTAAGTAGTGTATTTAAATTATTGTAAAGACCTCCGTATAAGATCAGAGACACATAGTGTCTGAAAATAAAATGTTATAAAAATGTTTTGAAAATAAAAAATATCTTAACCTAACCCTAGATAATGGTCTGTTTACTATACCTATACTTATTTACTAAACTGTAAGTTTTTAAGTGTAGTAAATAATACTAGTTATAAGAAAAATAATTCTATAATTAATATGATTACTAAATGTTTTTATATACTTATCTTTTAGTTCTTATCTGAAGTAAATGTCATGATGTTACATTCTTTCAGGTATTTCTTGTTTTTGGGGTAGTGGGGTCCTTCAAAAGTATGCAGTGTGGGTACTCGTTGGATGTGGAATTAAATTCTACATCCAACGAGCTCTCCCACTCATAATTTGAGTAAAAATATAGGGAGATATGTCAAAAATACTAACAAAAAAGTAGTTTTTTTCATTCTTCCTCCAAAATTAATAACTATTATTTTATTATTTTCCTTATGAGGCCCATTTTAGACCTCAACTGACAAGAGTACTTCCTGAGCCAGGCGTGGAAAAATATAGTATGGAATTCTAATTCTATCTATTTCTCATTTTACATATTTATTACTATTTCTAACATTAACTGTACATTACCAAGTCTAACATTACAAAGTTACTCCTTTCTTCATAAACCCTAATTAAATACTAACATGCCTATATTTAAAAACTAATAAACATTTTACTAAAGACAGTAAATAAAGATAATAACATAAAGACAAATAGAACCTGTCAATGATAAGACGACAGCAGCTTAAGGATGTTTTCCCTCCCAACCAATCTCTTGGAAAACTCTCAGACACCGCTTCCTCGGGACCCCTGAGCTTGTTCCTGGTCTTCTTGGCAGAGAACTGGGTGGAGAATATAACCTTAAGACCTTTTGTCACCTGACTAGTCCAGTTACCTTAGTAATTAAAATCTTCTCACAGCAGTAAGAACTTCAGCCTAAAAGTTGCAATAAATTTAGTCTCAGCAGTTGACCCCTCAAACTCACTTCATTAATCCCCTCCATTGAATTTCTCTTGAGTAAATTCATTCACCCTGAATGATCATCTCTTAGAATGAGCAGCCTTAGTTGTCTTCAATGGGAAATTTTATAGAGATGGTTAGGTCTTCTGGGTCAATTTTCATTTAATGAGCCACAAATATAGGGAAGTTGTCACCTGCAACAGTTGGAAGTAGTTTGAGGATGCTGCCACTTGTCAGTGTACTCTCCACCTAGTCTCCTCCATCAATTGACTAGTAAACACTCTTTTAACAGATTCCCTAAGCTGTTGTCTCATCATTTATTTATTTATAAATAAAATATTCTGAATTACATTAATTATTCTTGACCCCACTGGGTCNAAATAACATTAAATTGCTTTTGCAAATTGGGGCATGTGACACATGTACTTGAGAATTCAAGGCAAGGCACGGTAATTGCAAAAGGTGAGTATTGCACTACAATCACCTATAAGAAGTCCAAAACATTACGGGGGAACAACCAATTATCTAATATGGTGAAAAATGACAGCGAGAGTAAGAGGTTTGTATCAGATCTAGAGATAAGTTTGATGTGCAACAAAGTTTTAGAAAATATATCTACCACCCCATCTATGTAAAAGAGTCATACCAAGGTGAGAGCAACCAAAGAGAATTAGATGATGGAGGTTCCCATCCTTGCGAAGTTCAAGGTTAAGGGAGAATTTCTGGGCAAGGTTCCTTTCCTCAAGTGTTTAAACTTTAACATTCTTGATGAAGCACAATTCCCTAAATTGGTGATACAAAGATGCAAATAGGTGGAGATAACATAGAATGGGGAAGAAAGTATCATTACACAAGCATGGGAATTCCACAAGAATGGAAAAAAAAGATAGCATAGAATGGGGAAGAAAATGTTTCAAGAGTCTTATAACTAGTCAGTTTGTGTATTAGTTTCCTCAAAAGAAAAGGGAAAAAAGGAGACATGCAACTAATATTGAAGAGCTTCTGCCATAGAAGAAAATAAAATAGATTTGAGGAAGATTGCAAAGAGTACTTGTATGTATTCCAAAAGATTCAAGTAGAACATGAAGGTATCTATAAGGGTTATACACTTGTGAAAAATACCAAGGATATTTTCTGAGAAATGATAGTAGATATAAGGGGATCTTGGATATATTACATTCAGACACATGAAGACCATTGACAATAGAATCCTTGGATGTCTCCTTGTACTATGTATGATTCTCTCCAGAAGACATGAATACCTAAGGTGAATAATCCAGCATGTTCCAAAAGTTCAGAACATAATCAAGGTCTTCAGATCAGATGAAGAAGCATAGTACCCTTCAATAAAATCCGACGATTTATGCAAGGAAACATAGATCAAGAGAGAGTAAAAAAAATAACCAAAAATAACTATTAACTGTGTAATAAATTTTTTTTGCTTAATTTGGATTATCATTGATGAATAGTATTGGTTAACCTATTTGTACATTTCTGACATGTGTTGTAGAATAGGTTCATTATGAATACTATGAAATTCTACATATGTTCCTACAAGAAGATGCATCCATTACGACATTTATGCTCAGATCAAATGTCCCAACTAGATATTAGCGAACAAGACTATTGAGCCTAGCATTCCCAGAAGTGAAGCCAGAGAGAGTTCGTGGTTGACCAACATACCTATGTGATAAGGAATATTGTGGAAACAAATATCTATGATCATGATTCACCCATGGTTTTATAGGTATACATTCATGCTTGGGGCCCGAGTCATATGGATAAAGGACAATGGCATAGCCAAGGGAAAACAATCTCTCATTATCTTGAGTAATATGGTGTAGCGATATTGGTCCAAGTAGGAGGCTTTGAATAATGAGTATCCCTCTAGTATAGTGATAATCCTTTTGATTATTACAATGAGACAATAGAGACAACAAAACCAATAGATTTGCTGAGAGATGATGTAGTGATCATGAAAAGGAATTAATGGATTGGTGACACCTTACAAGATTCAAGAAGGAGTTCACCTCTTAGTGATCCTTTCAGAGAAAGAGAGATAACAAATGACCTTAGAAGCTCCAATGCTATATGGCATTAGTGAGTCACACCATTGATTACAAGCCTTCTAGTAATGAGGATACAACGAGCCAAAAAGTTTGGAAGTATTTAATGATGGAAAAGTATTAGTCCATCATGAAGAATGATGTGAAGGAGATAGTTATGAGATCGAAAGGGAAGTAAATTCTATCTTCCAAATGGATTTACAAGATCAAAAAAAAGTTCTAACTAGCAGCAAAGATGACTCATGAAGGATAGCTAGTTTGGAGACTGAGAAGGAGTCATGGATAGAATTCAATGTTGTTGAAAGAGTAGGAGGGTTGTCTTAGGAAACACACGTAATGAAGATGACATAGATGGATATAAAAACATCAACAAGTGCAGTAAAAAGTAGGTTTATTTAATGAAAGATACTCATATTTAGAGAGTGTAGAGTATCTAGATGTAGAGGGAGTAATATACTCAAATGCAGAGGGAGTAGTACAAGGAAAATTTTAAGGATCCATAATTTTCTCAAACTGTAGAAACCTTGGCGAATCTTACTAATTCTTGAATTTGAAACCATAAAATGTTTGAATATTTTTTAAAACAGATATTCAAACTTCTAATTAATTTATATAGTTTTTGGACAATTTTGGACATTTTTAGAATAAAAGAAATTATCCCATGGAATTTGGGTGAATCATCTTTGAAAAAAAGGAAAACTGGTAAATCCTTTTTTGGAAAAAAGGTTAAAAAATAGTCCATGGGATAAATTTTTCCCCTTAAATTTTCCTTGGAGTACTATGCTCCCACGTAGATTGAGTAGTTGTAGCACAAATTGTTGATGATAAAGAAGACCTTGTATGGAATAAAGTAGACACCCATGACTTAGTATGTTAGGATAAACATGCACTTAATGAGCTCAGAATTCACTAAGAATGATGTGTATTTTGACATTTAATACAAGGTTGTTTATGGTGAACATGTGTTCTTGGTTTTGTATGATTCATGATTTGTTCCACTACAGGTACATAGAAGCTTAGTGTCGAGTGCAAGAGGGTGTTGGAATCTGAGTTAAAGATGAAGAGTCTTAGCCTAATATAATACTTCTTCATATTAGAAGTGTGGTAGAGACCAAATGAGATATTCCTCAGATAGAGGCACTACATAGTTAAGATCCCCAGAGATTCGATATGATGGACTGCAACTCTATGGGTATACCTATGGACAAAGATATGGAGAATCTGAGTGATTTTGCTTCAGATTCAAATCCGGTGGATCCCTTGATGTAAAAACATGGAGAAGATCAGTGATTCTTACTCTTATTCAAATTCAATGGATCCTACAAACATGACAGATATGGAGAAGCTAAGTGATTCTACTTCATATTCATATTTTGTGGATAGTTGACTAGATCCTTAGTGTACCTGAATAACAACAGGAGTGATACTTAATTTGTAGTGAACACTATAAGTCAATTTATTGTTGATATGAGTCATGTATATTGGGTTGTAGTAAATCATGTGATGAAGTACTTGCATGGCACATTTGGATATGATCTAAGATATGTCTCAAGTGATGAAGTGAAGCTACAAAAGATATACAAATTTTGACTAAGAGGAGTGTATTCGACATAAAGAGGATCTTGAGATGTTTCTTCAACTTTGGATCAACCATGATCTCTTGGTTTGGAAATAAGAAGAACTTTTCCACACTTGGTATAACGAAAGTAGAGTATTATGTATCTACTGTTGCAAGTCATGAATTAGTGTGGATTCGAAAGATTATTGAAGGGTAATTTGATGAGGACTTAGAGATTACTGTGATACAGTTTCACAATAAAATTTGAGTCAATATTTTAGAAAATCCATTGTTCCATGACAGGTTGAATAATATTGAGATGAAATACCACTTTATACGAGACATGGTGTAAAAGGGAGCAATGAAGATCTAGTACATATCTACATACAAGCAAATAACCAACATTCTCACAAAGCCTCTTCCGAAGGAAACATTTGTATACTTCAAGGACAAGCTTGGAGCGATAGAGAATGCCTCTTTGAGTGAGAGGGAATATTGAAAGATCAGTAGAACCATGATGGTTGTACAAATGAGAAACCTACATTCACATGAAGTGGATGGACTAGAAATTGTAATGATCCTATAGATGAGAAGCAAAAATTCACATGAGCGAAATGGCCTAGGAATTGTAATGGTCCTACAGATAAGCGACAGGAATTCATGTAAGATGAATGTTCCATAGTTTGAGATTTTTTTTTACAGATAATAAGTTAAATGGACACTCATGAGAAAATGACCATGATGATTTGGCTAGTGATGGATTGACTAGATGAATTGTCAATGAACTTGTAGTAAAAACATAATATAGATGCAGTACATGTACTGTACATATGTAGTTGCAGTAAAAATGTAGTACTAATGGGAAATCTCACCAAGTAAGAAACTTGGTGTGATGCATAATGTCTCCCTCATTGATAGGTAATTTATTGTGTTATTAGAGATCACTACAGGTACATGTATACAACATTCTCTATCCTTTACTACATGGGGGTGAGTTCTAATTGACATAACTAGATGTGATAATTTGAAATTTTCTTAAGTTTAATCCTAAGTTTTTTCAAAGAGTAGAGAGGGGAGGAAGAAAGGAGATAACCTCTTGAAGGGTGTAATTTGTAGAAGATCCCATTAATTGACCATCCATGGAATTTAGGCCTCCATTTTCATCTTTATTTCTAGTTCCTTACCTATGGCTTTGAAAAATTGAAAACTATCTACCAAATCTTGATCAAAATAGATGAAAAATGCATAGATTCAATCTCAGATTTTGGGGGAAACTAGAATTGCATCATATTGAAAATAGGAAGAAAGTGATTACAGCCAAATGATATAGGTGAATCCCTTTCCCATATTCTCTAAACCATCCTTCTCCATTTATGCTAATGATCACCAAAAACTTGATATGAAAAATAATCTATATGGCCTCCAAATTCTTTAGCATGCCTTTTCTTTTTTCTTTGTCGTCTTCTTCTTCACCTCATCTAAATTTATTATATATCATTGGGGTTTTTCTCCCAATCACTAACCATGAATGTGAGATTTAATATTTTTGATGGATTTTTATTATTTTCTTCAAAAATCCCACTTTGCTTAGTTTTTGAAGCATTTTTATGCATGAAAAGAATTCTTTCCACTCTAGGAGTTGTGGAGCCTAGGTTTTGGCCCTTAAGTAGTCTTGATATTGAATTATTTAGAGAAAACATTATCTTCAGATACTTATTCCTTTTGGAGAATCAATGGTCCGATGAGAGATAAAAGCTCTCAATTTGTTCCATATTCTAGTCTTCTGTTGCAGGCAAAATGAAGATATGTTTTCAGGCCATCATCCTCGGGGGTGTTAATTTTATTGTTAACAATGTTGATTTTATCCATGGTCTTAGAATCGTGGAGACATTATGAAAATCATTCTCCCATATGGGATCACAACCCATCTAGGGAATGGTCCCTTCATATCCCTAATTATTCATATGCTTGGACTATGCGTATTGAGGCTCAGATGCTTAGCCTTTATCTAGTCATGTGGATTGACTATCAGTGTCTAAGGGATAGAGGTCACATTGAATACTTTATGTGGATTTCTCCATAACAAGAGAATGAGTTGACTTGTCTATGTGATAATTTATTTCATCCCTTGTGATATAGACAAAGTCTAATCTAATGTTGTATTTGAGATAGGCTCTACGAAGTGTCCGGAAATTCATAGAGTATATTCAAATCAACATTAGAGATCCACTTAAGAATTTGATTGGAATCCAAGGAGATGGAAATCAACAATGAAAAAATTAATATGATTAATAAATAAATCAATACAATCCATTGAATAAGTCCTAGATAAAGTTGAAGGAAAGAAAGGGAAAAACACCCTAGTAAAAGGGGAAACTTGGCCCCAGAAGACAAAAGTACAAGTTGGACTTAAGAGTGTAAATCAAGTCAACTGAAGAATATAAATATAAGTGTCCTCACACATCATTTGACAAATTCACAACACACATATTCTTCTCTACACATTTTCTCACCTCCAAGGAAGGACAAACAAAGGAAAGAAGCATAATTTTGGGGTTATCTTATTCTCTTATCTCTTGGAAGATTATATACCCTTGTTAGTGTTGATGTATTTGTAAATTTAGAGTGTATTAACTTGTATATTTCTTATTGTATTTCATTATATCCTGACTGAGATTTTTCTTCCTCGTATCAGGAGAGTCATTAATATAATAAAGTCATGTAAAGTCATTGAGGCTAACCCTCTGTTGTAAGTCAAGGAAATAGTACCCACAATTAAGTTAAGCTTAACCCTCCATTGTAATTCAGAGCAATAGTCCCCACAGTTGAGGGGTATTAGGGTTATTAGACCGTCTTAGTAAGGTTGACCTTGTAAGAGTAAAATTCAAGTGGAAAAAAAATATAAATAGAGAGTGAGACTCTCTATTTTGAACACACACTCACTCAACAATACCACATGAGTGAGAGAAGAGGAGCTCGCATAAGTGAGAGAGAGAACATATGTCGGAGATAATCTTTGTATCTTTGGGTTTTACTTTTTCTTTTGGTGCTCATTCTATCTTTGAGGAAGTTACGGGGTTTTCTCCTTTATGGTTTCCCCAAGGAAAATTCTTTGTGTCTCTTGTCTCTTGTGATTATTGTTATGCATGTTATTCTCTTAGATAAGATCCTAGATCATATTTATTAAATGATAAAAATATAACATGGTATCAGAGCTAACCTGAGAATAAGACACTGTGCGGCTACATAAGCTAGGGATTCTTAATTTTTGGGTCTCTCTCCAGAGATCATCAACAAAAGGAGTCTAGGATAACTCTCAATTGAAGGGCGCATATTTCTGTCGAAGTAGAATTTGATTCTAGGCATTTTCAGTTTTTGACTTTTTACTATTGTGGGAAATTAGGGTTTTTCACAGAAGATGAATTTTTGAGTGATCTCAACATAGGATTTATCTCCTCCTCAAAATAGAAATTTAGAGACCAATATTGGAATTTTTGGTTGGGTAAAAATATGAGAAAGTCAAACCCTAATTTGACCTTGGAACAGAAAACCCTTAAAGACTAAAACTAGTCATTTTGGTGCATTCTCTATATCATGAGATTGGTGAAGTATCAGGAGCCGAAACTTTTACAGGCCAAAGCCTCTCGCTGGATTCATCCTTAAACAAGACACCTAGGTAAAATTGCTATATCTTGAGTTAAGAAGGTCCAAGTGAAATTTAGCAAGTTGTTCCAAATAGGGCACAGAATGCAATTTCAATGGTAAAAGTTTCAGACCTTGAAGGTGAAACAGTGACATGTGGTATTCTGTACAAGTTCTCTATGCTGAAAAGTTCTGAAACAAGTCACCTTGGGAAAAATCTCATAAGTCCCAATGGGTGAAACCAATTCTGCTCAAACCTATGGTGTTGGAAAGAGGACCAATGAGGCTACCTCTATACACAATTTTAGACATAGAGGAGTAGTCCTTTCAGAGATACCGCATAAAAAATATCTAACATTTATCGAGAAGAAATTGGAAAACTAGGGCTTCTTGTTCCGGGAGCTTCCCTCCACTGTTTTCAGAAAATGAGTACATTGGACAACTCACCTTGAAGAGGTGCATATTTCTATCCAATCAAAATTTTGAAATTCCAAGTTATAAGAGCTAGAGGGAGATGAGGCTAGTCCTAAAGCTAAGTGAATCATTGCAGATTCTATTAAAGATAATCTCATTCCTCATGTGTCATCCTTGAAGACACCAAAAGGAAGTGTTTGATGCTATGACGAAGCAATCGAAGAAGAATAAGATATTGTTCTAACCACCTTGAATGGCCTCCCATGATCATGGGATTCATTCATTAAAGGAATGTGTGCTAGAAGGAAGTGATTACCTTCAGTAGAATTTGGGAAGAGCGTACACAAGAAGAAGCTCAAATCATAATAAGAGAAGATAAAATGGGAGCAACTGAAGATCAAGATCTCACGATCCAAAAAAGATCCCTCAAGCAATGAGTAATATTAAGGACTCAATTCTTGAAGAACCTCTTATCCATATTAGCATTTGGATAAGTAATGATTATGTCATGAATGAAAAAGATGATAAAGCTGAAGGCACAAGAAGGAGTCTACCCCTGAAACAAATAAAGATAAGTATTTGAATGTCTTTTCCTATATAACTACTTTTTTATATGACATTGTTTATTTGTGAAATGTATTATGCATGATACAATAATTAACAATATAATAGTAATATGCATGTGATGGGTAAGTATCCCATGGTTCTATACAACTCTCCATTGCTACTTATCTAGAATGAAACCTCTTTACTGAAATATTGGATTAGTGCACAATATCAGTGATGTCATGGGATAGATGGAAGGCATCTAGAAAGTTTCTATGAGATATTGAATGTTGTATTGGCTAAAATAGTTGCATGATTATATCTTTATGCATAAATAATTTTCCATTATGAATATTCCTTATGAAAATTTTCTAACCATACAACTAATGCATTTGAATTGTAGGAAATATCGTGCACAATCGCCTACAAGAAAAGAAGGATGAGACCTGGTCCAAAGAACAAGTGACGATAGTTCAAGATTCACTCTAATAATCCAAAATGAATAATGATGAATAGAATGTGATGTTGAAGACCTGAAGGGAAGTACATAGTATCTTACATATGGATCTACAAGATCCAATATGCAGTAGACGACAACATCGTGGGATACAAGGAAAGATTCGTAGCACAAGAATTCTCACAAAAAGAAGGAATAGACTATGAAGAGACATTTGCAGCCACTGGAATTCAAGACACAAGACAGTCAGACTCATGTGTGCAAAGAAAGAACAAAGGCCTCAGAAAGTACCCATGGGATAACACATACATCAAGCCCTTGAAGATCACCTAGAGTGATGAAGCTATTAACCTTTGCTATAAGGTTGAAGATGAAAGTGTGTAGAGGATGACAAGTTAACATATAAGTGTGAGAAGAACTTTTGAAAAGGTTCAAGATAGAGAATATTGGTATCTAGTGACCCTAGATGGATCCATAGAATATTAGTAGGAGAGGAAGTTACTTATCACCCCATTACATAATGTTTTAATACATAGAGTATGAAAGACAAAGGGAGTATGATGCTCTTGATGCTCCTGTTCAAAGGGAGTGACTGCATAAGATCTTAAGGTTAGACATGATACAATGGGATGGAAAGCTTACTAATCAATCTAGGATTTAGAGTAAAGAAAATTCCATCCTTTACTTTAGGGTTGAATTTGGAATACCATTGATGCTCCTATTATATGTGGATGACTTGTTCCTGACAAGAAAAGAGGAACTCATTAAAATTCCAAGAAGGAGACTTGCTGCTGAGTTCAAGATGAAATACTTGGGTATGATGCAATACTTTCTAGGAATGGAGGTGTGGAAAAATGCAGATGGAATCTCCCTTGGAAAAGGGAAGTATGCAGTAGAGATCCTAAAGAGGTTCGGGATGATGGACTGGAAGGCCATGACCACACCTATGGAATCGAACCTGAAGCTATTGAGTAATGCTTCATTAGATTCGATTGATGTTATGATGTATCGCTAGATGATTGGATAATTGATGTACCCGACAAATACGAGACCAAGTATTTGCTTTGTTGTGAACACATTGAGCTAGTTCCTGACAGATCTAAGACATGTTCACCTGATTGATGCAAAGCATATTCCGAGGTACCTAAAGGGTACAGTTGACTATGGGCTCAAGTATGAAGTGAATCAGAAGATTAACCTGGAGCGTTATGTGGATTTAGATTGGGCAGGAAGTGCCATTGATAAGAATATCACTTCAGGGTATTGCTTCAGTATGGGATCAGGTGTGATCTCATAGTTTAGCAGGAATCAATCTTGTGTGGCACTGAGTACAGCCAAAGTAGAAGAGGAGTAGTGAAGCTCCAGTGTGTGATCCATATCTAGATCCCTTGAAATAGGGAGTGATGATTTCTAGCATAGTCAGTGAGGCAAGTTGTATGAGCATAAAATATTGGCAATGCATGTAGGTTGCTCAGACATAAACAGTCATGTAGGTTTTCCTCGGATGTAATCAGTCCTGGCGAATCTTGCAAGTTATCCTTGGATGTAATAAACCATGATATGATTCTATGCTAGAAATGGACAAAGTGAATTTTGATTACTTCATAGAGAATATTGGTGTTCATCAGATCGAGGTTCCTTTCAAGGGTAAGTGATGAGTCCATGGATCCTTTCTGACATGGTGGCAAGCTGCACCTCCCATGGTAAAATTTTGGTGTCGAGGCCTTTTAGACATGGTGGCAAGTTGCATCTACCATGGTCAGATGTAAGTGTTGGAGCCTTTCTGACATGGTGGCAGGTTGCACCTCCCATGGTCAAATGTAAGTGTTGGTACTTTTTGACATGGTAGAAGGTTTCACCTCCCATGGTAAGATGTAAGTGTTGGTCCTTTCTGACATGGTGGCAGGCTACACCTCCCATAGTCAGATGTAAGTGATGGGGGCCTTTCTGACATGGTGGCAGGTTGCACCTCCCATGGTCAAATGTAAGTGCTAGATCCTTTCTGACATGGTGGCAGGTTGGTCCTCCCATGGTCATATATAAGTGTTGTGCCTTCTTGACATGGTGGCAGGTTGGTCCTCCCATGGTCAGATGTAACTGCAGAGCCTTTCCATGGATGGATGGTAGTAGGTGTGTCCTACCATGCCAACGGATGTAAGTGCATAGCCTTTCCCAGATTGTAGTAGGTGTATCCTACCATGCCGATGGATATAAGTGCTAAAGAAGATGAAGACCTACATGGAGGCTAGGACTACAACCAACATGAAAAAGGGATGGCTATGTAGAACTTCCTATGACGATTAGAATTGAGAGATAGCACCATTTTCTCGAGATAGTGAGATTAGTGATGATGATGATGATCCAGCTTTGATTATGATCCAAATTTGCTGATGATCTAGTGATGAAGACTTGTGCTAATGAACTGTGTCAAGAGAATACCTTCCTAGTTAAGAGGGAGTGTTGATGTATTTGTAACTCTGGAATGTATTCACTTGTATATTTCTTATTTTATTTCATTATACCCCGACAGAGATGTTTGTTCCTTTGATCAGTAGATTCATTAATATAATAAAATCATGTAAATTCATTGATTTTAACCCTTCGTTGTAAGTCATGGAAATAGTCCCCACAATTGAGTTGAGGTTAACCCTCCATTGTAAGTTGAGGCAATAGTCCCCACAGTTGAGGGGTATTAGGGTTATTAGACTCTCCTAGTGATGTTGGCCCTGTAAGAGTAAAATTCAAGTGGAAAACAAGTATAAATAGAGAGTGAGACTCTCTATTTGGAACACACACTCACTCAATAGTAGCGCATGAGTTAGAGAAGAGGAGATCGCACAAGTGAGAGAGAGAACAATTTCCAGGGATCATATTTGTATCTTTGGGCTTTACTTTTTATTTTGGTGCTCATTCTATCTCTGAGGAAGTTAAGGGGTTTTGTCCTTTATGGTTTCCCCGAGGAAAATTCTTTCTGTATCTTGTCTCTTTTGATTATTGTTGTGCATGTTATTCTTTCAGATAATATCTTAGATCATATTGATTAAATGATAAAAATATAACAGTTAGGGTTTATTTTTAAGGAGGGGGGACCTATCTTGTGTTATGGATCAAATCCATGTTTGGTATTGTCCTTGAATTGAATTAATTTCTTCTAAGAAAAATTTGCTAGGTTTTCTCCCATTTGGGTTTCTCAGGTACTTTGTGTCTCTTGTGCGTGGTTATCTTTCAATGATCCTTGTTTTTATTTTCTACTATAAGTAAATAGTGATATGCAGT
This sequence comes from Pseudotsuga menziesii, assembly GCA_001517045.1. Lineage (NCBI taxonomy): Eukaryota > Viridiplantae > Streptophyta > Pinopsida > Pinales > Pinaceae > Pseudotsuga > Pseudotsuga menziesii. The sequence continues at coordinate 23,535 of LPNX010549103.1, forward strand.
GAAAATATGGATGAAATAAATTATTAAATAATTATTGCGAAATAATTATCAAGGATTAAAAATTGGATCAAAATTCAACAATAGAGTAAGAGAAAAGGAAAAAGAATCATATTAGAACCCCTGCCTTATGATTTTATAATTATGTGAGTATATATATTTATATTTTTCATCCTCTACTTTTTAATTCTTGAGCCTACAATTCTAAAATAAAGTTAAATTAAAAAGATACTATTTTTTAGGGTAAATTCCCCACAAGTTGGGTAATAAGCCCTAAAATGGACAAAATATAGCGAAAAAGACTAAGAAAAGGAGTCACTTAGTGAAATAGTGAGCCAAAATGGGGACATAATGTCCCAAATAACCCCAAAATTATTCTTATCCCTCATCACACCCCTTTCCAAACCTATAGGCTCTTCAGATAGAAGAATGACGTAATAGGCTAAAACATAAGAGGAGTGGTTTTGTGTGCCAAAAAGAGGTCGAAGTGGGTGAAGGAGGTGTGATACATAGGGTACAATAACCCTTTAAGAATCAAAATCACCTCTTCATAACAAAAACCAAGGTGGCCATGTGCCCCAGTGGGTCACCCCTAGAAGCCTTGGACACCAAACCATGGGCTTAAATCCCTCCATGGTGGGGAATTCATAGAGTATCATCATTTGTTATAGGAATCAAAGTACTTCTAAGAGTGAAACCAATGGATTCTTCCATGACCAATCTAGGTGGAAAACAACCCCTAATCCAAATATCCATACAATTTAACTTACTTTTTCCTTTACAAATTGTTTTTTAACCCCTCTCTCTAGGTTTGGCCTTGCTGGAACGTTGCAATAGCTTTGAGCCATAACACTCCCCATTATTGATAAATTGATAATTATAGAACAAATGATGTGCAAAAATCATAATAGAGTGTAACTATTCATAACTAAATAAGATACTTTAAAATCATTACACATTCTACATTCATTATAATCATTGCCAAGATGTGCTTTCAACAACCAATATGGTGAAATGTGTCAAGTTTGTAGCACATGTAATCCAAAAAAAAATAGTACAAAACAAAAATAAATATAATATGGGCTCGTTAAAAAATATCTAACGACAACTCATAATAAAAAATTAAAAGATATATATTAAATTTGGGAAACATTATACAATTACAAAATATATCCATATACGTTGGCTCAATATAATATTTAAAATGAAACAAAAACAAAAATAATAATAACAACTTATATTATCAAATGAATTGTCGAATAAATTTGAAATTAACATGAATATATAATAATAATAAATAAGTAAATTATTTCATTCATAAATTAATTTAAGAAAAATAAAATATAACCTTCTTTATTTAAAAAAACAATAAAACCAATCAAAACTTTGCTGGGAAACCTACGTAAATAATTGGTACTTTTACTATTATTTTCATTTGATAAGCACATCATAAGATGTATTTGATTAAGAATATTATAAAAACATTTGAGAAAAATAATTAATGATCTTTCTCCAAACCAAATTCTTCATATCTTTTACCCATAAAATTAGTGTTTTGGTATCAAAGGAAACACCATTATTTACTTTAATCATAACAAGGAATATTGATCAAACAAATTAAGTGCCACTTTCACCCTTCTCATTTTGTTTTAATTGAGGGTTGGTGATCTCACACTTTAGAGGAATGGGTGGTGAAGCCATTAATAATACCGGTTGGCCACCCCTAGGATGAGTATCAAGCCCAAGCCCTAGTTGCTACGGTGCAACACTCTCTTTGCATGGAGGGTATAACCTTGCCAGTATCACCGGGCCAGTAGTTCTCAGTAGTGCATACCAAGCATAATATCTTTGTTATTTTTCTATCCAGATACGCAGCTTGCCTTGGACACTTCAGAACATGAAAAAATGGAATGCTTATTGGAATGCCACCAAGGGACATCCGAAAGAGGTTTCCTGGCGAGGTTCACTTTTATCTGGAGAGTGTAAGTCAAGTGATTCAAACTATTTGGTCAGATACTCCTTCTTTTCAGTCTGGAAAGAAAGGGCTGACACTTGGTTGGTGCTTGCTTTCTCGTCCCAATTACCTCTTTAGTTATGGGGAGGTCTTTAGAACCCGCTTAACGCTTCCAAGGTTTTGTCGCTTTGGTGAATCACTTGAGCTCCGATACATTTTCGGTGCCATGGAGCTAGACAAATGAGCATTTCCCCTTGGTGGATACCTGTGCTGTTGAGCTCTTTCCAGTTGTACTGGTTCTGTTGGGTAAAACAGAAGCAGTCAAACAAATTAAATTGAATCCACATTCTTTATAATTATTATAGGGTATTTATGTATTATTAATTTATAAACAAGGCACACAACTTAAACATATAAATTTATCCATCCCATGTTATGCTTTATAGTAATACAGGTAGATCATTATTTTTTAATTGGAAGAAAACAATTAGTGATCCTTCTCCATACCCTATTCTCTATATATTTTACCCATATAAATTAGTTCTTTATGTAATTTACCCATTTTGGTATCAATGGAAACACCATTGTTAACTTTAATCATAACCACACATATTGATCAAACAAATTAAATTGAATCCACATTCTTTACCATGAAATTATTAGAGCGTTTCTATGTCTTATCAATTTATAAACAATTTATAAACAAGACACAACTTAAGCATATAAATTTATCCGTCCCTTGTTATATTTTATAATAAAGGTGGATAATTTTTTTTATTTTCTTTAAAGTCTCAGCCAAAGTCAATTTGATTCTTTTTTTTTTCTGTCGAAAAAACCATTCCTTGGTATTCATTGAATCAAAGGAACCTTTTACATCTTCAGTCATTACAGTTATGCTGCAAGGGACATCACAAAAATATCAGGTAATATTCTCCTATCCAAACATACATACATCACAAAAAGAAACAAAATAGATAACCGCAGAAATACAGAGGTACCCAAAGCACCTGGGAATCACTCCAACAAATCCCTCTCATAAGAGAGCTGTCTGAATCAGTCATCTATGTCCCTAGAGAAAATAACAGGAGCCTAGAAATATGATCCAAGCATGGAGAGTGACTCTTGTATCCTGTACTAGCTTGTAGCTCAATGAATCATGAGAGATAAACTGTAATAGAATGAGCATATTCTAAAAATTTTGTGATGAGTCAACCCCAATAATCTCATTTTCAAATGATTCAGTAAGTAAGAGATGGACCGGAGCCAAGTGCAATCCTTCCTTGGATAAGATGTCTGCCCTCCTGTTATGTTCCCTATAGACATGACTGAAATCCACCCATGAAAAAGAGGACATTAGAATTATAGTGTTGAAGCACCAAGCCTCAAGATTCATCATGTTCAGGGTAGATTCCTTGTTTTCCCAGTTTATAATCACAGAGGAGTCGCCAAAGATATGTAGGTAAGGCAACCCAATATCCTTGGCAACCCATAGTGATGCCCAGAGTGCTAAGAGTTCTGCTCTAGTATTTGTGCAGCTACCACATCCGAGTTTGAAAGCAAGAAGGTGATGTTCATTCAACCAAATACAAAAGCCCGCTCCACCCATGTTATTTGCAGCAGCACCATCAAAAAATATCATAGGAAACATAGAAGTAGGAGACTTCCCAATGTTCCTAATTCTATGCCTATGCTTTTGAAGAGGCTTAAAGTTATTTATCTCATAAAAAATAATATGTAACAGGCTAGTCAAAATAGTTTCCTGATTATCAACACAGAAGCGGTTTCTTTCCTTCCAAATATTCCAAATAATGAAAAGGGGCAGATACAGTAAAAAAACCTTATTTGATACCCAATTAGAAAGATTTTCCAGAAAAGTAGGGGCATTCCATAGTATGTTCACATCAAAAATACAGTTGAGTCCACAGATCACCTCCTTCAGAAAACAACAGCTAACAAATAGGTGTTCAACCGATTCAGCCTCCTCTTTACATAGACTGCACCTATTAGGTCCAATCCATCCTTTATTGCTTAAATTGTCCCAAGTATTAATTTTCTTAATGCAAGTGAGCCACAAAAAACACTTAATCTTAAGGGGAATATTAAAGTACCAAATCTTCATCATAATGTCATTTTCCAGAATAGTTTTGTGATTTGAGACATTAAATTCATATGCTTTCTTTGCAGTCACCTTACCCATCTATTCATCGAACATCAATAACAGCATTTCCTCAGAATGTCTAATCCTAATACCCCCATGTGACAGTCCTTTTACATAGGAGGACCATTGAGGAGCCCATTCTCCCCCCAATAGCAGGTCTGAGGCAAAGTACCAATCAGCCCCATCCATACCACAACCATCCAGATTTTGTGCCTATGCAAGATATGTAATCCCCGCGTCAGTGAGATATTCTCCAAGATCCTATGAAAGGAAGTACTGCGATTTGTGCCCAGCTATGGGGTCAATTCCCACTTTGATTTTTAATCCATTACCCACCTCCCATCCCATCTTACAGGTAATCGACTCAAATATCCTTATAAACCCATTCCAAAAATATGAAGTACCAACAATACTAAAAGTCCGGCCTCGAATCCAATATTCAAGAGGTATGTTCTTTAAGTATTTATGGACAATAATCCTGCTCTAGATCCCAGTACCAGTAAATAGTTGCCACATACTCTTAAGTCTCAAAGAAATCCCAAACCATTCAAGATTCTTGATATCCCAACCACCGAATTCAATAGGTAGGGAAAGAGTTTCCCAGTTGACCAGATGAGAAAGATGTTGTCCTTCAAAGGAGCCCCAGAGAAAAGAAAAAATAAGTTTGCGCAGTGCATTTAGTATGGATTTGGGACATCTTGCCAATGCAAACCAATATACAGCCAACCTAGTTAGCACAGCTTTAATGAGTACCACTCTGCCACCAAGTGAAAGATACCTATAAATCCATTTATGTATTTTTATTTCAAATAATTCGATCATCCATCTCCAATCTGAGGTGTGGTACCCCAAAGGTTTAAGATGATAGCCCAAGTACTTGAAACCCACAATATTAAGGTCCATCTTGAAAGGAAACAGTTCAGCTATTTTCCTCCTGATGTCAAAATCCATAATCTGATAGAGGAAAGAAGACTTTATAGGGCTAACAGACATCCCAAAAACCCTACAAAATATATCAAGAGCACCTGTATATGCACTCCATTCTTCAATAGTGCCAACCCCAATCAGAATAACATCATCCATGAAAAACAAGTGCGTTAAGGACAGATGAGGAGAGTACTAATAACCCATAATCAATCCATTGTTTTGTGCATCCATAATAATGCGACTAAGGCCCTCCATAACCAAAATGAATAAGAGGGGAGATAATGGACAACCTTGACGTAGCCCCCTGGAGACAGGGAAGAAATCTGAGGGTGTCCCATTTACCAATACAGCAAAGCAGGAGCTCGTGACACAACCCATAATCCAATTGACACCCATAAGTGGGATACCAATCTGAATGAGCAGCAATCCAACGAAGGTTCAGTTGGCTCTATCAAAAGCTTTAACCAGGTCCAGTTTTAATACCAAGACATTTGAATTTTTAGTCTTAATCAAGTGTAGTAGTTCCTGGGTAATACCAACCGGTTCAGTAATATGTCTATTCTTGAGAAAACCAAATTGATGTGCTGACAGTGAACGGTTTAAGATAGGCTTAATTCTGATGGCAAGAATCTTTGAAATAATCTTGTAGACCAAGTTACATAGGGAGATCGGACGGAAATCAGCAAAATTCAATGGCTTTTCACATTTAGGTATCAGGGTCAAAAAAGTAGAATTTATGGCACCCGTGACTTTATTATGTAATCTGGCTTGTTCCACATCCAGTACCAAATCCTCCCCCACCAGATCAAAGAAGGCCAGAAAGAACTCAACAGACCACCCATCAGGCCCAAGACTCTTATCCTTCTTAAACCCCTTGAGGACAGCTTCAACTTCCGGGCCCGATATGGGCTTAAGAAAGCAATCAATATCTTCATCAGTATTCATGTACGGGAAGATTCTAACAACAGTCTGTTGTTCAGCAATATCAGAGGACTTATCATCACTAAAGAGGTAATTGAAGTGATCTTTCCCAAGTATCTTAAGTGCCTTGTCCTCCGATACAGAGTTCCCTTCCTGTTCATTTAGATACCAAATGGTATTTGTATTCCTTCTGGCAGATGCAAAAGAGTGAAAAAATCTCGCATTTGCATCCCCCTCATTTAACCACAGTACCCTACTCTTCAGCCTCTGAGTGGTGATCTCATGGGACCAATATTTACCCTTTTTTTCCTGAAGAGTTTTCCACTTTTTTGCATTAAGTACCGATAAAATACCAGAGTCTTCCAATAATAATTTTGAGATGCCATTATTTATATCCAGAATCTGCTGCTTCCTTTCAAGATTCTTGGCCCTTTCCCAGTCCTTCACAGAGACTTTAAGTCTACGCAATGTGTAGGTGAGTACATCCATATGGTAGTGATCAATCAATTCTAGAGGAGCCTTCCAAGAGGAAAGGACCAATTGTGTGAAATCCTCCTCCAACAACCAAGCTCTATTAAATTTGGAAGGCCTGTAGGGAGCGCAGCTTTTCGGACCCCATTCCAAACAAATAAGGTAGTGATCTGATACATCAGATGGAGTATCCCAGGTCCTATAGTAGGAAAATAATGGAAGGAGAGACTCGGAAAGCAAGAATTTGTCCAACCTTTTGCTAATGCCCGCAGCCCCAGAGCGCCCAAGAAAGTCAATTTGATTCTTATAGTATGGAGCAACACAATTAGGAAATATAGGTATATATATTTCTCTTTATAGTTTTTGGTCAATGAATTTGATATGGTACATTAAGGTTATTTTATAAAGAGTAATTAGGTGTATTTGGAACTATCTATATTGTTAATAATTTCAATTGCAAAAAAAGTGATGTCATTGACGAAGAAAAAAAACTGGCCATAGTAATAAAAAGATAAAAAAAATACCATTATAAATAAATAAACTAGAAAAGATCCATATTAACTATGTATCTAGGAAGTGTCAAAAGGGATTAAATCCATTAAGGCGCAGACCTTTAGTACAACGAAAAAAATTAGGAAATATTTGGACATCAATGATTTGATTCCTCTCAACTCTTTATAGATATGGAGTTAACATTGATATATGTTGGTTTATAAACATGTAAGGTGGTTACAAAACATTTTTCAATAAACTAGGAAATTTCCAACTATAATCCACTCATAGAAAAGGATGCATTCATTTTATAAACATGAACAGGGAGTCAACTGATTGGGTGTAGGGGATTTAAAAGAAAACTCATTGGAATCTATATATTTAATCTGTTATGATTCTACATACTTGGGATTCCACAACTTTTGATCATCTACTAATTCATCTTCTTCTAAATTTGTCTCTATGCCAATTCTCAAACAACATTGTGCCACAATAACGTTGTTAGGTTTTAATGAAAATGACCTCTTGGGATGGTTATGATTTTAATTACTCTACAAAAAATAACTTTTCCACTAGTTGTTGAATTCTCTTGGTAGGGAACATATTATTTGTTTACAAAAGGTAAACAATTGTGGGTTTTATGCATTACACTACCTTGCCATTGAATTCCCTTATTGATTCATTAATCACATTCGTTTAGGTTCACAAGCCATTGAATTCCCATATTTATCCATTATTCACATATATTTAGGTTCACAATGTTAGTATTATTAATCCCCCCTTGGTCAAATGTCTATTAGATCAATTTAGTCTAACTTAGGAACCTTAATTAATTATTTGGGTCCACTAGTACAATTGGGTCCACTTGGTCTAATGGGGCCACATGTACTAGTCACTAGAGTGTGGGGGGGGGCACTATTAGAGGTTAAATTCCACTTAATGCATGTGCATGCATTAGTTTGGGTGCCTCCTATACCAATTCCTATTTAGCCACTGGGAGTCCCAACACCAACCTACTTCAGTTAGTTGGAGTTAGTACTAGTTAGCCTTAGTTAGCCCCTAGTTACTTTTAGTTAGTTCAAAATCAGTTAGATAGTGCAAGCTTTACTTGGATAATGCATGGATGCATGTGGATTAGGTTCCTTTTCCCACCCACCACACTCAGTTGCACTGAGTTAACTAATTGTCACTGATTGATTGAGTTGTTGGACATCTGGGAGTTGATTTATTGGAGTCTGATATTGATTGAGTCACCATGAAGTTAGATGGTTAGTTAGATACAGTCACATCTAGTGGATAGATTCTAATCCATCCTAATTGATTCAAATTTGTTTACTATTTAGACTATTGTAACACCAGATATTATTATTGTAAATGATATTGTAAATTCCTAAGCAATACTCGTATGTTTCTTGTGTGGTTTGTTTTGTTCAGTTTGTATATTCATTCTCCATTTTATGCAAAAATTATTAGAACTATATTATTGAATATATAAATGGCATTGAAATTCTAATATGGTATCAGAACCTTCTCAGGCAGGTTTCATGCTTATTTCTCCCCATCAAATATTAGAAGCAGCTGGGTTTCCACATAATTCCCCTATGATGATTTTCTAGATATGGAATTATTTAGAGCAGCAGAGAGGGCATGGCGGACCCTGAAAACATGTTCATGTAGGGAGGAAAAGCATGATTCTAATAGTTCATATGTTTTAGTGTGTTTTACAGTAACAATTGGAAGGTGCTACGTAGTTTGTGTGAATTTTTTGCAGTCTTTCAGCCGGAGCAATTATGAGTTCTCAAACTCCTAAACCACGGATCCTCACAACTTCCAATTATCTTGATTGGAGGATTGATATGCAGCTGGCCTTGCGTAAGCATGGCTACCATAGGATCATACATGGATGGGTGCCTAAGCCTCATCAACCAGTTGAAAGGAACAATTTTCTGAACCATTGTAATGAAGCATTCAGGTACTTATGTACTTAAATATCCATAGATCTCCTCTTCCACCTAGAAGGATTGAGAAATCCTAGAGAATCTTGGGAGAATCTTGATATCTTGTTCAACAAACAAAATGTGCTTTGGGGACACATTCTGTAGAATGAGTTGGTATCTTTATGTCTCAGCAGTTTCAAGACTATTGAGCAATTATTTACTAAATTCAAGTCTCTGGTAATTCAATGCAGACAGTGCAGAATAGAGCGAAAAGATGGGAAAAATTTCCTTTCCATACTCAACAAACTAGGACCTGATTATTATATATTTATTTCCATATTTCATTCCAAGCAGAATAGCTTTCCTTATTGGAAATTTCCTTCATTAGATTCTTTTTTTGAGTCCTTAATCAAGGAGCAAGACAAGTTGATGAGAATGGGAGTCATCAAGACCTCCAAAGATCAAGCTCTCCTATTTAATGACTCTTACAAAGCGCAAGAAAAGGGGAAATAAAAGAATAAGGAGCCAAAAGAAGTTGATTCGAACCCTAAACACAATCAACAAACTTCCTAATGGGCCTTTAGATCTAAGAATAAGAAGTTTGAAAAGAAGTTATTTCCCTATTTTGAAAAGGGGCACCCTCTTGGAGATCATTGTATGAGGAAGGAACTTGATGAAATGATAGCTCTTCTCAATCAGCATAACATTTCTTCCCCAAGAGAAAAGAAGCCTGATGAAGAACCACATACAGAATATACTTGAAGGTATCATGATTTGAAAGAAGCTATCTCTCCATCCTGGGCATACATAATAGATTCTAGAGCTTCCAAATAATCCTTCTCTACCCTCTCACTATAAAAGGTGCCTGACATTGACATGGGAGATGATTCCCAGATTCAAGCAAAAGGAAGAGGCTCAGTCAGGGCGAAGCATGGTGAGTTCAAGAATGTCTTATGTCTTCCCTCCCTTGTTGTTAACATGTTATATGTTTATTATATGACTCATATAGACTCTCCCAAGAGAGTTACATTCGATTTAGAGACAATTTAGATTACAGAAAAATCCACTGGAAAACTTGTAGTGAAAGGTATTGCAAATCACTCCACCAAAGCTTATGAGTTCTCACATTTCTTACCTGTTTCTCCTCGTATAGATTTATTGTTTCATGCTAACAAAACCAACAATATTTGGCATGAGAGATTTGGCCATCTCAATTTCAAATATTTGAAGCTACTCCACAATGATAAAATGGTTGAAAGATTGACCTCCATCCAAACATCTGATGGAGTATGTGTTGGCTGTTTGGTAGGTAAGCATCCATAAAAGAAGTTTTATGTTGGGAAGGAACATAGAGCTTCCTCTACACTTGATTTGATAAATAGTGATGTAGCGGGGACTATGCCCACAAACTGCATTAATAGTTGCAGGTACTTCCACACCTTTATTGATGATTATTCTCTGCTGGATCTACTTCATGAAACAAAAATCAGAAGTTTTTGAGACTTTTAAATTTTTTAGGGATATGGTTGAGAATAGTTTCAATAAGAAGATCAAGTCAATAAGATCTGATAAAGGAGGAGAGTACATCAAAGGATATGTCCAGAGTTTATATGAATCATATGGGATTCAAATGGAACAGTTAGTTCCATACACACAACAACATAATGGTGTGGCTAAGAGGAAGAACAGATCACTGAAAGAGATGGCAACATGCCTTCTCCATGCCAAAGATATACCTCCTTCTCTTTGGGCTGAAGCAGTAGACTGTGCTTTGTATTTATAGAATAGGGTTCCCCACAAGTCAATGGTTGGGGTCACTCCATTCGAAGCTCTGCATGGGTATAAGCCCAATGCCTCTCATCTGATAGTTTTTGGTTCCAAATCTTGCGCCAGAATACCACTTGATAAGAGGAAGGCCTTTGAAGACCAAAGTAGAGAATGCATTATGCTGGGATATGCAAAAGATACAAAAGCTTACAACTTGATGGAGGTTGCAACCAGAAGATGCTTCATTGAAAGAAATGTCTAGTTTGAAGAAGATCATCTACATGATACTCCTCCAGTAGCATAAGAAGGTATAACTATTTATCCACCTATTTTTGATGATGATGATGATGTGCTACAGGTTTCATATTTAGATGAAGAAGATCACATTCAACATGATCCTATTATTGAGACTGAATCTCGAGAGATTCTAGATCCAGATCTAGCACCTATTCCTAATCAGAATCCTAAACCCAGATGGGCTCAAAATATTCTTGATGCAATTAGACGTTGTGCTGGAGATCCATAAGATAGAAGAAGAACAAGGTCCTAGTATCAGAATGAGCATGTGGCACTATCTCTCATAGATTCGTTCTCTATAGTATGGTGCAAGAAAGTTCTAGGTCAGTGATACTTGATGATGGTGAATGATCAGCTACATGGTCCACAGAAGCAGAAACTTGATCATTCCCTACCTTCACTATCTAGAAGAGACAAACATAGTCATCAGTTTAGAAGTACATTGAGAGGTCCACTGATGGACCATGCTGCTGCATAGAGTTGCAAATTTGTAGCAGTGTTTTTTTTTTGCTCGAGTTTATTTTCTAAGGAGGAATCTTCTTTCTTCTACAAATAGCTTATAGTTTGCTATTTCCTACTTATTTTGACGGGGTGTTTTCCCATGATGTTTCCCATGTTTCCTCAGTTGTATTAAGCAACATTTTTTACTATATTTTAGATTGTATTTGGGTGACCTATGGTCTTGTTACCAGGGCCCATAGTTGTCCAAGTTAGGATTCAGGTGGGGTGTTAGGATTGTTAATCCTCCCTTAGTTAAATGTCTATTATATTAATTTAGACTAACTTAGGAACGTTAATTAATTATTTGGGTCCACTAGTAAAATTGGGTCCACTTGGCCTAATGGGAACACATGTATCGATCACTAGAGTGTGGGGAATACTACTATAGGATAACTGTCACTTAATGCATGTGCATGCATCAGTTTGGGAACCTCCTATACCAATTCCTACATTTTAGGATCCATCAGGAATCCTGACATCAACCTACTTCAGTTAGTTGGAGTTACTACTAGTCAGTCTTAGTTACCCCCCAGTTACTTTTATTTAGTTCACAATCATTTAGCTAGCGCAATATTTTCATGGATAATGCATGGCTACATGTGGAGTAGGCGTCTTTTCCCACCTACCACACCCAGTTGCACTAATTTAAATAGCTATCACTAATTCATTGAGTTGTTGGACATCTGGGAGTTGATTTATTGGACTCCAATATTGATTGAGTCACCATGAGTTAGATGGTTAGTTAGATACAATCACATCTAGTGGATAGATTAGAATCCATCCCTAATTGATTCGAATTCTTTTCTTGTGTAAACTATTGTAACACCAGATATTATTATTGTGAATGATACTATAAATTCCTGAGCAATACTCATATGTTTCCTATGTGGTTTGTTTAGTTTAGTTTATATCTTTGAATTCTCCATTTACTGTAAACAATATTAGAACTATCCGCTTGAAGATCTAAATGGCATTCAAATTCTAATACACAAAACTAATAAATCGATAATTAAAATATATATATATACATCATCCAGGTACATGACAATCACATATACATGAACATAAAATTTAGATCCAATGCCATAGTATATTAATGAGTACAACCTAAGTGGTAAGTTGAGATGTTTTACATGTGTAAAACATGAAATATCAAAAAAGGATATATATATATGGGATCATAAAAAATAAATATAATGTTGTAACTAAAATAAAATAAAATAATATATTAAATTGAAGAAATATAAATATAGTTGCTCGTTGGGGTGTAAACTAGCCAACAAGCCGGTGTAAGCCTTGAAATAGAGGTCACTGGTTCAAATCTTGGATAACCTATACTCCATTGTGGTGGAATCGACGATTTCACCTAGGGGTATAGTGGTAGCAGGCAAAATTGGACCCCTAGACCCCTATTATGTGAGTAGTATCCCCATCCTAGTTTTTGATTCCCCTAGTTACAAAAAAATAAATATAAATATAGTTACACAATAGATCTAATAGATTTTATCCCAATTGGCTTGTTGTTATAGTTATATTTACAACATAGATCCATATTACTCTATTGTTATTGTCTAATAAATCCTTATGTTTGTCGTATGAAGTCATTTAGTCAAGTGTGATTATGTTTTCTCAAGGGACTCGATAGCTCGATGATTTATGTTTTGATTCACTATGAATAACATAAGTACACGTTTTTCCTACTTGAAAGAGATATATGTTGGCCTAGTATAATATTGTACAAAACTAAAAATAATGTAAAATATCAACCCACATTATCAAAGTTAAGGTGCAGGATAATGGTGTGTTATTTATATATCTATATGTATGTATGTATGTATGTATGTATGTATGTATAGAAAATCACAAGAAAGTATATCCATTCTTTATTTCAATATTTTAAGTATCGAGAGATTTTCATCTCCATTTCATTCATCCCTCTCAATGCTTAACAACTCCAAAAATAATATGGATCTATAATAATAATAAATAAGTGAATATTTTCCATTGAATAATTTAATGTTAAAAAATAAAATCTAATCTTCTTTATTAAACAAAAGAAAACAATAAAACCAACCCAAACTTTTCTTGAGAGGTATGGTAGCTAAATTATATAATATTTTACAAAATTAAAAATAATGTAATATCAACACATTATCAAAGCTGAGTTACCGTCAGTAACTCTCACTTTGAACCAAAATATTTCTTGTCAGAGATTGCGGGGAGTTTTGAAGAAGGCACACGTGGGAATAGTGAACAAGGTGTTGCATAGGGCTGGGGATGGCTTTCCCCCCTGCATTTGGTCATGGCCAGAGGCTCAGCCCAGCTTTCCATGGAAGACAAGAACGGGAGAACTAAGGGGGAAATGAGTGGTGGAATTCCAGGAGGACGGAATCCATGGATGGCCGGTTTCCTCTAAAGGGCTTAGATCGTCCCTATTGTTCAGATATGATCAGAACTAATTAAGGAGAAAATAGAGCAGTGGAAAGAAAAATCCCTCATCGGGAAATTCATAGGAGTATGGCTGAAGGAGAAGGATTTGATCCACTGGATCCAGGAGACTTGGAAACCCAAGGGGTACTATGATCTCCAGCTGGGGGAAAAGTTTTTTTTTACCATTATTTTCTTCAATGTAGAGGACTGGGATTGGATTCTAGAAGTGGGACCATATTTCTTCTTCTCGGCTGGTCTATTTTTACACCTGTGGAAGGAGAATTTCAACCCTGAAACGGAAGATCTGACGGTCGCTCTGGTCTGGGTCAGACTAATTGGCCTCCCTAAAGAATTTTGGGATCTGGAAATCTTGAAAGACATTGGAAACGCGATCGATGAATTTGTGAAGGTAGCAGAACATACCAACTAGAAAAGGTATACGACCTATGCAAGAATCTATGTCTACATGGATATATCAAAGGATCTCCTGGAGGCAGTGATCTTGAACTGGGATGACGAGGAGTGGATCCACCAGATAAATTATGAGAAGCTCCCTTTTTGCTACAGAATATGCCATGAGTATGGCCATTTTGGGAGAAACTGCATGGGGAGGGGGCAAGAGAAGCCGACCTCAGACAAAGGTGGGTAATATAAGCAGGTAAATGATGGATTCACGCAATTCAAGAGAAAAAAGCGGGGAAGGAATAGCGAGGGACAAAAAACAAGAAATAAGGTGGTAAATAGAGCTCCAGCATGTTCCAAACCCTTTCATATCCTGGAGAAAGAGGGGGATGAAGGAATCGTCCAAAGAATGGAAAAAGAGGAGACAGAGACTAAGTTGATCATGATCAGATCAATTGAAATCAATCAGATAGAGTCAATGGAGGAGGACAAGGTGGAAGACATGGATTTAGGTGAACTGGATCTGGATGCAATAGAAAAGGAGTGCGAAAAAGCAGGGAATGGGTATGTGTCCCAGGAACAAGTTTCCCTCCTCCAGTATGCCATCATCAAATCCAAGGAATCTCATGATATAAGGATTAGCACAAACCCACAAAAGGGGAGCAAGAGGAAGACCCTAGAGGAGGATTAGAAACGAGGCCGAAAAACAAACAAGCATAGGATTGTGGTAATTGGAGTCAAGTTAATCAAATAAGGGCAGTACCCAACAATCAGGGAGGCCTTTTTCTGAGGTAAGTAAGGTTACATGGTGAAGATAATCTCCTAGAATATTAGGGGGTGTAACCACCAGAGGAAAATAAAAACATTAGGTAGGAAGGTCAGGATGGAAAAACCAGATGTTTTATTTCTTTAGGAAACTAAGTGTAGTTTTGAGACAATATTGAGAATAGGACCAAAGATTTGGAAGGGTAGCAGAGTAATGGTGACTGATGTGACTGGTATGGGGGGGGAATAGAAATCCTATGGGACCCAATATTTATAGATCTCTCGGAGTGGAGGGCCAACCACTTCTCCTTAAATCTAGCCTTCAAATTTTTAGACTCTGGGGCTTCGAGGACCCTGGTTAACATTTATGGGCTTAGCGCTTTCCCCCAAAAGAAGGTCTTCATCCATCACTTGAGATGGCTAAGAAATCATGCCCAGGAAGGGACCTGGATCATGGGTGGATACTTCAACCTAATCACTTCCCTTAGGGAAAAAAATGGGGGAAGGAGGGCCTTGGACAAATACCAGGAGCAATTTAGGGAGATCCTGACACTTGGTCCCATGGTGAATATGGAGATGGGGGATGGCTAGTATACATGGAATAGCAGGAGAGGTGGGGATCACCTAGTTTCCTCCTAACTTGACGTATTTTTGGTGACAGAAAACATTTTCACGAGGGTTGGGGACATCAAGAAGAGTGTTCTTCTAGCTGTTGGGTAGGATCATTGGCCAATCAGTCTGGAACAGGACAGATCTAACACCAACCTAAGAAAAACCTTCAGATTTGAATAGTTTTGGCTAGAGCACAAGGAATTTAATAGCCTTATGGAACAGTGGTGGCATGAATTGGACCACATGGGGGGACCAGAATGCACAATTTTCAACAAAATCTCAAGTCTTTAAAGGCCAAGATCTGCACGTGGAACAAGGAGGAATTTGGAAATATCTTTGAAGACAAGAAAAGGTTAATACAAGACATTGATCAAATCCAACAAGAGGGAATGGAATTAGGATGGAATATGGAGCTAAAGGAAAAGGAGAAATACGTCCTTTCTCAACTTGATGCCAAAGAAAGACAAGAAGAGATTTTTTGGAAACAAAAATCTTGAGTCAAATGGCTTCAGGAGGGGGAAAAACACCAATTTATTTCACAACTTGATGGTTCACAATAGACTAGGGTTGAAGATCCATAAAATCAAGAAATATATTAGGTCTCAGGTGGAGAGTAGAAGAGAGGCTGAGGAGGAACTCATAAACTATTTCAAGGGGATCATGACTAAGGACAATAATAATAGGGATCATGACAATACTCGGATCACTAGTCTCATCCCTAGGAAGGTGACTAGGGAGGATAATGAAACACTAAACAACCCCATATCCATGCAGGAAGTCAAAGAATCTATGCACCAGATGGCCCAGGGAAAGGCACCTGGGTCGGATGGATTTACATCCAATTTTTTTCATTTCTTTTGGGATATGATCAAGGAGGAATTCTGGGAAATCATTGAATAATCAAGATAGAAGCTTGGAGTTTTGAAGGCCTTCAATGCCACTTTCCTATCTCTGATTCCAAAGAGAGAGGGTGTTGATTCCCCAGATAAATTTCAGGCCATTGCTCTTTGTAATGTAATCTACAAGATCGTTTCGAAGGTGGTAGAAAATCTCCTAAAACCCCTTCTCTCAGGTCTGATTAGTCCTGAGCAATCGAGATTTGTAGAGGGAAAACAAATCATGGATGGTATCATTGCATTTCACGAGACTGTCCATTCCTTGAAATAGACTCGGCAGCCGGGAATCCTCATCAAGCTTGACATAGCAAAGGCCTATGACAAACTTAACTGGCATTTATTGGAAAGGATGTTGGAGGAATATGGTTTTAATTAGGCATGGGTGTACTGGATCATGGCTCTAGTCACCACCCATTTTTTCTCAATTATGCTTAATGGGTCCCCGACAAAGTTCTTTTCCCTTTCTTGTGTGATTAGATAGGGAGTTCCGCTATCTCCATTCCTCTTTGTCCTTATGGCAGAAGGAATGGGTAGGCTTATCCAGTCCCAAGTAAGCGTGGGGGGAATTAGGGGTCTATTGCTCCACCAAGGAATGGAAAATCATACTCACCAGCAATTCGTGGATGACACGATGTTGGTGGGGCACCCTTCATTCCAAGAATCCCAAGCCTTTAAGAAGATCTTAAAAACCTTTTCCAAGGCCTCAGGGCTTGCAGTCAATGCAACAAAATATTAGGTTTTTTTCCTAAACACTTCTCCCATAACTCAGTGCAATATCATTCGAATTATAGGATTCTCCATAGGGACCTTCCCCTCCAAGTATTTGAGGATTCCTCTCGATAAAGGAATCATTAAAAAATCCTCTTAGCAGGATCTCATTGATCGAATTAAAGGCAGGTTATCCAGCTGGGTTCTAAAAACCCTGAAATTTCCTAGTTGTCTGATCCTGGTGAAATTAGTCCTTCAAGCTATGCCAATTTACCTCTTTTTAATTATGTCGGCTCCCAAAGCCATCATCAAGGAGATAAGGAGTAACCAACGATACTTCTTATGGGTAGGGAGAGAGGCTAAGGAGAAATTCTCTTTGGTCAGTTGGGAGAAAATTTGTGCCCCGAAGGATAAAGGTGGGTTGGGCCTGCGTGATCCTGATATCATGGGGTAAGTTCAAGGAGCCAAATTTGGTGGAGATGGTGCAAATACAAGAAGGATCCATGGGACAATATTTGGCATGTAAAATATGCTAGGGACCTTCCAAGGTCCCAGCTGATAGGGTTCAATGAGGACCCTCCAAGTTCTCATATCTCGACAAAGGCTCTTGCAATACGAAAGCTAGTCCATGAGCACAGTTTCTAGGAAATCAAGGAGGGGAAGGAAGCCAATTTCTGGGACGACTCATGGAATTAGCTCCCCAAGCTCAAGGAATATCTGAGATAGCAACATATTCATGCCAGGGGAATAATGGAAGGCAGGTCAAAGGTATTTCACTACTGGAAAGAGGGAAATCACGAAGACGAGAGATGATGGGATATCCATATGGAAGGGGATGAAAGGATATCTGAGAAGAACCTACATGCCCTCAAAATGGAACTTCAGGAATGCTACATTATTCACAGTGCTGAGGAGGATATTCTACGATGGGGATATCTACAAAAAGGTACATTTAGCATAAATGAATCTTACGGCATCAGAATAAGAAGACCGGAGGAGAAAGACCCCATATGGCCTGAGATTTGGAAAACCAACCCATGGAAAAAGGTGGCATCCTTTTGTTGGCTATTCACCCACTAAAGAATTCTAACTTGAGAAAATTTGAAGTGCAGAGGTCTCCTTGGTCCATCTCAATGTTTTATGTGCAAAAATCCAAGAAGAGAGCACAAACCATCTTATGGACTCATGCCCTTTCGCATTGGATCTTTGGGACAGGGGGGTTCAGGATTTTAGAAGAAGAAATAGATGTAGAGGGGACCTGAGCCAAACTATGAAAGAGTGGCTCCCAAAATATTTCAGCAATCCCATTCTGTTCTTTTTATGGCAAGACTTCTCGGGACAAGCCCTTTCAGTTGTTTTAAAGGAGTGGAATGGCTGAGTATTTAGGGATAAACACCACTCATTGGAAGAAAAATGGAAAATGCTCAGCTTTATTCTTATTGAGACGGTCCATGGCATGGAATGGAATGAGGAGGATAAATATTTCAATGATTAGGAGAGGATAATTGCTGAGGGCCAAGGATTATCTAGAGGATTGTTGAGCGGGATGCGTCAGAGAGATAAGAACTGTAGAGTGTCCATCCCCTCGTCCTGGACCCCTCTTATGCTGCGCATGATTTTCAAGCTGAACTTTGATGGGGAAGCTAAAGGTAACCCTGGGGCTATGGGTTTTGGAGGTGTGTACAAGAATGTGGAGGGGAAAATTCTTCAAGTTTTCCATGGTTCGATAGGATTCGACACAAATGATGCCGCAGACATTGAATGCTTAGTTCATGGGCTAAGGATGATTCTCAGGGAAGCGTGGCTCTCTACTATGGTGGAGGGAGACTTGAATGTCATCATCTACATGGAAAAATAGCTATCCAATGGATGAACAATAGAGAAGGTGTCATCGAGCTGGCACCTGGAGAGAAGGCTTGAGACCCTCCATTGCTTGGTTCTGATGCACCTGGCTATGTCCTTTGACCACATCCACATGAGCGCTAAGCAAGTGGCTGACTTGCTGGAAAATGTCATATTTAGGGAAATTGGATTAAGAAGGATGGGATAGCTAGAGGATTTTTGGGTGGCTCAATGGGTTTGATGATTCCAACAGCTGGCTTAGCAGGACATCAGCTTGAACGGATAGATGGAAGTTGAAGCAGGGAATAATCATGATGATGACAAGGCTAGGAGCGTGCCACCTTTGGTCCTCACTCCTTTCCATGCATAATCATGAAATGATGGCACATTTTAATCCGAGCAAATCCTTCGTCCATGAATTTTGGATATGAGTCTCATCCTGAAAAGGAGGACAAGATGGATTTGCTACGAGAATGAGATTGGGAGATGACATTAGGTATGAGGTCCCAACTCATTCCAAGTATGGAGAAGGATGATTTTAGGAGTAGGAGGATAGAAGGCAGGTACAGGACCATTAAGGTGATGCAATGTTCTCATCCTATTAATAATGGCCTAGAATTTGGACTCGTCACCTACATTAAGGGGCAATATTTTTATGGTTTACAGACTACTGAGAACAGGGAGAGTTGGGGGTAAATATAGAGAGTTTTAGTTAAGCACTTGTAAGGGGTCAGAGTGATGGCTCCTCCTTGGGGAGGTTTTGGGAGGCCTTGCGAAGGTAGTACTGCTACCTCGGCCCAAGACAAGGGGAAGAGGGAGGCCAAGAGAGGAAAGAGCAGAGCAACTCAGGCTCAACTCCAAGCCTAGGATGCGGCAAATTTTTTCAAGGATTGCATTCCTCTCGAGGCTCACCGAGCTATGGAAAGGATGGAAAAACAATTATGAAAGCAATTCAAGAAGATGCCGATAGAGGAGGTTAGTTTGGAAGTGGAGGAGTGGGTTGTTGACCCAAGATCCACTACAGTTCGGGCTTCGGCTCATGACCATCTGGTAATGATATACTGGGTCGTAATGAATATGGTCACCCAGTCGACTATCAAGGTGGAGGCTACGAAGGAGGAAGTGGTGGCTAAGGCCAAGGGTGACACCATTCCTATCCAGGACTGGAAGGAGCACCATGTGGAGAGCAGGAAGATACTCAAATAGGTCCACAACCAGGGTGTCAATCAGCAGCTCATGCATCCCAAGGTGGACCAAATTGCCATTCATCTGGGTATCTCTCTCTGCCATCCGGGGATGGTGGTCCTAGCAAGCGGTCTAGGGGTTGAAGCTTGGAGCAGTCTAAAGGTGGGACTCAACAGCATGGTGTCGAACTGATGCAGAGCCCAAGCATCCCCAATGTCGTCTTTTTCCCTGATAATACTGAGTGTCAGATCCAAGAGCTGTAATTTTGCATCCTTGTTTATGTCGGTAGTTTTTTATGTTGTATGTCAGGATGTTCTCAGATATAGGAGCCTAGGTGTTGGGATTGAACCCTGCCATGGCAGGGATCTCCCTCATTTTGGAAAAAACTTGGTATGTAATGGTATATAATGGTTTTTAAGCGGGGCCTTCTATTGGATTCCAAGCTGTTGGAGTCTCTATACCTTTGCACTTGACAGTAATAAAATACTTTTATTTACAAAAGAAAAAAACTAAGTTACCGTCTAATGGTGGGTGGGTGCACATCAAAGAATGTAGACTCATATTCTCTTGCAAAATTTTAAGTATGGACAACTTTTCATCTCCATTTCTTTTTATACATTTGGAAGCAGCTTTCTTGCATAGTGATAAAACAAATAAAATTGAATTCACATTATTTTGCGATGATGGTTATTAAAGGGGATTATGTCTATTATTAATTTATAAACAACTTCCCACAACTTAGACATACATTTTATCATTCCATGCTTGGATCCATAAAATAGGTAGATTAAATATCTTTTAAAGAGTATTGGAAAAACTCATTTAGTTTCCAGCAATATGGAGCATGAAAATTAGGAAATATATGTATTAAGTTTCTCTTCGCAATTTGTAACTTCAATGAATTTGATATGTTATTTCTGGATTACTGCACAGAGAGTAATTAGGTCCATTCAAAACTATGTGTAATGTTAATAAATTAAATTGGACAAATTAAATATGATGTTAGTAAACATGAAAAATAAAAATAAAAATCTAACTATAATAATAAAAATATTAAAAAATGATCACTATAATAAAATAAATAGTTAGAGGTCCTTCTCAACTTTGCATTTATAAGTGTTGAGAGGGATTAAATTCTTTAGGGTGAAAAACTTTTGTAGAATGAAAAATTTGAGGAAATCTTTACACATCAGGTATTTGATCCTTATCGATGCTTGATATATTTGAAGTTAAGAAGGATCTATGTTATTATATAGGAAACTAAAGTGGTTATAGAAGATTTTGTAGTAAAATGGGAAATTTTCCAATTGTAATCCACTTATTCAAAAGGATCTATGCCTCTTATAGACATCTTCACAGGTTTGGGGAGATTGGGTTTAGAGGATTTTTATGAGCACCCCTTAAACTCTCAATACTCAATCCTTTGTGATATTGCATAATCAAGCTTCTATAGTTTGTGATATATTGATTAATCTTCTACTAAATTTGTCTTTATGATAGTGCCTAGACAACTAAGCCATAATGATTTCATTGTACTTTAATGACAATGACCTCTTAGAATATGACCTTAATGAACTTGGAAGAAAGCATGCCATTCACTAGTTTTTGACTTATCTTGGTGGGATATATACTCTTTGATTACAAGAGATAAAAATGATGAGTTTTATGCTTCACACTACCCCATGAATGATTACCCTTAGGGATAGATTTTTTTCTGATTTGTTATTGAGTGGGATATAGATAAAAGAGTCAATATGAATATTTCTCTCCATTTTTTCTGATTTTTTATTGAGTGGGATATAGATCCCTCCTAGAAAATTGTGTGGATTATTTTCAACATCGATGAGCAAATTTTAGGGCTGGAATAGGTGTTGTATGACTCCAACAATAAAAATGAATGTGCAACATTTTTATTTGCATGGCTAATGACCTCCTCAACACCCCTCAACTTATTTGTGGGGATTTAAATTTGGTGGAGACTGTGGAAAGAAGAAAAATAAGGGGCACTTCAAGTATAGTTGTTAATGAAGGAGAAAGAGGTATA
>LPNX010549103.1:68134-128041 GCA_001517045.1 Pseudotsuga menziesii
AATGGAGGTAAATCGACTAGGTTTCTGCGCGGCAACGAATGCAAAAACTGGGCGCGGACCGCGGGTTTCTAAATGGCAGCGGCGGTCGAAACCGCGGGTTCTGGGCGAACAGGCGCGGTCTAGGCCGCGGGTTCGGGGCGAACAGGCGCGGGTGGGTAGATAGCAGCGGCGGTCGAAACCGCGGGTTCTGGGCAAACAGGCGTGGTCTAGGCCGCGGGTTCGGGGCGAACAGGCACGGTCGGGGCCGCGGGTTCGGGGTGAACAGGCGCGGTCTAGGCCGCAGGTTTCGGGCTGGCAGCGGCGGTCAGAGCGCGCCTGTGTAATGAACAGGTGCGGTCGGATCGCGACTGTGGGTAGAAAAAACGCGGTCAGGACGCAGGCAAAAAGGCCTGGCAGCGGCGGGCTGGTCGCAGCTTAAGGCCTGAAATGCGTGGTCGGGCCGCGGCTGCGGAAGAAAACGGCACGGTTTCCGGCGGCTGAAAACAGCAAACTAAAAGTGCAGTACGAAAAGAAAAACTAACAATAAAACAGACAGCGGAGTCGCCAAAACTGTAGCTAGGGTTTTCACCCTAGCTTGTGCTGATGAGCACCTACTAAGGAATCTGGATTCCTTAGTAGCAGTTCAATGATGTAAAAAGAAATAAACTGAAATGAAAACTAAGCTAAAGCGGTGGAAAGTAAATAACAGAAAGTAAAAACAACAAGAAAATGTGTAATGATATTTTGTATTTATGTTACCTCTGATGAAGAGGTTGGTGGAGTCCGTTGCGCTGGTCCAATGTCGGTGGCTCCGAGCTCCAAGCTTCTCCTTCTCCTTCTCCGATGGTGGAAAATAAGCCAAAAGGGGTCTCAATGGTGAAAATAGCTTGATGGTAAGCTAGGGTTTCACGAGATGTTTCGGCAAAGTAAGGGTGCTAATGACTGTGGATGTGAAATGAGGAGTCTCCACCACTTATTTATAGTTTTTTTTTTAGTGGTGGAGTGCTGGCCCATGGTTTTGGAAACCATGTGGTTTAGGGCAGCTTGTTTAGGGTTTTTGCTGTTTTTAGGGTTTTCCTCCTTTTTCCTCATTATTTTTATTCCTTTTCTTCCCTTTTGGGGATTTTTGCTATATTTAGAGGAATTTTGGTTATTTTTGGAGGAAAAAGGGGTTTTTTGACCTTTTGGAGGCATTTTAGGCCTTTTGGAGCCTTTTTAGATGGTTTTATGGCCTTTTAGAGGCATTTTAGGTCTTTTAGAGGCTTTTTAGTGGGATTTTCAGGGAATATGGTAGGTAAATGGACAGATGAGCCACGTAGTGAGGTAGATGAGGTGGTTAACCATTTTTGGGTGTTAACACATGCCCCAATCTCTTTAATGTTTGCAGTACCATAAATAGTTGTGATATTTTATTAGTTTGTACATAGTTACATGATATATCAAATTATTTATTGTGCTTGAATTAGTACCAAAACCATAGGCATCAACCTTGATCACCTATCAACAAACATCAATCACTGGAAGGGCCTTGGCCCTGAGATCCCCGCCATGATTTTCATACAATATTTACATCATGTATAGTTAAATACCATGGGGTCAAAAATGGGGTATTACAATCCCCTCCCCTTCAATTAGCACTGTCCTCATTGCTTTACAACTTAAAAAAAATTGCTATACTAG
Source organism: Pseudotsuga menziesii (assembly GCA_001517045.1). Classification (NCBI taxonomy): domain Eukaryota; kingdom Viridiplantae; phylum Streptophyta; class Pinopsida; order Pinales; family Pinaceae; genus Pseudotsuga; species Pseudotsuga menziesii. The sequence goes on from LPNX010549103.1 coordinate 69,794, forward strand.
AATCGAACTCAGTGCTCCACAAATTTGAACAAAAATAGATGTGCCAATTGCATGGCATCATCCAGCTCCTATGTAGCCTCTTCAGCACTGTAGTGCTCCCATTGATTCTTTACCTATCCAACGCCTCAATTCCTCAGCATTGTGGCCTTCTTGTCGAGGATGCGTAATGGATCAGTTTGGAAGTCTCCCTTGGTTTCCACCTAAATCACATCCCAATCAATCACATGGTTACGAACATGTAGATATTTCCTAAGCAAAGAGACATGAAAACCATTAGGAGCTCTAGTGCTAGCAGGAAATGAAATTCTATATGCAAATGGCCCTATTCTTTCAAACACTTCAAATGACCCACAATATCTAGGAGATAGCTTGGCACAAATTCCAAGATTCAAGGAAATCTTCCTTTCCCTCACTCTAAGGCAAACATGATCCCCAACACTGAACTCTCTGTCTACCTTATGCTTATCTACATAGCTGTTGTTTCTATCTTGGGATGCTTTCAAATTCTGCCTGATATTTGCAACCTCTTGCTCCATCTCCTTGAGAAATTATGGACCAAGTACAATCATTTTCACTGGATTATCCCATGTCGCAAGTGTCCTACACCTTCTTCCATACATGGATTCATAAGGACTCATCCCCAAGGATGCTTGCTTTCCATTATTATAAGCAAATTCTATCAAGTGTAAATAATCCTCCCACTTTGATGGTTTATGCATCACATACATGTGAATCATTCCTTCCAACACTTGATTCACTCTCTCTGTCCGACCATTAGTCTAAGGATGGTAGCAATTGCTGAAGGTTAGCTTGGTACCGAAATATGCAAACAAACCCTTCAAAAAATTGGAAGTGAACTTAGGATCTCTGTCAGAGACTATTGCCTTAAGCAATCCTTGCAATATGAAAATATCCTCCATGAAGATTTTTGCAATAGCATCAGTCTTATAAGTAGACTTGATTGGTATAAAACATGTCACCTTTGTCAACTTGTACACCACAACCATGATGGAATCATGTTGTCTCCAAGTCATTGGAAATCCTATAATAAAATCCATGGAAATCACTTCCTATTTCCATTCGGGAACTGGAAATAGCTACAACAAATCTGCTAGGTGTTGATGTTCAACCTTTACCTGTTGACATTTGATGCACTTTGATATAAACCCAGCAATGTACTTCTTCATTATTGGCCAAAAATACTGCATTCTAGCTGTAGCAATTGTCTTCTGATATCCTGGGTGACCAGAGTATGGATTTTGATGGATCTCATCCATAATAATTCTCCTCAAATCTGCTACACTTGGAATATAATTTTTTATTATAAAGAAGAATCCCACCTTCTTCAAATTTATATCCCTCATACCTCTTCTCAATACTTTGCTACTGCAATTTTTCTTTTATTTTCTCATACAATTCATCTTTAGCAGCACGATTGACAATCTGTTGTCTAAAATCTGATTGGAAAGCACTAAGAGATTCCAAGCGCATTTCATGCACCTTCCTGCTGAGTACATCAACCACTTTATTCTCTTTTCCTTGTATGTGTTTGATCTCAAAATAAAACTCACCTAAAAAATCCATCCATATAGCTTGCCTAACATTTAGAGTAGGCTGATCAAACAAATACTTCAGACCACTGTGGTCTGTCCTTATCTCAAATTTTCTTCCCATTAAGTAATTCCTCCACATTCTGAGAGCATGTACTATGTGTGTTAGAAAACAGGTCTGCGGAGCAATAAAAAATATACAGTTAAATCATTAAAAATTATACAAAACAAATTAATGCATTACATAGAGACATACATATTATGTGGTTCACCCAAACGATTGGATACGTCCACAAAGAAATTGCCAGTCCTTTTATTACCATCCAAAAATATGAAGGGATACAACCTACAACAATACAACTGCACTTCCTCTTCATGGTCTCACAGTCTCTCCCACACGATCACGGAGATTTTTTATAGTGCTACAATACAATACAATACCCTACAAAACCGTATTACAATGCTTTTCTTTTATAGGGGAAATACCATGGGAAAATACTAAGGTTAACCCAATACCATGGGTCCGCAAAACTGTTTGCCAACAAAAATCCCAAAAACATTTCTTGGGGCTTCACCCCCGAACCCGCATTTCTCAGGGGCATTTCCCCTGAACCCCAAAGTTTGGGAACAAGTGTACAATAAAACTGGGGTACAAACAAAACTAAATAATATCTTTGGATCCAAAAGAGCAGGCTCCACAAACCAACAATATTCCACTTGGAGACTGATCATAGCAAGTCCATCATTGCTGAACTTGTTGGACTATGCTTTGGAATTTGGACTTGGAAAATTTTGTATTTCCACCTTCATGCTTGAAGGCCAATAGAAATTGAGCAACAACTCAGGTTCTCTCTAGATACTCCTTTTGTCAACATGTCTGTAGGATTCTAGCTAGTATGTATCTTTTCCAGTTTTAACAGTTCTTCATATAGAACAGATCTTATGAAGTGGTACTTGAGCTGTATATGTTTATTATTTGAATGAAAGGATTATTTCTTTGCAAGATGAATGGCAGTCTGGCTCTCACTATACAAACTTCTATTCTCCTACTTCTTACCTAATTCCTCCATGAACCTCTACAACCAAATCATCGTTTTACTAGCCTATATAGTAGCAACATACTCTACTTTCATTGTTGAAAGTGCAACAACTTGTTGCAATTTTGAAATCCAACTTACTGTTGTTCCATCCACAGTCAACACATACCCTGTGGTGCTCCTCATGTTGTCTCTATCACCAGCCATATCTACATCAAAATATCCTTGTAGAACAGTTTCTAAACCTCCAAAACATAATGCATGAGAAGTGGTACCTCTCAAATACCTAAGAATCCACTATACTGCTTTCCAATGATCTTTACCTGGATTATTCATACACCTACTTACAATTCCCACTACATTTGCAGTATCTGGTATTGTGCACACCATGGAATACATCAAGCTTCCAACTGCTGATGAATAGGGAATCCTAGACATGTAATCTATCTGGACACATCTCCTTACTTAGTTTGAAATGGCTGGCTAAAGGTGTACTAACTAGTTTTTCATTCTGCATTCTAAACCTATGCAACACCTATTCTATGTACTCACCTTGAGACAATGTCAATTTGCGTTTTTTCCTGTCTCTTGTTATTCTCATACCAAGTATTTTCTTTGCAGCACCCAAATCCTTCATCGTAAATGATTTAGCTAGTTTTATTTTGAGCACATTTATATCCTGCATGTTAGAAATTGAAATAATCATGTCATCTACATACAATAACAAGATAATATATCTTCCATTATCTAGCCTCTTGAAATAAACAAAGTGGTCAAAATGACATCTATCATCATCCTTGTTCTATCATAAACTTATCAATTTTAAATACCACTACCTTGGAGCTTGCTTCAAGCCATACAAGCTCTTCTTCAACCTACAAACCAAATTATCCTTCCTTTTGAACTCATACCCTTGTGGCTTCTGCATATAAATCTCTTCCTCTAAATCCCCATGGAGAAAGGCTATTTTTACATCTAATTGTTCAAGATACAAATCTTCGACTGCCACTAGACTTAAAATAGTTCTAATTGAAGTCATTTTAACAACAGGAGAAAATATTACATCAAATTCTATACTGTTGTTTTGTGCAAACCCCTATACAACAAGTCTAGCCTTGTACCACTTCTTGCCTCCATCTTCTTCCTTCAACTTGTAAACCCATTTATTTTGCAATGCCCTTTTTCTGTAGGCAACTATACCAAATCCCAACTCTGGTTTCTTGCCAATGAGTCCATCTCCTCATTCATTCCTTTCTCCCACTTCTTTCTAGTTTCTACCTACATTTCCTCTTCATAACATTCTGGTTCACTAGAATCAGTCATCAATAAATAATACAATGAAGGAGAGAATCGTTCAGGGGGTCTAGTTAACCTGGTAGATTTTCTTACAGTTGCAGGAGTTTTAGGTACCTGTTGATGTTCTTGATTTTTTGGTGCCTTTAGAACTTCATTTTCTTTAATTTCATCAAGCACTATGTACTCTATGTTTTCCTTTTCCACTTTCTTCCCCTGCAACTGATCTTTGTACATAACATTTTCATTGAATACTACCTCTCTACTCCTAATTATTTTGCGATTTTCAAAATCCCATAAGAGATAACCAAAATCATAAACCCTGTATCCAATAAAGGTATATTTCTTGGATTTAGCTTCAATATTTTTTCTATCATCTTTATCAATATGGACAAATTCTTCACAACCAAAAGTTCTGAGAAATGAGTATTTTATCTGTTTACCTATCCATGCCTCCTCTAGAATCCCACAATCCAAAGCGTTTGAAGGCCCTCTAATTATTAAGTAAACAACAATGTTTATAGCATCAACCCAAAACTGTAAGGGAAACCCTGCATGCAACCTCGTACACCTTGCATGCTCCATGATCGTTTTGTTCATCCTTTCTAATGCATGATTTTCTTGTGGTGTTCCAGGGACTATTTTCTCTCTGCAAATCCCATTGTGTGAACAGTAGCTGTCAAAATCCTTGCTGCAGTATTCACCTCCATTATCAGATCTAAGACATTTCAACCTTTTTCTTGTCTCATTCTCAGCCAAATATTTCCACTTCTTAAAAGTGTCAAACACATCAGATTTTTGTCTAATGCAATAAGCCCAAGTTTTTCTAGTTGCATCATCAATAAAAGTAACATAACAACAAGAGCCACCAAGAGATTGTCCCTCAACTAGTCCCCATACATATGTATGAACAAGCTCTAACTTTTCACTCTTCTTTTGTTTCCCAAACCTGAGAAATATAACTCTCTTATGTTTTCCATAAACACAGTTCTCACATAATTCCAAACTTACCTGCTTCAGATCTGGAAGCAGTTTCCTTGAGTGGAGAATCTGCATCCCCTTCTCACTTATGTGTCCAATCCAATGATACCACAACATTGCATATGTTTCTATGGAAGCTACAGAGATAGAATAATCAGTATTATGAGGACATAAATATAACGTACCTACCCTATATCATTTTTCTATTACTAATGATCCTTTAGTGATATTCCACCACATTTCTCCAAACATAGAAAAACCACCGCTATCTCCCAACTGCCCCATTGAGATCAGATTTATTTTCATAGTAGCAATGTACCTTACATCTTTTAGTAGCCATTCACTCCAATTATTTAACTTAATTCATACCTTACCCTTTCAAACAATTTTACATGGTTCACCATCCCACAATAAAACATGTCCAAAATCACCTTGAACATAATCATGAAAGAATTTTCTATGGGGTGTAGTATGACATGAAGCCCCTGAATCTACTACCCAGTAATTGCTAGTATTATCTAATGCAAGAATCAAAGCATATTGTAACACATCACCTGCTACATTCACTTCTTGAGCAGTCTCTTGCTGCCTATCACCTTTCTTCTTTGGTGCTATGTAGTATTTCTTCAAATGTCCTTTCTTACGACAGTTCCAACACTCTATTTTTCTAGAATCTGGACTTGGATCTACCCCTTTTACACTTTTTGCGATTTCCTAGGATCCTTCATCTCTTATTTTATCTCCCTCTTCTCTCCATGGTCAACGCATTACCTGATGTCTCACCTGTTCTTTTTCTTCACATTTCCTCTCTAAGAATAACACCAACAACATCATCAAACTTAAGAGTGTTTGAACTAAAGAAAAAGTTACTTACATCCATGACCAAGCTATTTCATCTTTCTGGCAATGAGCACAATATTAGAAGAGCCCTAACCTCATCATCAAAGTTCACTTTTACAGAACTTAACTGAATGGAAAGTGTATTAAACTCATTTAAATGGTTATCAATAGATCCACCTTCCAACATATTCATATTAAATAAAAGCTTCATTAAAAATACCTTGTTGGAAGCCAAGGGTTTTTCGTAGAGCTTACCCAATGTGCTCATCACACCCTTTGTTGTTTTTTCTAAATACTGAAAGCCACCGATGAAGCCAGGCACAGTCATATTGTTCCCAGTGCCTTCCTCTCAAGAACCTCCCATTCTTCATCCTTCATAGTCATTAACTGCTTTTTCTCTTCCGCCCAACTGTAGGTACAGATCCTTCTGGTATAGATATTCCTCCATTTTCATATTCCATAAATGATAGTTTTGGTCGTTAAATTTATTGACCCTACACTTTCCCTCTTCTGCCATTGCTCCCACTCGAACCAGGAACCCTTCTTTCCTGCGAGTTTACCTGCGAAATACACCTTTTGGATCTGATACCAATTGTTAGAAAACAAGACCATAGAGACATAATAGATATATAGTTAAATCATTAAATAAGATGCAAAACACATTTTAAACACATTATAGAGAGACACAGATATAATGTGGTTCACCCAAATGATGGGCTACGTCCACACATAAATTTCTAGTACTTTTATTATCATCCAGAAATATGAAGGGATACAATGTGCAACAATATTGCTACACTTCATCTTCACACTGTCACAATCTCTCTCACACAATCACCGATATTGTTTATAGTGCTACAATACAATACAATACCCCACACAACCGTATTATAATGTGTTTCTTTTATAGGGGAAATACCATGGGAAAATACTACAGTTAACCCAATACAATGGGTTGGAAAAAGTGTTGGCCAACAAAATCTCAAAAAAAATTCTCTGGGGCTTCGCCCTTGAACCCCCATTTCTTGAGAGCGCTAACCCCAAACCCCAAAGTTCGGGAATGAGTGTACAATAAACCTGGGGTACAAACACAGCTGAATATTATCTCTAGATCTAGAAGAGAAGGCTCCACAAACCAACATACTGTAAGTTCCAAATCATGAGTGGCATAGTTCTTCTCATGATCCTTCAACTTTTTGGACTCATAACACACCACATGGTTATCCTACATAAGAACTCCTCCAAGTCCTTTTTCGCATGCATCAGTACATACCACAACATCTTTCTCTGGGTTTGCAATTTTCAACACTGCTGCACTTGTGAGAAGATGCTTCAACTGCTAGAAGTTTTCCTCACACTTTGTTGTCCATTCAAAATTAATCACCTTCCTTTGCAAGGAAGTGATAGGATTTGCAACCTTGGAGAATCCATCAATGAATCTCATGGAATATACTACAAGGCCCATAAAATATCTTACATATGCCACATTTCTTGGAGTAGGCCAATTCATAATGGCCTCAATCTTTTTAGGGTCTAAAGATATGCCCTCATATGAGATGATGTGACCCAAAAATGAATCCTATATTTATAAAAGTCACACTTGCTCAAATTTGCATACAACTTATGCTCCCTGAGCATATGCAATACTAATCTATTTTTTTCTTCATGTTCTTCCTCATTCTTTGAATAAATAAGAATTTCATTAAGGAAAACAAGAACAAAATTGTCTAGATACCTGCTGAAAACACTATTCATAAGGCACCTAAATGTAGTTGGTGCATTGTTGAGACCAAATGGTACCACTATAAACTCATAGTGTCCATACCTTGTTCTGAAGTTTATATTATGAATTTCTTCATCCTTGTTTCTTACCTGATGGTAACCAGACCTCAATTCAAACTTGGAAAACACCTTTGCTCCTCTCATTTGATCAAAGAGGTCATCAATCCCAGGAAAGTGATACTTGTTCTTCATAGTAACTTTATTCAGCTGCCTATAATCAATACACAACCTGATTGTACCATCTTTCTTATTTACAAATAGTAGTGGTGCTCCCCCGGGAGACACACTCATCCTGATGTACTTATTTTCCAATAACTCCTACAGCTACATCTTTAGCTCTAGCATATTTGGTGTACTCATCATGTAGGGTGTCTTAGATACTAGTTTTGCGCCTGGCACAAAATCAATTGTGAAATCAATGTCCCTCTTTGGATGAAGTCTTGGAACTTCATCAAGAAAAATATCTGTAAATTCCCACAACACATGAAAGTCCTCCAACCTAGGAATTTCATTCTATGATGCTTCCAATACATGGGATGCATACACTCTACAACCTTTCCTACAGAACTTCTTCAACTACGTTGCTGAAATATTCCTAACAAAAATCACCTTTGGAATGCCTCTTACAACCCTTAGGCTTCCTTCTTCATCTATGCACTCAAAAGTTTTATTATAACAGTAAACTTTGACTCTATGAGCTTTCAACAAATCCATTCCACTGAGAACATCATAGGATCCAAGTGGTAGAAAATTCATATCTACACAAGTGACTAGCCCATTCATAACCAATGGAGACTTTTCTACCACTTCACTAACCTTTCTCTTAGTTCCAGTGGCTAACTGAACTAACCATGACTTTCTATGCTTTAACTTCTTGAAAGCACAAATCTCAACCACTCTAGGAGTAATATAACTATGAGTAGAACTAGGGTCAATCAAAACAGAAATAGATTGCTCAACAATCTTACCTATAACTTCAACCATAGTTGATTGGTGATCTTCCTGGCGATGCTCCAGCACTTCATAAATCCCAGGGAGCGTCCTTGCCACCTGATCCACTATTTATGCTTCCTGAATGTGGTAAGTTGGCCTTACATTCCCATTATCAAGTGGACAATTCCTGCGCATGTGGGGTCCTCCACATCTCCAGCATTGGAGAGGTTCTCTACTTTATTTTGTATTTCTTGGCTTTTCTTCCATCACCCTAGATGGATTCAGCACATCTTGTGATGAATGCTTCTGCTTATTCCTTAAGTTAGAAGGTTTGAAACCCTTCTTCCTCTTATCAGACTTTTCATTCTTCTTATCCTTCCATGTCTATTGGTAATCAGATTTTCCTTTATTATGATCATAACAGTACTTATCATTTCTGATAGCCTCTTCTAGGGTTCTAGGATCATCAAATTCAATCCTAGGCTTTGTAATACTGACGCGATCCACTTAGAAAACATTGGATTTTTACCTTATCATCCCTGATATACCTGACATACCTCAATAGTTCCAAGAACTTATTGGCATAGTATTCCAAGGTTTGCTGCCCCAATCTCAATTCATGGAATTATTTGATCTTGTCATCATAATAACTATCAGAGACGTACTTCTTCCTGAAAAACTTCTGGAACTGGTTCCACACAATCTTCCTTTCACTGATCTTCTTCACTTTCCTGAAGTTCTCCCACCATATGGATGATATTCCATTCAAATTGAAGATGGCTATCATTGCCTTCATATTTCCAGACTCGTCTTGGACTTGGAAATATTTCCTCATCCCTAGAAGCCAAGCTTCATCTTCTTGACCTTTCTTTATCTCACCATCAAACGTAGGAGGCTTAGCCTTCTTGAATTCATCACGTGAACTGTTCTGGTAACATCTCTTCCTCTTACTTTTGTGAGATGAAGAGCTTTAATCATCAGTGGATCCTTCAAGGTTAGATGATCCAATAGAAGTTTTCTTTCTTCTTCTGATACTGCTTTTACTTCCTTCTGGATGTACTGCATGATGCATAGAATGTATCCTCCTTTGGATGTCTTTCAAACTCTACAGCATGGATACATTCAAATGTTTTTTCTCTTCTTGAGCCTTAAGGATTCTTTCATTATATTCCCTGTAACTTTGCATCTCCACCCTTAGGCTACTCATGGTGGCTACAAAATCTGGTGGAGTCTCTTGGAATCTTCTCCCACTAGAATCTGTCTCAGCATTTCCAACTTTGACATTTCCCCCCACAACATCTTCCTCATGCTCATAGGGATCCTATGCATCACTCATACCGTAGGTTCTCATGGCCACGCAAAAAACCAACTTCCAAATGGTCACTATGACTTTACAAAACGTGTTAATGACATCATTTGTTAGCTAATTTCAGAATAAAAACCACTTACCCACTGCCCATGGCAGTTTTCTTTGTTATGTAGCTAACAATATGTCGAAACCATTAACCAACAACTTTGTTAACTGTTCCACTTGGCCCATCCGGTCCCAATGCTGCATCTAGGAACTTTGATACCAAACTATAGTGTACTACAATCTTGGTACCAGAGGGTACTTTTTCTCTTGTAGCTATTCTTATGGCCCAATAAGGTCCTAGTACTACAACCAATAGCTCTGATACCAATCTATAATGTCCCCATACCCAATAATGTAGATAAATTAAAAAAAATTCTTAAACAACCTCTTTGTTCCTTTGATAAACACTGGGAATGGACGTTAACTCACTCTTCCAACTTCATTCTCAGGCTTAAGAGCCCCTGTACATTACTGTAACAGTCATTTTTCCCATGACAGATCCCTTCTGTCACCAAAATGAACATTTTCGTACTGGACCTGTCTTTTTGTAGTCCGTGTTCCGCACTCTACTTTCCTCCCTTCTGACCTTAGAAGTTGGAAATAGGAAACATAATGTGTGATAGGAACACCTAATGGCCCTTCCTCCTTCCGCACTTCCGCTTTCCATCTTCTACACTTTGGAACTCAGAAATCGGAACTCAATGTGTGAAGGAACTTTTAATGGCCTTTCTGCCTTCCGCTTGCCGCACATTTTATTTCTGCCTTTTGCACTTTGGAACTCAGAAATCGGAAGCTCAATGTTCAAAGAAAATTTTAACGGCCTTTCCACGTTCCTCCTTCCACACTTCCGCTTTCCTACTTTTGCACTTCGGAACTCGGAAATTGGAAACTCAATGTGCGAAGGAAATTTTAGCGACCTTTCCGGATTTTTCCTTCTACACTTCCACTTTCCTCCTTCTGCACTTCCATACAATGGAACTCAGAAATTGAAAAACACACTTTCTACCTTTTTCAACTTTCTCTTTTTGGTTTTCTCCTTCTACCTTTCGTAGGCGGATTCCAAGGAGCGGAAACAATAAGTCAAATGCATTCTGACCTTAGTAACAGGCTTCTAGCCTTCATGAACTTAGGAAATGCATCACAAAAACACGAGGCATATGTAGAAGTAAAATGCATAAAACATATAAGGAATAAACAATTAATTACAGGGACATTCATACATAAGTAAACCTCTACTTGACCATCTACATCATTCAACATGAACACAACCATTCATCATATTCATAAGCATTCTACACAACCAATATAGACATTCATAAGCATATACATTACATAAAGAGAGTAACAAAGAATACTTATCTTGATGATTAAACTGTCCCACAACTAGCTATGCCGTTGTAACGTTCCACCCAACCATAGGCTAGTGTGTTCATTAATCTCTCAACACTACCACCCTCGAGCTGGGCATGAATTCCATAAGGAACTAGGGAAAAACAAAAGGCTTACACATGACCAAACATACTCACACATTCAAGCCAACACATTGCTAGGTTTCACAGACTATCCAACCAAGCCAACATACCATTGGGTTTCACAGGCTACTAGGCGAAAATCCAAAACATCACAAGACACAACCAATACCAAAATGTAACAGTTGGGATTATCAGGAAGCGAAGGAAATGGGAAAGGTAGAATTTCTAAGCTAGTGAGCTCAACCACAAAGCCATAGGAACCTACAAACGATCTGGCTTGGCCTCCTTAGTACTTGCACCACCCAACAAAAGGAATTATTCCCTTCACTACTACACAATCCCTCATACCATACCTTCCCTTCTAGTGCACTTTAGGGTGTGCATAAAGGATTTACCAGCCCTCTTGATTTTTCTGTGAGGTTCCTCTCTTCACTAGGTTTATCAGCCAATTATGTCCTCTTCCATTCCTTGGTCTTCAAACCAAAACAGGGATGCACAACACACTAATCCAAAAGGAAAATACATCATGTAGGCCTCGCTTTGTATCACAAAGAAATCACTACGGAACCACTTGTCCACGGTTCTGGCTAGCAGAACAATACACTATCACGATTGAATAAACAACCCACACATAGACATCTAATAAGAACGATCCTTTCTTTGAGTAACATGTTCAGAATGAATAACAATGCGCATCTCCATAGTGAAAACGAATGATCCAAGAATGAATGAATCCTTAGAATGAACAACAATGCATAGGTAAAAAACCAATAATGGAATGGGCATGCATTCACGTGGGTTTACTTGCTACAAAAGCAAGAATATGGTTTCTTTAGAAAGAAAACTTGCAGGCTTGCTCAGTTAAGCCATCAAACTTCCATGCCTTTCTCTTCCCAAGGCATTAACGGCCTCAGCCAACTTCTGGAAGAAATTAATGATTGAGGATGGAGGACAAAAAGGTAGCTAAGAGTTGATGGGTATCTCCATTGACATCTAGTCACACCCTATTGGCTTAGGGGGTTTTGACCAACTCCCCACCCTATACCTTGTGGAATCATGCCCCCATCTCTTTAATGTTTGCATTCCCATAGCTAGCTGTGGTATTTTATTAATTTGCACAGAGTTACATGATATATCAAAATATCTACTATGCTTGACTTAGCACCAAAACCATAGGTATCAACCTTGATCACCTATCCACAAACATCAATCACTGGCAAGGCCTTGGCCTTGAGCTCCTCGCCATTATTTGCATACAATATTTACATCATGTACAATTAAATACCATTGGGTCAAAACTAGGGTATTATATATGGTCATAATTTTTTAGTTACTAAGTTTAAAACTGTTAAGTTCTGGAATTTCGGGTTCTTAAATCCACTTCTCCTATCAAAATCAATATTAAAATACACAGTTAAATTTTGATTTTGCAAAATTAAAAATATCAAATTTGGCCAAAGAAGGCGATCCAATCCAAATAGTCCAATTTTTAGAGGTCTACATTTAAAATTTTGAGCTTGATGTAACATGAAAATTAACATGGCATAAAAGAACTAGTTACACCAAGGAGCACTTCAAATCCCTTGGGAAAATGGATCCAAAACCGAGGGTACACCAAGGGCAGGGTTATACTCTATGAATGGTTGTTGGCACATCATTAGGTCCTGAAGAAACTAATGAAGTGTGTAATAGAGAATCACAACTAAGTCATTAGTATCATCCAACAGAAGATGAGTTCCTGTTGGAGAAACATAGTTTAAATACTATAGTGGAAAGGAAGGTCTACATAATTGGGAAAGAGGTTCGAAGGACATACCCATCATTATTGATGATAGTACAGAGCACGCACCATGAAAACATAGTTTTACACAGTAATATCTCCAAGTTTATATGATATCGAGGCTATATGGGATTTTTCATTATAATATTTGTTAGCTCCATAGTTATAAGAACATCGAAAAGAAAACTAAAAGATAATAATATGTTAATTCCAGGAGGCTGAGTGTGTTGGATTGTGGTAGGTTTGTAGACTAGGGTTTGTACCTGTAGGCCTGGCCTGCCAGTGGTTCGCACTCACCTCAAAAAATGATGAGATCTTGAGACACTATCACCATTAGAGGGTAAATGGTGGGATTTCTATTCTTCTCACAATGAGGTAGGTCGGTGATTATTTTTTGGTTTTTTGTTCTTCATTGTTCCACAACCCTTGCTTGTGGTTGTTTTTACTGAGGGTTTTTTATGAGAGGTGCATTTTTACCCAGTTATCATGGCTGATGAGGACTTAGTCGATTATTCTAGCAGGAGCTAGGTGGTGGGGTTTCAAATCCTGAGGTGGATTTTCCCAGCCCTAGGGTGGAGGTTTTTACATCGCCTTCCCTTTTTCTGGTTTCCTCGAAGGTGGGTCTTTCACCGGCTGATTTCTTGCCTTCATCATCATTCAACCTCCCAGTGGGGAATCTTTCAGCACATGTCAAATATTGTATTGATGGTTTGGGTTTTGTAAACTCTGCTAGTGTGGAAATATTTGATGTAGATTCATTCATAGCGACTAGGAGTTTAGGGGAAGGAGGGTTGTTGGGGAACCTGTGAGTTGAACCTTTTGGGCCCCCCTCTTTTGTGAATACTGCTAGCGGCATATTGGATGAGGTGGTTCCTAGTTCCTATATTTGGAGGGTTGAATTGAGCATTGCCACTATCCCTCATGTGTGTTCGATCTTGGGAATTGACATTGAAGAGGCTGATGGGGGAAAGAAGAAGCGTTGTGCGAGAAGAAGGAAAACTTTTGTCAAATCCTTTCAGCCTGAATACAATTATGCTTTGGGTGAATATGTGGGATGGGAGATGATTATGCAGATGGTTAACTGCTCACTGGTTGGGAAGGTCGTTAGCAAACAGTTTTCCTTGAAGAGGGTTTCGAAGTGGGTGGAGTATTGCTGGAAGGCGGCTCTGGGGGAGGTCCTGATGGTGGTGGGACTGACCCGCGATTGGTTTGGATTTAATTTTCAAAGGTAGGAATAGGTTCAATGGGTTCTTAGAAATAATTAGTAGATGGGTCACACACTATTCTTATTCAAGCCCTGGCATTCCCAGTTTGATGCTAGTCGGGAAAGAGTGGATTTGGCTCCCATATGGGTTCGGCTTTCAGGTCTACCTATGCACTATTGGTTTGAGGATCATTTTCACAGCATCAAGAATATTTTGGGAACCTATCTTGAGGCAGACATGTCCTTTAAGGAAACTAACCTTCTTAGGGTTGCATGCATCTTGGTTTATATTAATATCAGACAAGGTTTGGCGGAAGATATGTTTCTGACTTGGGGGATATTTCAAATTAAACAAATGCTTGATTATCAAAATGTGCCCTTTCATTGTAGGCAGTGTCATGTTTATGGACACCCGACATCATAATGTAATTTTCCAGTTCACACCATCAATGGTCGTCGACAACAGCATGGGAAAAGAAGACAAGGTTCGAGTGGAAGGGTCTCACCTTCGTCATCCCCACCACATATAGTGGGGGTTGTGGATTCATAGGTGGATGCGTATTAGAGGAAATTTCAACTCAAAATGGGCCTCCTAAAATGAACTAATAAAATAATAGTTAAAATAATAAAATAATAATTATTAATTTTGGAGGAAGAAAAGAAAAAAACTACTTTTTTGTTTGTATTTTTGACATATCTCCCTGTGTTTTTACTCAAATTTCGATCAGGAGAGCTCGTTGGATGTAGAATTAAATTCCACATCCAACGAGTACCCATTCAACATACTTTTGATGGACCCCGCTACCCCAAAAACAAGAAATACCTGAAAAAATGGAATGATGACATCATCATTCCCTTTTTTCAGGTATTTCTTATTTTTGGGGTAGAGGGTCCATCAAAAGTATGCCATGTGGGTACTCATTGGATGAGGAATTTAATTCCACATCCAATGAGATCTCTCGATCGAAATTTGAGTAAAAACACAGGGAGATATGTCAAAAATACAAACAAAAAAAGTAGTTTTTTTTATGATACCTATCTCTAAATTTATATTAAAAAAGTGTTTAAGACCTATACGGTATTTCAAATTTAAAGCAATTTCATTGGCTAACACATGATGACATGGAATTTGAATAAAAGTTAAAAGGCCCATTTTGAGTTGAAATTTCCTCTAATGCCTAGAGCTCTGGATGAACATATGGACCTACAGAGGTGGTCGACGGGTCGGTCTTGGATCTAGCCTTGCCAGACAATTTGTCATCAAGTATCTCTTCTTTCTCCCTGTCCCCGTCTGTAAATTTATTTACCAACTGCTTGAATTTTCTGGGTATGGATTGGGTGGAAAAACTTAAAAATTTGACCATTGATGCACAAACTTTGGTGGCTTCTACCCCCATCTCTATTGTTCTGTTGGATGAATCCCCATTGGATTTGGGCCTTGTATTGACTGAGGAGGAGGTCAAATCTCCCCCTTCTCCCTCGGAATCCTCAGAGTCAATTTACTTTCTCCATTCGAGCACCAAGGGGAACACTGGGGGCCTTAGGTTTTTCTCCCCTGAGGTCTCCAGGGGGAGGGTTAGGAGATATCATATGGCTAAGGCACAATCTCGAGCTAGAAAGGATGTGTTAGAAGGAAAACAATAGTCCATTGAAAGGGCACTTAGAGCGGTGCATGCCCAGAAGAAGGGCCGAAGATGAATTTTATGTCACTGAACTATCGGGGTCTTGCTGGTCCCCAAAAAAGATCAGCACTGGGAAGGGTGATTGAACTTGAACACCCTAATATTGTTATGCTTCAAGAAAATTTAGGTGTTCGTGATGTTGTTAAAAGTAGGTTGGAAAGTTGGTTTCCTGGATGGGGTTTTGAGACCTTGGATGTTCGTGGTTGGTCGGGGGTGATGGCTATTGGTTGGAACTCTAGAAGGGTTAAGGTTTTGAACATCTAGGTATTGGATTCTATTTTTGGTCTCTCGGTTTAGGCTATGGGGCTTGTGGATTATTTTACCATGGTAAACATCTATGGGCCTTATTTGAATAGAATTCCCTTCTGGGATAAAATTTTCAATAATTCACTTTTGAATGGTGGCATGGTGGTCATTGGTGGTGATTTCAATTTTTCTTTGGGGAAGGATGAAGTTTGTGGACCCCATGCTCATGCAGATGCGCTGACTGATTATTTTATAGAGAAGTTGGTGGAAAAAAATTGGTTGGATATCAAACTGGTTAAATTAAAACCTACCTGGAGAAACAATAGATGTAGGGAAGGAAGGGTGGTGAAGATATTGGGCATATTTTTGGTTTCTGAGAGGATGGTGGATAGACACCACTATCAATAAGTGGGTGGGTAGTGGTGTACACTCAGATCACTTCCCCATTTTTCTAGAATTCAGAAATGGGCCTATTAAACTAGCTAGCCCTTTGAAAGTCAATAAGACCTAGTTGAAAGATCCATCTTTTCAAAATTTGGTCACTACTATCTAAGTTCCTACTAACCCTAATAGTAGGACATTGGCATATTTTCAGTTCACTGCGAATATACTCAAGTTAAAAGATGTTGTTAAAACTTGGGCATCTCACAAAAGAAGAAGGGAGGACAGTGAATTAAAACTTATTGAAAAGGAATTAGCAGGGATCTATGAAAGAGATTGATGGGGTCTCCTCACTCTTCTAGATAAGGAAATTTTAATGAGATTGGAAGGGAGAAGGGGCATTCTACTCCTCGAAGGGGATGAGAATCAGTGGCTTAAAAGTAGGGTGATTTTGCTGGAATACGGTGATGACAATACTAATTTTTTCCATGCATATGCCTGGGGGAGGAAATCCTTGAATACTGTATGGAAGTTGACTGATGGCTCTAGTATATATCATGATACCTTTGAGGGGATGGCTAGCATTGGGGTGAAACATTTCTAGACCCTTTACAAACCTCTGACATAGCCTTACATTGCAGAAGTCATTCAGGTGGTGGAACTTTTCCCTATATTTGTGGAGGAAGAAGACAATTTGGCACTGATGGAAGAAGTTACTAAAGAAGAGCTTGAAGTGGTCCTTCAAAGTTTTCAGAAGGATAAAATTCCAGGGCTTGATGGCTGGTTGATTGAAGTTTTGCAGGCACTATATGAGATCTTAGTTGCTGATCTACTGAAGATTGTTGAAGACTCTCGGGTGTCAAGAAGGCTCCCATCCATTTTTAATTTGACCTTTATAGTACTGATTCCAAAGGTTGACAAACCTGTTTCACTAAATGACTTCAAGACTATTTCACTCTACAACTGATTTCCCGTAGGCTGAAAGGGATATTGTCGAAACAATTTGGGTTCCTAGAGGGCAGGCAGATTCATGAAGCCATTGGGGTTGCCCAAGAAGGCCTACATAGTATGAAGAATGAGCATATAAAAGGGGTGATCCTTAATATTGACTTGTCCAAAGCATATGACAAGGTAAGTTGGTTCTATATTCCTATGTTACTAACTCATCTTGGATTTGGTATTGCTTTTTTCAAGTGGATCATGAGCTGTATAACTACGGTCTCTTTCTCGGTCCTGATCAATGGTGCAGCTTCCCCTTTTTTCATGTTGAAAGAGGACTAAGGAAGGGATGCCCACTATCTCCTTTACTATTTTTTCTAGTGGCAAAGGGACTGAGCAGGTCTCTCAGAGAAGCAAAACATATTAGTACACTAAAGGGCATTAATCTTTTCAATCAGTTGTTTATCACTCATATGCTATTTGTAGATGATATCCTTATATTTTGTTCAGGAATGGATAGAGAAGCAGCGGTTGTTGGAGCAGGGTCCGCAGCTATAGGAAAAGATGCTATATCAGGACAAGAGAGTCAAAAGAGACAGTACCTGAAGCGGCCGAGAAGAGAGAGCTCAACCACTGCACTTAAGGAAGTGGTGAAGACAGGAGGGCTGAGCTACCCTCATAAAGGAAAAGGAGCAATGGGCTGAGGTATTGAAGACAAAGGATAGAAGGGGAGCGACCAAGGAAGCGGCGTCCATACCCACGATTAGTGTCGGGAAGCATGGAAGACTGCAGATAGCTGCAGTATGACTAGTAAGCGGCAGTTCAAAGTACAGATGCACCGACTATCATAGTTATGGTTTTTGGGTTACTGTTGGGATAGGCCCACAGTTTTGTATTAGGGTGAGACCTTCAGGCCACCTATTTAAGCATGCATTTTGTATTGTATAGTAGAGAGAAATATAACTAGTTCTTTAGTCATCTGTATTGTAAGCTATTGAGAAAGAGTCGAGCTCTAGTTTTGTATTCAGTCTGTATTATCTTACTGTAACTAGTAGCCGACTCCTTGAGTATGAATGTAACAATCCGCAGGGATTGAGAGAGAGAGAGAAAGAATAGAGTGTAAGAAGAAGGAAATATAGAAAGAGAAGAGATCTAAGAGAGAAGGGCTCTAGCTGAGAACGCGGAGTTTCCCAAAAGATCTCGAGCTACATAATAGGTTGCAGCGGAACTATGTTTACTCTCTCAAGATATAATATAAAAACTAGTTCCTGTGGACGTAGCTTCCTCCTTGGAAGTGAACCACGTAAAATTAGTGTGTTGTGTGACTGTTTCATGTGATTGTGTTTACGTATTTGCTATCTGTTGCCTGTTGCATGAGATTAGCTAACAGTTAATGAACATGTGTATGCTATCCTTCAGTTTACAATAACGTAGAAGGCTAAATGTGAGTTGGATGTGTTAAGTATTCTGCATATAAGTTTATCAGTGTTTGATTCAGACCGTAATAGTTAGTGTCAAGTGATTCCTGTATATTCAGTTCAGCAAGTTGAGAGCAATAGATGTTGAGCATATTAGACTGTAGAAGCTAAGTGAAGTTGTTTAACACCCTTGTGAATGTTAGCTGAGGTAGTATAAGAGAGAAAGGGAAGTCATTGGACCGTGAGAGTTGGAGAGTCCTATTGAGTCTTACCATAAAAGCTATCGCAGCGCAAAAAGGCGATATCGCACTGACGGAGGAGCCGCAGTGTGGGATATCGTAGGTAAAGAGTCAAGTAGAAGAAGAAGGTTTGCACATCTCTAGAGAAGCAACGATGCGATAAGAGTCAGTCTCATAGCAGAGTCTGCTCGGAGGAGAGATATAGTGTTTCTAAAGAGACTCAACTAGTTAAGTAGAGCAAGAAGAACGTAGGATGCTACAGAACCTGGTTGAGGACACGTGAGTCTTCAGCCACCCCATCTAGGATCACTTCGGGTGAGACTTCAGGCCATTCTGCAGTCTATCGCTGAAAGGGCTAGTGAGCTAGGGGTTTTGTTGGTACATTACAATAAACCTGGGCCTACCCATAGATAACCAACAAATGGTTCCATTGCTAGTTTTGAACAAATTGAAGAGCTAATGTTCTGTTGGCATCCTACTAAAGAAGAACTTAACCACTGGGTTGAGTCAAAGGAGAGAGAATTTGATGAAAAAGAAAACAAGAGTCCTAGGCTTAGTACAGAGGACTGGTTACAAAAACATATCTTCACAGACCTGCATACGATATTTTTTGCGACCTATGCAAATGAGTTGTATGATTGGTTATCTAAGTTGAGTGATAAGAACGTATTCAAGAAGAAAAGGAACATTTTCTAGACACCGGAGCTGATTCACACCGTGAAGAGCGTTGATAATCCTATTTCACGGGTAGTAGACTTCTGGCTTGTGAGTTTGTTGGAAGGTTTCGTTACAGAGTTTGCAGTTGATCAAAGAAAGAGTTTTAGTGAAGCAGAGAGGTACTTCTTCAAAGGATATCGCGGTAAGTACTTGACCTCTTTAAACTTGTTCCTTAAGATGTTATTACATGAAAAAGGAGTATTGGATATATTCTCAGATGAATGAATTAAGTAAGTGTAATGTCACAAGAGTTTGAGAGTGATTTTGAAGAAATTAGATGTACACATAGTGGTAAGAAGTATAAAGCAGATTTCAGATCTTCCTTCTTTGAAGACAGTTCAGAAAGTATTAAAGAACAGAGTCAAAATAATAGAGAAAGAACAGTAGGGGGTATCCCTTACCACCCTTATACCCCACAGAAAGCAACCGGGACTCAGAATAATACCGCAAGAACTCCATTTAGTAGTTCACACATAGTACATACTACATTTACACCACCGAGTGGTAGTAACATAGCAAATTAGAATCCACCATGTAGAAACAGAATGGGGGATGATATGAAGTTACCTACCTTTAAAGGTACAGGGGAAGAAGACCCAGAACAACATTGGTTCCTATGTGAAGCTGTATGGACCATTAAACAGATCCAAGATGATAATTCTAAACTTGTCCAGTTGGCCACTACACTTAGAGAATGAGCTTTAACATGGTTTATGAAGTATACATCAGCACAGCCCAGAACGCTCGTACAAGTCAGGACCGCCATGATTAAGGAATTTATGAAACCTAAGTCTGAGTCACAATGTATTACATAACTTAAAGACATAAAACAGTTACCCATAGAGTCAGTGTGGGACTTTGATCAGAAATTTAAAGCCCTTATAGACTAAGTTAGCTTTGAGTTTGCACCGGAGTAGCATAAGGAATGGTTTATCGCAGCACTGCTCCCTCATATCAGACTTCCACTAATGCAGTAGAAACTCTATACACAGGATGAAGCATTGGAGATGGCAATGAAACTAGAGGCTTCACCTCTAGCTGAGACTAGTATAGGTATGACAAACTTACAAAATCAGTTAGCCAATCTCACTTTACAGCTGCATGAGATTAAGAAAGAAAAAGAGGTTACACAAGAGTTATGGTGTAGAAAGTGTAAAGGACAGGGCCATACTAAAGATAACTGTATAGTATTTGTTGAGTATTTAGCAAGTGGGGCTCCTAACCCCTTAGTACAGAATCAAGGGCCATGGTGTGAAATCTGTAAAACAAGAGGACATAGACCACAAGAATGCCCTTTACTTCAGAAGTATGTACAAACTCCTAAGAACTTATACTGTAACTTCTGTAAGTCAGTAGGACATGATGAAAATAATTGCAAAGCTTATGATCTCATGATAGAGAGAAAACACGACTTCTACAGAGTCCAGTCAGAGACATCAGGTCCAGCAGTAGGAATACAGCATGAACTGGCTCATGATGGCAGTGGTGGAGGATTCAGAGGACGAGGCCATGGTGGAGGCTTTAGCCACGGTGGAGGCTTTGGCCATGGTGGAGACTTTGGCCGTGTCCATGGAACGATTATTTGTTACAACTATGGAGCCATAGGACATTATGCTAGGGATTGTCAGAACCCTACTATGACATGTAAATATTGCAAGTCCTATGATCATACTATAGAAGAATGTCCTATCTTCATAGCCAAGATTAGGGACCCTAAGCCAGTAGTAAACCAAATTATTCAGCTTATTGCTGCTGAGCAGAAAGAACCAGAACCAAGAGTCAATATTGTGATTCGCAGCGGTGCTTCTACTAGTAGGACATCGCAGGATGCAGAAAAGAATACAGGTCTGGAGTGGGTGTGTAAAGCCACTGATAAATCAAAACCACTTGACCTGCAGAAGAACAAAGAAACATTTCAGCAAGCTAAAACTTTCTTTACTGAACCTACACCATCAGGATCACAGGTATTGCCTTGTAGGGGCATACCGCAGCAGCAACATTGTGGCATTAGTCCTGTGCAGACATCGCAAGCTACCACATCAGGAAGGTGCGAAGAAGATGAGTTGATAGGAAGTGTCCAATCCTTCCTGCGGAGCTATTTGAAACTCGTCAGAAATGAGAAAGCTATCAGAGAGCTTCAGCGCATCATAGACCAGTACCAGCAACCTTCTTCCATGAGCAGTACCCAGCATCCTGTTCATAATATTATGGGCCATACAAGAACTAGAGGAGAAATGAGACTCACAGCGCAAATTGGAGAATTTGAAATGGATGAGGTAATCCTAGATTTAGGATCAGAGGTAAATGTTCTAACTAGGCAGACACAGGAACATATGGGTAGCCCTAAGTTATCCAGATCACCTATCCATCTGCGACTAGCCAATCAGTAGAGGGTATCGCCACTGGGTCGATTACCGCAAGTACCAGTTGATATTGATGGAGTTCACAGCTTTGCAGACTTTGAAGCCATAGAAATCATTGGCGATAGCAGACCGTATCCAGCTTTACTAGGTATTGATTAGGAAATTGATAACATGGATGTTATCGATTTTAATAAAAGACAAATGACCTTTGAGGACAATTAGATTTGATTCATCACACCGTTGGATCCTTTCCAGGGTCCTCATTATATTGAACCTATCAGAGTGGAGGAAGAGGCGCGTAATATGGAAAGCCTCTATCAGATGACTGCTAATCAGAGTGATTACATCAACCCCACCGTAGAAGGAAATATTAGTTGGTGATGCGACAACTCATGTGCATCAAATTCAGATGTTGGCTTAGAAAATTGGTAGAATAGAGTTTACGAAGTCTTAACTCGCATATGTGCGTTTATGACTAAGTCACTGCGATGGATTGGCACAGAGGTTAAGGATATTCCATCCTTTCATGGTTTAGCAGATGTTAATGACTTTTTACAACAGTTTGAGCAGGAAATTCCTCATGAGCAGAGAATCGCAGCTATTGACCTTGCAGTCAAAGCCACACCCGGAAGATGGTGGCATGCACATAAAGAACATATCGCATCATGGGATGATTTTAAGAGACTGATGGTAATTAGATTCTCTAATAACAAGGATCCTTTACAGCAGAAATATACAGGAGAAAGTGACCCCAGGTCACATATTAATATTTGTGAACATAGTTGGTTGGACATTCCAGAGGATGAATGGGTTCATATATTCATTCACACTTTAGACACAATCCCAAGGAACTGGTACACTGAGACAGAGTTGCGCAGAGGAACTATTTCATGGCCAGTTATGATAGACAACTTTCTACTCACTTTCACTTTTGAATCTAAGTATCCAAGCATTGATCAGGCTCTAGGTATTATGAAGACTAAGATATTTGAAGATTGTACCTTACCAGTGTATACTTAGCCTGATTGGGCCGCCTAGTTAGAACAAGCACTAGAGTGTTACAACTTCGCAGAAGAGCCAGCGGATGAGGATGAGAATCCTCGTAGTATCAACATTCTGGAGTCTGAAGGGACTCCTGAAGTTGATGGACCAAAGCTAGAGTTTCCAGCTGTCACAGAACCTATCAAGATTAAAAAGATTAATATTGGCACAGAAACAGAACCAAAGCTTGCCTCTATTGGAGACTATTGGGATGATGAAACAATAGGACACATCGCAGATCTGTTACACGACTATCAAGACCTATTTCCCACTAAGTTCATAGAGATGAAGGGAATAGTAGGATATTTAGGAGTCATGTGGATTCCTTTGAAAGAGGATGCTAGGCCAGTTAAGCAACATCCATACAGATTGAATCCTCGCTATAAAGAAAAAGTTAAAGATGAGATTGATAAGATGCTAGCAGCAGGCATTATTGAACTAGTAGAAGAGAGTGAATGGATTAGTCCCATGGTTGTGTAGGAAAAAAAAACTAAAGGAGAAATCAGGATTTGTGTCGATTTTCACAAACTCAACGATGCATCACTTCATGACCCATTTTCGACACCTTTTACTGATGAAGTTTTAGACAATGTGGGAGGACAGGAGATCTATTCATTCACTAATGGATTTTTAGGCTATCACCAGATAAGAATCCATCCAGAGGATCAACATAAGACAACCTTTGCGATAGAATGGGGCTCATTCCAGTGAACGGTAATGCCCTTTGGTCTTAAAAATGCACCAGCTATCTTTTCTAGAGTAGTAGTTGCTGTATTCAAGGAATACATCCATAAATTCTTAGAAGTCTATTTTGATGACTGGACTGTATTTGGATTAATCGAAAAGCATATAGGATATTTAAGGCTCATGTTAAAGAAATGTAGGCAATATCATATTTCTCTTAACTTGAAGAAATGTATATTCTGTGCGCCATTTGGTATTTTGTTGGGTCATATTGTTTGCAGACAAGGCTTGATGGTAGATCCTGCAAAGATTGCCATCATTGTAAATCTTCCAGCACCCAAATCAGTCAAGCAATTGAGGACAGTGCTTGGTCATACCAGCTACTATAGAAAATTCATCAAAGGCTACGCAAAGATCATAGCACCTATGGAAAAGCTGTTAAAGAAAGACATGAAATTCCTATGGAATGAGGAATGCCAGCAAAGTTTAGACACTCTTAAAGAGATGATGGTTACATCACCTATCTTAGTATTCCTAAATTGGAACAAGCCATTTCATGTACATGTGGATGCATCTGGCATCACACTGGGGATTGTCTTAACACAACCAGGAGAAGGGGGTATTGATCATTCTATCGCGTACTCCAGTAGAAACTTATCTACCGCAGAAAAAAACCGTCACCACTACAAAAAGAGAAGGATTAGCTATGGTGTATGCTCTACAGAATTTCAGGCACTACCTGCTAGGTGCTTCATTCAAGATGTTCACTGACCATTCCGCTTTAAAGTATTTGGTCAATAAACCAGTGTTAGGGGGAAGGATCTGCAGATGGTTACTCTTATTTCAAGAGTATGATTTTGAAATTATTGTAAAACCAGGAAAATTAAATGCTGGACCTGATCATCTATCGCGAATAGACTGAGGAGAAGAACCAAATAATTTAGAAGATAATTTGCCAGATGTGCAATTATTTTCTATCCAGATTGCAGATGAGTATTACGAAGATATTATCCACTTTCTCACTATAGGGTGGGCACCAGTTGAGTTTACTAAGCAGTAGAAGAAACAGTTAGTTGTGAAAGCAGCAGATTTCACTTTGATCGCAGGACAATTATACAAGTTAGGTCTAGATGAAGTCCTGCGGAGATGCATGATGCCGCACGAGAAAGAGGCCATTATCAGGGAAGCACATTCAGGTACCGCAGGAGGTCATTTCGCAGGAAATCCAACTGTGCAGAAAATTCTAACTGCAGGATTATGGTGGCCTACTTTTCACAAAGACACTAAGGAGTTTCGCAGATGCTACGATATCTGCCAGAGGGTAGGAAAACCTTCGCGGAGAGATGAAATGCCACTGCGACCACAAATCATGCTGCGGACATTTGACAAGTGGGATATAGATTTCGTGGGTCCTATCAACCCACTCAGAAAATGATCTGGTGCAAGATACATCATCACAGGAACAAAATACCTCACCAGGAACACCTCAGGCAGACAAGGAAGCAAGGGCAAAGGCCTTTAGACTCACTTCAACCAGATGAGGTGTCACATAGATGATGCATAGTCATTACTACCCGATGCAATGAAGACATGGTCGGAGCTAGATGAGCTCCCAGATAGACTGGAATTGCAGCAGAGCATCCAGAACATAGAGAAGGCCACAACAACAATGAAGGAAGAAGTCATGAGCTTAGGATCTCTTGCAAAGATGAAGAGGATGACAGAGATAAACCGTTTGCAACAGGAAGCGCAGCGATTAAGAGAAAAAGAGATACAATTTAATAGCCTGTTTCAACTATATGAGGAACAAATCGCAGAGCTGGTCGATGCGGTTGAGCAGAAGGTCAAGGAGTTCACTACAAGCAAAAGTGAAATTGATGGCACAAAAGACTCCATCATTAGTCAAGCTATGCTCGAAGCAACACAAGACTGTGTCAAAGCTATGGACAAAGAAGTCGTAGGACTTCAAGAAAGATTTGCAAGGACTTCGTAGAAAGACAAGGAGAAGCTACAGCAAGAGAAGCTAGCTGTTAGTGGCTCAGGGATGAGACACAAGTAAGTGTTAGGGGACTGTTGGAGCAGGGCCCACAGCTACAGGAAAAGCTGCTATATCAGGACAAGAAAGTCAAAAGAAACAGTACTTGAAGCAGCCGAGAAGAGAGAGCTCAACCACTGCACTTAAGGCAACGGTGAAGACACGAGGGCTGAGCTACCCTCATAAAGGAAAAGGAGCAACGGGCCGAGGTATTGAAGACAAAGGACAGAAGGGGAGTGACCGAGGAAGTAGTGCCCATACCCACGATCAGCACCGGGAAGCGTGGAAGACTACAGAGAACTACAGTATGACCAGTAAGTGGTAGTTCAAAGTACATATGTGCCAACTATCACAGTTAGGGTTTTTGGGTTACTGTTGGGATAGGCCCACAGCTTTTTATCAGGGTGAGACCTTCGGGCCACCTATTTAAGCATGTATTTTGTATTGTAAAAGGTTAGATAGTAGAGAGAAAGATAGCTAGTTCTTTAGTCATCTGTATTGTAAGCTATTAAGAAAGAGTCGAGCTCTCGTTCTGTATTCAATCTGTATTATCTTACTGTAACCAGTAGCCGACTCCTTGAGTATGAATGTAACAATCCGCAAAGATTGAGAGAGAGAGAGAGAAAGAATAGAATGTAAGAGGAAGGCAATATAGAAAGAGAAGAGATCTAAGAGAGAAGGGCTCCAGCTGAGAACGCGGAGTTTCCCAGAAGATCTCGAGCTGTATAATAGGTTGCAGCGGAACTGTGTTTACTCTCTCAAGATATAATATAAAAACCAGTTCCTGTGGACGTAGCTTCCTCCTTGGAAGTGAACCACGTAAAATCAGTGTGTTGTGTGACTGTTTCATGTGATTGTGTTTACGTATTTGCTATCTGTTACCTGTTGCATGAGCTTAGCTAACAGTTAATGAACTTGTGTATGCTATCCTTCAGTTTACAATAATGTAGAAGGTTAAATGTGAGTTGGATGTGTTAAGTATTCTTCATATAAGTTTATTAGTGTTTGATTCAGACCATAATAGTTATAGTGTCAAGTGATTCTTGTATATTCAGTTCAGCAAGTTGAGCGCAATAGACATTGAGCATATTAGACTGTAGAAGCTAAGTGAAGTTGTTTAACACTCTTGTGAATGTTAGCTGAGCTAGTATAAGAGAGAAAGGGAATTCATTGGACCGTGAGAGTTGGAGAGTCCTATTGAGTCTTACAATAGAAGCTATCGCAGCACAGAAAGGTGATATCGCACTGACGGAGGAGCCGCGGTGTGGGATATCGT
Organism: Pseudotsuga menziesii; assembly: GCA_001517045.1. Classification (NCBI taxonomy): domain Eukaryota; kingdom Viridiplantae; phylum Streptophyta; class Pinopsida; order Pinales; family Pinaceae; genus Pseudotsuga; species Pseudotsuga menziesii. The sequence continues at coordinate 97,041 of LPNX010549103.1, forward strand.
AGGTAAAGAGTCAAGTAGAATAACAAGGTTTGTGCATCACCGAAGAAGCAGTGATGCGATAAGAGTCAGTCTCATAGCAGAGTCTGCTCGAAGGAGAGATACAGTGTTTCTAAAGAGACTCAACTGGTTAAGTAGAGAAAGGAGAACGTAGGATGCTATAGAACCTGGTTGAGGACACGTGAGTCTTTAGCCACCCCATCTATGATCAATTCGGGTGAGACTTCAGGCCGTTCTGTGGTCTTTCACCGAAAGGGCCAGTGAGCTAGGGGTTTTGTTGGTACATTACAGTAAACCCGGGTCTTCCCATAGATAACCAACAGCGGTTATTGCTGAGATTTTGAAACTGTTTTCAAAATCTATGGGGATGGAGATCAATATGGGGAAATCAACTCTGTCAACTCATATGCTGGAGGATGATGAGATACAGATGATCTCTGTGATCTTCCCCTTTAAGATGGAAGTATTTGATGCTGGGTTGAAATATTTGGGATTTGTTCTAAAACCAAATTCTTATCAAAAGAAGGACTAGAATTGGCTACTTCAAAAGATGGAAAAATGTCTTAAACATTGGTGTCACAAATGGCTTTCCAGTGCTGACAGATTATTTTTGCTTGAATAAGTTATTGAAGCTATGCCTATCTATTGGATGACACTGGATTGGATTCCAAAAGGTATCTTGGAAGCAACGTGCAGGATGTGTTTTCATTTTCTGTGGAGTGGGAACCCTGAAGCTTATGTAAGACCCTGGGTCAGATGGGAATGAATTGTGATTCCAAAAAGTTTGGAGGGGTGGGGTATTAAGAATATGTTCTTGTTTGCAAAAGTACTGGCTGCAAAGGGGGGATGGAGAATCATAAATACATCTAGCTTTTGGCAGAAGGTTATTGTGCAGAAATATATTGCCCCACTCTCTGTGGAGGAGTGGATTAGGAATCCGGTGAAATCTCACTCAGGAGGCTCGATTATCTGGAAAGTAGTGGTCAAATCCTTTGCGATAATCGAAACAATCCTTACTTAGTAGGTTGGTAATGGATGGAAGATCAAGATCGATGAGGATCCGGGGGCAGGGTGCAATCAACTTCACAGACTTTCGGCTCCTACAGTGGAGGATTTAAATCAGAAAGGGTATTTTTATCTAGCTCAATTTGCTTCCCCTTTGCAAGTAAACCGCTCGACTCAAAGTTGGATCAAAGCTAAAGACCTAAACCTGCTTGAACAAGCTGAAAGAGAATTGGAAATATATATTGCTAACTTATATCAACTTCAAACACATCTGTGAGATAGGGAGGATGTGCTTATTTTGGACTTGGACCATGCTGGTCAATATACCCCTAAGGCAGGTTATATTAAATTAATCATAGATGGTGTATAGGGAGATTTGATCTCGTGGTAGATGGCCTTCTGGAAAATTAAAATCCCTCCCAAAACCAGGGTTTTTATGTGGTGTGTTTTGGAAAATAAGGTTCCTACGTCGGATAATCTACAAAAAAGGTGTTTCCAAGGCCCTTGGTGGTGTGTGCTCTGTCAAGCTAAGGATGAAACTATGATACATATCTTTTTCAACTGTATGTATATCAAAGAAGTTTGGAGGGAGTGTCAAAAGGTACTTGGAGGGAATGCAATTGGGCTGGTATTTCGGTACTTTAGGCTTGGGAATCTTGGAGAAGATCAGAAACTATGGATTATATGATGATGCTCCCATTGCTGGTAATCTAGGGTGTTTGGTTGGTGAGAAAAAAAATCATTTTCTTGGATAAATTGGTAACTCCTTCCATCATGGCTAATCAAGTTTGTGGTATTCTATCAGCCTTTCCACAACATATCAGGGTTATTAGACAGAGAGATAATATGGAATTGGAATTGGATCGTTTGGTGCCTTGGATTTTTTTTATGGGGCATCCCAAACTTATAACTGTGGGGGTGGGGCTATACTTTTCTTATTAGAGCATCAGTTTTTTGAGCTTATGATCGGGCTCGAGGATGGAAGCAACAATTTTGCAGAATTTCTGTGCTTGAAAATTCTTCTAACTTTTGCAACAGAGAAGGGGTGTAGAACACTCAATGTTTCTAGGGATTCGATGAACATGATCAACTGGATCAAAGGCATACAAACCTGTCAGAACATTAGACTTGAAATTACTATCTTATTTTCCATTAGGGCTGTGATTGAAACTTACACAACTTTCAATTGCCAACATGTTTACAGGGAGAATAACAGGCTTGCACATAGGGCTTTGAAGGCGGGCTTGTAGATGGAGGTGGGCAAGTGGAAGATTCGAGAGTCTCTAGATGGACTCTTTCATGATTAGTATCATCGCCCTTTCATTGAGGGGGTTTGATTATGACTATGTGACTTCTTTGTATTTCTTTATCAGAACTATGTTATTTCTGGCTGCGGGATATATTATATGACCTGTTACATTTATATTTTTGGAAGCGATGATCTGCCTTATATGACTCAGTCTCGACACTGGGTCAAACTGATACTGCAGCTTTGATTGTGAATTTTTGGGCATGGTTCAACAGTATATACTGTGATGGATTATGGTTTTTTTGTAAAGACATTTTATTGAGGGACTCTACCATATATCCATACTTTATGTTTTTATTTTTGCTTAAAATACCCACACTGTCTATATTTTGAATGTAATTTTGTTCTCAAAAGATAATATAAAATCACACTTTTTTTTCGAGGAAAAAAAAAGTTATAAGAACATCTAGTCTTGTTTGTGTTTAAATTCTGAAAAACTGTTGTTTGAAATTTTTTTAAATAACTTCCAAAGCACCATGAGTATCCTCTTTAATTAAGACTCCATTCTACAGCCTAGTCTCTCCTATCATCCAATATTGAAAAAAAATCATAGACCCATCAACTGATATTTATACAAACTCATAAATCAATCCAAGTTCCACAAGTCCAATTATTTCAAAATGTATTTTTCCATAACCCATTTGTGATGCAAAAGGCGAACACAAATTGATGCATCCATATTCCTTGACTTGACAATGGTTAAAGAGTACAAAGATAATTATCATATGAGACATTATTCAACGTATATGTGAACAAAGAAAACAATAGCAATGGATAATGATGTCATATTTGATAGGTAAACAATGTTTAATGATGTCATATTTGATAGGTTATCATATAGTGATAATGTTTTAATATTTTCACTTTGCCATTAACCTAGCAACGTCGCAACGATAAGGAGGGGTAATGTTTAATATTTTCACAGAGTAATAATATGGTAATAATAAGGGGTGGAATTGGTGTCTGATTAACACGCAACGAGAGGAATACTTGATTTGCTGCCTTAATTGTATGAGAATGTTGTTGTGGTTTATATGATATCAAAGAGGCGTATTTAAACAATTATTGATGAGAAATATTATTTACTAGTAACAATTATAGTAATAAGATTAATATATTTGGAATATGTGGATGGATATATATTTGACACAGTGATAATATTTTCTTTCTGAAAAATGTGTCAATTACTTGTATCTAATAGTTAATATAATATAACAACCGCTTAATTTGTGATTCTTAAGCTCATAGTTTTATCATCTTTGGAGTTAAGCTAATAACTCCATCTAATAGTTAATTTAAAAGTTAAGATAAATCTATTTTAGTTAACATAACAACTCCAAATTATCTCAACTCCCAGCTTTCAAATGAAGTTCCACTAAGTAGTATTCACATTAAATCGACTCCCAATAGCAAGATTGTCATTTAATATTATAGGGCTTACTATCTTTTCTTAATAAACCACACCCCTCATTATAATCTTATTTTACTTATGTTACTGTCAATTGTACTTTTGATTCTTGACTCTCATTGACATATTTTGGTGTTTCATGTACACCAATGTAATTTCTTGCTTACTTATCAAGTGCATTTTCCTTTCCTACTTGAGATCACAAAAATGATCATGATATTAAGGAAAATATATGAGATCCTATTATGGTATTAAATCCTTGAATTTAGTGTTATTTTGTAGGATGGAATGACATATTATGATATTAGTCTACCAATAATTTCAAGTGAATGCTCATATAATCAAGGTGAATCAACCATTCAAAGTAGTGCTTGAGGAGGGAAATTAAAACAAACATATTTATTTTTTATTTTGTAGGATGGAACGACATTATGATATTAGTCTACCAATGCTTTCAAGTGAATGCTCATATAATCAAAGTGAATCAACCATTCAAAGTAGTGCTCCAGAAAGGAAATTAAAACAAATATATTTAAAAAAAATAGATGCATACAGATCTTAAAAAACTCACTCCCATACTTAAACAAATGTCATTTTTACATAAACTATAATGCGGCAACTATAGAACCAAGTACCAACTGTTGCTCCTAACTTCAAATTCATGGCAAAAGATTTCATAACTGCGATTTTTTAAGCAATTACCGCATGTGCCTATGAAAAGAGACAAAATTTAATGTGAGAAAATAGAAAATAAAATGGAAAATTTATACCTCCCAAATGCATAAATTTTTTGTACTTGTCAATAATGATTTATGGCAATCACTTTTATTGTGTGTTGGAATGGTAGACTCAAAAGAAACTGTTAAAAGATTCACTAAATGTCGAAGCAAAGACAATGAAAAAACTCTTAAACTAGGATCCAATATCACATGTGGTTGCAAACCAAATCCCTCAGCCAATCTTATGTTTGCAGCCAATCTTATGTTTGCTTGAACAATCTGATCACAAATGTAAAGAGCACCAACTACCACAAAGCATGTAACCACACTCTCATTATTTGAGAGAAACAATGGACCAGGTCCTTTATCCAAAGGAACTCCCATTTCATTTACAATGGATATTTATTTGAAAGCATAAAATGTAAAGGATTTCATCCAAATATCAAATGCACAAATTCACCAAAAGGGATGCTTAACTATATTAGAGGCAGCTGAACATTTTGAATCATTAGACAAGAGCATGCATATATAAAGAATGGAAAACAAGAAATATTTTATATATAACCAGATTGTTAACGGATGGAGTAGAATATATCATTTGATGTTAATGGATGGACAAGTAATTATACAAATGGCAATACTAGATATGGAAAGATATGACAAGAGCGACTATTGGAATATAGACGAAGGATTGTTTTCTAAAAGTGTGCGTATTGACAAAACTAGATAGTAAGGTTTTACATAAAATATTCAATAAGTTTAAGTGCATATGATTTCAAACATTATGAGACTAATTCTGAAGCAGAAAATTATGTACATAAAGGATGCAATCATTCCATTATGAAGAGCGAATTTAAAGGCAATTCAGAATAACTAGATTCTAGCTCAGTAAATAGATTTAACAGAATAATTTAATCATACTAATACTTTCAAACTATAACTAGTCAAACTAAAAGAGAACATAAAAATAAACAACCATATCATATCTATGAAATAATGGAAAACCGTGAGCTCAACTATGGCTTTGCAGGAGTATTAAAACTCAGCTCAATAGTGCACTAGTGCTCAATAAAAGAAAGCATGAATTTAGATTACGCGAGGGAACCGATGTCATTCCAAAACTCAAAGAAACTCGCCAAATTGTTATAATAATGGTGATCAAATTCTGTAGTGGACTGGACCTAGGTCTTTCACATCATTTCCTTCAAGATACATTGGTATATGTATACTCTGCAATTCGTCACTCTGATGGAAAGAACTACATACAAAACAACAATATGTATTTCATTCAATACAACCATTTGCACTGTAGTAAAAATATTTATGTTTTTACCATAATCATGGCAGTAGACTATCTATATATTTGAGGACATAGGAATACACAAATGTTGGTGCAAATGAAAAAATACAAGAATCCAATAAAATGTAAAATATAAGGGTTTTAAAATGAATTCCTATGTAGTATTGGTTTTACCATGTGCAGTGGTAGATAAAGAATCGAGACCAAAATGGAGAAAGGAAATTGCAGTTACTAGTTGGGCATTTGAGTACAATCACTAGTTGAAGACTCAATTGCAAAAAAAAATGAATCTTATTAATATTACTAACAAAGGATGTCCTCATTTTAATTAATTAATCAAGATCTGGTTCAAACTGACACTTGCCTCAAGTTCTGGTTACAACCAAAAAGAATATAAATGGTCTTGTTCAGAGCACCCTTGTCTTTTCTCACTTGGATGGATTGTATGGATGATATGGTGATATGTAGAGCCTTTTATTTCCTAGAAGTATTTCTAACCTGATGATCTAAAAAAATGGAGAATTCGAAGGGTTCTTGATGGTATATATGAATAAAGGAAGAAATTATTTTCTAACCTGATGATCTAAAAAATGGGGAATTCGAAGGGTTCTTGATGGTATATATGAATAAAGGAAGAAATTATAGAATCCAGTTCTCATTGAGTCTTCGCATTCCCAAATTGGTTTGTTTCCTCTGGGATTTTGATAGTTGGTTTAATCTTTATTAACAGACAGAGATATTGAGTGTTGATGCTAGATGTTAACAAATCAATCCACCATTCAATTTGAATATTGTTCAAGACGAGGGAGATCACAAAAATATATGTCACATATTTCTATTATTGGGGAAAAATCGTGACTAAACCCACACCCTTCTAGAAATTGTTCCAAACATGTGCTAACTCTGCACTAATTTTAGATATGTGAAATATAGCTCTCAATTTGCAGATGTCAAAAGGTTTGAATCTTATTGGGATAAAGTATAATTGCATATATAAAACGTATATGTGTTATTTCTTTCCAAATAAATCGAGCTCGGTTTTAATGGGCATAGGGTTTTCTTTCAGTTTTGACTGTTGAACGATTTACATATTTAAACACAATTTTATGTTAATCAATGATAGGCTGCTGTGTATATTTCATTCTCCCATATAGATTAAGATCAGCAGGTTGAAGAGATTTAATATTTTGTTATCAAATTTGAATTCTAGAAGTCTTTTAGGACAAAGTTTTGGCAACGGAAGTATTATTATAGATAAGTTATTGGATGTGATGAGAATCTACAGTTGAAATTGTTGGAAATGTTGAAATGGTGTCACTTGCACCATTCGAAAAGTGAAATTAGGATCCTTGTTCAATTGAAATTTAAAATCAAAGTAACCCTTACCTCAAAGGTCAAACTGGATTCCACCCTTTATGCGACTAACCCGCTATTTTCAAGTCCAGTCTACTAGGGTTTTGTTTTGTAGCTTATCCATGCCCGCATGAATTTCCTAATCAATATCAATAACCATCAACGCTTTCTTCCTTGACCCTTCAAAGGGAATTTACAGTTTAGGGATTATATCCTCATAAAAAATCCCTAAACATGATAGAGTGAACACCGTAAAAGTGAAAAGGGAATGACAAGAAAAATGGAAACATATATTTGTTTCAGGTTGCAAATCTCATTAAACATGTGAAAATTCTGCAGAGTATCAGTTGTCTCTGTGAATTCACATACCAAACCGAGATACTTAAAGAAGACAAATTCATATTGCTTACCAAAGACATTTAGGGTCGCTTCTCTCCGTCCGTGTCGTCTTCTCCTCTACAAAATGGAATGTCGGGTACACAACTCCTCTGTGGACAGGACGAATGCGTCCTCGAATCCTCTATGGACCATCAAGGTCAAGTGCTGGTCATTTGGGTGTGGGTGCTTCAAATCAATTTTGATTTAGGTTTTATTTTAAATTGTGTTGGTATATAGTATTTTTTAATTTTTTAATTATATAATTTAATATAATGTTTTGTATTATATATTTAATATATATTATATCTTATTAAATATTTTTATATTATATGTAATATATATTTTAGTATATATTTCATATATATTAATCTATTGTCATCTATTATTTATTATGTAATAGTATGATAATCACGATGACAATTGCGATGATGAATTTGATGAGAACATTGGCGAGGACGGTGATATTGGCATCGATGATGATGATAATGGTGATGTCGACGAAGTCATTGACAATTTATCATGACACGCCCTCATAGTCCTTTCCCTCGTGATTTAGTGGTTTCTTTCCAACACGACTGGATTTCCAAATTTGGGATTTCAAGTTTCAATTAGTTTCTAGACTCTAAGGGATGTCTAGTACCATCTAGTGTTATCTCGAAATATCACCCTTGATTACTGACTTGATTCACCCAATGACTCACCCTCTCTCACCCTTGGCTCCTCGCAACATACAAATGAACAATTTGAACAATTCAACCTCTTTGAAATTCAAAAATAGAACAATCATGATGATGATGATGATAATGATGATGATGATTATGATGATGACAACGATGACAATGAGGACGATGGTAATGGTGATGATGACGGCGATGGTGAAGGAGATGGTGATGAGGATTGAAATTAAAACCTAACTCATGTAACCTCTAACCCTGAAAAACCAAACATTGTCACTCTTAGCAAATAATGACAATTATTAAGAAAAAAATAGTTAGGTGCAAACCTCTTTGTACCCTTGACCCCTACCATGTATATATAGTCATTGCTCAAGTCTTGGCCTACTTGATATAATTTTCTCTTTTGCAAATGTTGAATGTTTGGTTTCCCAACTTCTAACCAGGATTCTAATTCCATCATACTTTGCCTCAAAAGTGTCAGTATCCAAGGCATGCAATCATTTCATTACTCTTATAAAATTATCCCCTGTTGTAGTAGCAAGCTTTTGTGAATATTCCTTGAAGAGTTTCCTCAAAAATATATAATTAGATTACTAAAAATATTAATTAGTCCACTCATGGAACCAACATATTTAGATACTAAAACAATGGCATTTTGCTTGTAGTTAGAAATATTTGTTCCAACTTAGCCAACAACTAGTCATGGAAAATAGCCATTTATGAGTTATTTTATTACAATAAATTTGATCACATGTTAAGTTCTACAAGTATTCCATCAACTTACACAACTATATTGAATATTGCCCCAATTATTCCACCCAAAAATATATCCGAAGTTGTTAAACATTGTATCAAACTTATGATGGACTATAGTGTCTTTTTTTTAGAATAAAATATTCAAGGAACAAAACCCAAAGACAAAATTGGTATCTAAGATCTTTGGATCTAGATCACATTCAAGGAACAGTTACACATAACATATAATAATTCAATTGATCACATCCTAAAATGGTATCCACATACCGCATCACATATTTTTCTTTTTATCAATGAAGACATTTAAACATACTCTCATCGTAAAAGAAAGGAATCCCATGATAATGACAACATTTTAACTTCATAATCATAACAACATAATAATCATGATGAAATAATAAGCATAGTAAACTTGTAATTATAGTGTCATAAAAAGAATAGTAACATCATATTTACATATTTACAGTCTGTTAGCACTTGTGCTAAAATTTAAGGATTTTTCACAGATTTTTACATAGGCATCCATGCCAATCCACCTACAAAAGGACAAGCCAATGAAAGTAATCGGTAAGGTCGAAAATTTCCCATGTCATATAACCTGAGTAAATGCTCAACGGGTTTTGAAGGATCCATTCCTCGTCAAAAGTGAAGAAACAGTAAAAAATATTTAGGCACGACCTTGGAAATGAGCCTGGTATGACAAATCCAATCAAGGATAAGTATTGGGGAGAATGGATGGTGGAGATCCGATCTATAAGGTGATCTAACGCTCCAAAAGAATCTCGCAGAAGAAATGTCAAAGACAAGAGGAGATCCACATCTCGTCCGAGATCTGATAGTCAAGGATGAATTCGAGATAAATCAATGGTCCAGGAAAGAGCAGAAAGGAAAAATTGGAAAGTGGAATATACCGAATTTGGTCGTAAAAAAATTAGAATCCCACTTTTCATGATCTATAGGATTGACGATCCGAAAAGATTTCATCGAAGATTAACGACTCAGAAAGGAGTAGAAAGGTGGAATTGGAAAGTGGAAATACAAAAATTTGGTTATGAAAAGTTGGAATCCCAATTTCTAATTTATTCCAGCCTACAATGCATCGCCACTTTGATCACATATCAACGGTTCAGAATGCTTCCACACAGATCAACAGACCTGAAGGGAGTAGAAAGGAAGAATCGAAAAAATAAAAATTGAGCATTGTTAAAGCAAAAATATCGGCTTCCGCTTTCTACAGCCCGTATCTTGATATCAAATCAATGGTGGGGAAAGCTTCTGTCTAAGATCCACGGTGTAGAAAAGAGAAACATGTGCATGGGTAAGTAGATTTCTCGATCGGTGAAGTCTGGTAGACCCAGCAAGCTTTGACAGTTGAGATCGAGGTGGATTTTAGATCCACGGTCTAGAATGATTTCACTGGGGGAAGATGCAGGGTCAGAAGAGATGTTATTATCAGTGGAAAGGGGTTAACTTGTAGGTAGAATTGACCGTCAGATGTATTGAGGTAGGTAGATCAATGGTGCATAGATATTTCGATGAGAAGACATACAAGGAGAAATGAAATTTCCAGATTTGTGAAATCTTTTAAACCCTGTAGGTTTCGAAGGCTGATATTTGATGATGTTGAATATCAATGACTGGAGTGGATTTCACTGATAGAACATGCACGTGAGAATTCACTCCTCAGATTAATGGAATTTAGTAGAGGGCACGAGATTCAACGGCTATAATCAAATCCTAATGAAGATCTATGACCGAAGATTATTCCGATGATGAAACTAGCACGCAAAAATAAATTTCTCAACCTAGTGGAATTGGGTAGACCCTATAGATTTCAAAGGCTACGATCAACGACCGATAAAGATCCACGGCGGAGGTGGATACCTCTACTAGAACTAGCACGAATAAACAAAATTGTTAGATCTGTAGAATTTGGTAAACCCCGCAGCTTTCAACGACCGATCAATATCAACAGATGGGAAAAATTCTTCTAGTTCAAAGTGTTGTTGGTTTAATTTTCCAAAACTCAGTGGAATTTCAGAGAGTGTGCAGGCCAATACACGTGTAGATGAATTTGAGTGCCTTCCAAGCAGATCAATGGTCCAAAACAATTTCGTTGGTTGAAGATGCACGGATGAATGAAACTGTTGGAGGTCACTTGAAGATCCGCTGAACAATTTTTTTCATCAAGCAGGATTGAGTCCCATGTGTCGAATTTTCCCAAATTGATCCACCACACACATTCTAGCGTGCTTTCCTAATTTGTTTGTGACCACGCCAAATCTGCCAGATCGAAATTTGTTAGGATTTTGTGTGTGCGGATTTGATTCTCATATAATAACTGATTTTGGCTCTGTTTCGAGGTTGGTCTCAGGATCTTAGTACTCTATAAATGTAACCATAATAGAGGAGTAAAGAGGGGGTTTGACATTCGTTTTGAAGCCTTTTTTGCTTAGATTGTAGCTTTGTAAACTTTCTTGCAAGTATTAATGAGAAAATTATCCTAAGTTTCTGAAATTCATCATGGTGTTCCATGTTCAGTTTATGTTTCTTGTTTGCATCATTTATGTATGTGTAAGTTTATGCTAATGCTTTCTAGTTGTATGTGAGGAATTTGTTTTATTAAGCACTCCTCAACGGTATTTTTTAGATGGCGTGAGATTCAATGGCTACGATCATATCCTAATGAATATCTACGGCCGAAGATTATTTCAATGATGAAACTAGCATTCGAAAATAAATTTCTCAACCCAACAGAATTGGGTAGACATTGTAGATTTCAATGGCCCAGATCAACGACCGATAAACATCCACGACATAGGTGGATTCCGCTACCCGAACTAGCATGGGCAAACAAAATTGTTAGATCTACAGAATTTGGTAGACCCTGCAGCTTTCAAAGATCCAGATGAACAACCGATCAATATCAACACATGGGAAAAATTCTTCTAGTTCAAAGTTTTGTTGGTTTAATTTTCCAGAACACAGCGTAATTTTACAGAGTGTGCAGGTCAATACATGTGTAGATGAATTTGAGTGTCTACCAAACAAATCAATGGTTCAAAACAATTTTGCTGGTTGAAGATGCAAGGATGAATAAAACTATTACAGGTCGCTTGAAGATCCTTTGAACAATTTGTTTTCATCAAGCAGGATTGAGTCCCATGTGTCAAATTTTCCCAAATTGATCCACCACACACATTATAGCCTGCTTTCCTAATTTGTTTGTGACCATCGTGAATCTGCCAGATCGTAATTTGTTAGGATTTTGTGTGTGCGGATTTGATTCCTGTATCAGATGGCTCTGTTTCGAGGTTGGTCTTGGGAGCTTGGTACTCGATAAATGTAACCATAATTGAGTAGTAAAGAGGGGGGTTCGACATTCATTTTGAATCCTTCTGTGCTTGGATTTTAGCTCCGTAAACTTGTAATACCCCGTGTGTAAAAGCCCTGGACATATGTAATTTGCAATTGTTTATTATTGTAGCACAGGGTGCTAGAAAAAAGGTCTTTAAGGACCTAGATATGTTATTATTATTTTGTAAATAATTAATTAATGAAAACAACTGGCACATCAAGGACCACTAAAAGAGTATGGGAGGCCTAGATCCACAATGTGAGGGGGAATGGGGACATTCCTAGCACTTTAGAACTTGTTTGGTTGATCTTGGTCGATATTTATTCCTTAGTGGCTTTATTGATTTAGGATCACCCAAACATTGTACAAATGACCCAACTTTTGATTAATTTATCCTATGTTGGTATTATTGAGCCTAATTCATGATTTAGTGGGCCTCCTTAGTGTTTGGGTGTGTGCCGCTTGTTGATTGAGCCCCTTTGGTGGTTTTGTAACTCCTTGTGTAAATAATTGTGAAAATCTTTGTGTAACTCTTGTGTAAATATTTGTGTAACTCTTGTGTAAATCCTTTTGTAAACCCCCTTTTCTATTTTGGGAAGATTCCTTGGCTTATGTGACACCTCACCTTACTGATTTTGAGTTGGGTGGAGTGGCTTGGAGTCATTCTCCTTGAAATTTCGAATTGCTAGGGTTTGATTAGAGTTAACCTCTTGTGGTTGATTCACACCCCCCCTCACAATTGGATTGACTGAAGTTGGCTTACCATGGTTTTATTTTGACCCATTGAGTTAGAATTACCTTATTTGTTCTATAAATACATGTTTGATATCCTTGGTTGGGAGGTTGTTTTTCATGGTTCTTTTGGATGGTTGTTGATTATGGTTGTTAATAATTTTGATTTTCCTTGGTTTCCACTACTTCGATTTGTCCTTAACCTGCACATAAATCCTGATGGTGAATGGCCATATCTTGATGGCCTATGGGGTCTGGATTACCAGTGCACCTAGTAGTGGGGTGGAAGAGGAAGTATGTGGTGAGGAATAGAGTTTTGGATTCTCAATCTGATACTTGAGTTATTATTCAGTGCACCTATATTGTGTATCTATGGCCTCAGCTCGGGAGTGGCCTCTCAAAGTGAGATATGGCTTGGTAGTGCCAAAGGCTGGGTGGAATGTGGTCTAGATGATATTAGTTCCGCATTGATAAGATTAGTGATTTATCTCATGTTTATTTAATTTACTTTGATCTGATCTGATTTATTTATGGATGCACATGAAATGTTTGATGAAACATAGGAGTTATTTGTGGAATAATTTTCTCTAAGAATTCAATATATTTATGCAAGTAAATTTTATGAAGGAATTGGAAACTAGTTTTTGGGATTTTGTGCACAAATTGTTTGATAAAATAATCATTTGGTACCTCTTCTATAGAACTGATATTTCTTCCCCTTTTCATTATATACTATGTATTTTGATGGTATAGCATCCTCGGAATAGTTTAATACAATTATCTTTGGTGCTTTTACCTTTTATTCGAAAACTAGTTCTTCGATCGGACTATTTGGCATAGTTTGGAGAATTATCACATGAAGTGTTTGTAAAATTTCCGAGTGTTACTTTTATGTTTATATCTAATAAATAATATTGAAATGTGTGTGAGAATGTGAGGATAAATATTCTTGTTATTGTTGGGGAAATTTCTACCGAAATTCTAGATCAATTTCCAATTTCTAGCTCCTTCAATGGAATTGTTTTGAGTAGATTTGTGACCTTGCATATGAAGTGTTTGACAAAATTTTAGAATGATGTATACCTCTATTATGACTTATAAAACATGTTATATAGAGTTGGAATTGCATTTGAATTATTCTACGATCTGTGGATTTAAATATTCTAGTGATTCCTAGAATTACTAGTTAATTCGGATGAGTAGAATTAACTTATTTTGTGGATTGTTTAATGGAATGTATATGGGTGGAAATCTACGACCATATGACTGTAAGATATCCCTGATATGATTTCTATGCGCTACAATAGTCATATATCTCTCTTTATTTGGAATTTAGAAAGTTCAATTGAAAACTACGTACATTGCAGTGAAATTGGCAAATAGTTTTTGGATTCGAATCTCTACTTTTGGTAAAAGATGAATGTATAGACATATGCTCTGTTATTGGTGCTTTACTTGTGCTATAGAATTCTATTTTTCAGATATGTTCCTTCACCTCTATGTTCCTCGAAACTCAGTACGATTTGTTTGATTGAATTCCTCGCAGTGTTTATTAACTAGTTGTATTGATTGCACTTGAAATATCCTTCGTTTATGTACTCGGATCTGATATGCAAAAGTACTTTATTTTGCTGTACATGCATGCTTAAATATGTGTATAATGTCTGTAGGTTCACTTTTTGGTTCATTGGCATGGTTGTATGTAGAATTTGTGCAAGACTAGTTGTTAGTATTGAACAACTAGTTAACTAGTTCTCATGGAATCATTTTCATAATTACTATGTTTAATTAATTGGAAAATGGTAATTAGCCCTGATTTACATGTTATTAGGTGTTAATTAGCCATTGGACTTGATAAACAGTGGTTAAGTTATAAATAAATGAGTGTATGTATATAATACATAGTAGTAGTAAGTATGGCATTTGGTATGACTATATGATAGTGTGTTGTACAATTAGTAATTGTTTTATTGTATAATATTAGAATATTTTGGTGGTAGGATGTTTGGTTGTTTGATATTATTGGTTTTTATTGGATGTTATTGACATTGGTTGATTAATGGTTTATACCTATATGACATTGTCAACATTGTATGTATGCCTATTATTGGTTGTCCTTGGTTGTTATGGTTGTTACGTGTATGATTGATGCATCTTGGTTGATGTATTCTGATTGGTGTATTATCATAATATTATTATGCTTGATGAATCTTGGTTAATGTATTTTGATTGTGTGTTTTGATTAATGTATTCCATTTTATGTATGTTGGTCGATGTATTCTGATTGGTGTATTATGATAATTGTATTTTTCTTAATGAATCCTAGTTAATGTATTCTGATTGTGTATTCTAATTGATGTATTTTGATTAATGTATTCTAATTGATGTATGATGGTTGATGTGCTTTGATTGATGTACTATTATTGATGCTCGTATGGTTAGTTGATGCATGTATGGTTGTCCTTGGTTGGTATTACATGATCGATATATGATTGATAAACGTTGAGATATTATGAATTGATGGTCGATGTATTTATGGATGATGTATGCATGAGAGTCATTGTTACATGGTTGATATTAGTTGATGAATAATGTCTTTTTAAGTGATCTCTAAGAAGAATTATGCTTTGTGTTGAGATGAAAAGTAATAGGTTGTTATGTCCTTTTTGGTTCTTAGTTAGATTAGAACTGTTGCATATAACTTCACTTTGCTTATTACAATGCAAAAGTATTTAGGTGATATTTGAAAATATGTATCCTTGTGATCTTTGTTGAAAGTATCTTGCTAGGGTATCCTTGTAGTATATCAAATACCTTTGCTGAAATGCAGTAGTTGGTCTGGCTTAAGCAATGCTCAAAAATTCATAATTTCTATGTGTGTATGTGTAATCCTTGGCATCTGCTACAATTTGATAATCCCAGTACTGAGATAACTATGTGTACATCGTTGTTTTCCATCTGAAGTTATTTGAGGAATGGAAATGGAGTCTATAGTTTCTTGATAAACCTAGTGTGTGAAGGAACCTCACAGACCAATCTAGAAGGTTGGTTTTATTCTTTGCATACCCTGAATAGCACTAGAAGGGAAGGCATGGCCTGAGGCACTGTGTAGCATAGAAGGGAATGCTTCCTTGTGTTCGGTGTGTAATTATTTAGAAGTAAGGCTAGATCCGATGTGGGTGTTCATAGCTCTGGGGTTTAGCTCACTAGCTTAGCAATCAGTATTTCCACCTCCTTGGTAGCCTGATAAACCCAACTGGAAGGATGGCTTGGCTAGTAGCCTGATAAACCCATATGTTGGCTTGGCTATGTCTCATGTGAATTTGTCTAAGTGTAAACCACTGCGTGTGTAAGCCTGATAAACCCAACTGGAAGGATGGCTTGGTTGGTAGCCTGATAAACCCATCTGTTGGCTTGTTTGTGTCTCATGTGAATTTGGCTAAGTGTAAACCACTGCCTCTATAAGTTTGATAAACCCAAATATGTTGGCTTGATGGAATTTTATTGTATCCTTGACTATGGGTGAAGTCTGCTAGTGTTCCTTATTCCTTGGGGAAATGATGCCCAGCTCAAGGGTGGTAGTGCTGCTAAGAGATTAAAGAGCACACTAGCATATGGTTGGGTGGGACATTGCAATGACATTGCTGGTTGCAGGACAAGCTTCTTTCAAGATAAGTATTCTCTTGTATTTTATTTCCGCAACCGTGTTTTGTTTATGAATTTATATGAACATGTTAAATGCTTGAATTGAATAAATTATGCTTCCGCTGCAGATTGCATTATGCATATGTTTATACTTATGTCTATTTTATTTCAAAGCATTTATATATATATATGTGTGTGTGTGTGTGTGTGTGTGTGTGTGTGTGTGTGTGTGTTGGGGGAGGGGAGGGGGGTGCAGGCTTAGACTGCCCGGGTTGATAGATGTTATTCACATCCTCTCTGTCGAGTAGAGGGGTGGGGATGTGACAGTGATATCAGTAGATACATTTCATATTATTGAAATTGATTAGAATAAGATTTTGTTTGATGCATTTCAAGTATTTGTTGAAGAAGTATCTAATCTCGAGTACCTTGCATATACTGAAGTATTTCCTGTAATTAATTAGAAAATTTATTTTTTTAAAGATGTATTTTAAGAATCTTATTGAACAGTATATATGTTTACTGCTAACCATGTGTCTGTTGGGAATGTGAAAAAACATCATTATTAAAGAAGCATCTCTATTTCAAGTATATTTTTTGAAGAATATGGTTTAGCTGTTGGGACCGAGTTCCTAGATTCCCTCAGAGAGTAGTCTAGTATCCATTTCTAGAGAGAGGAGTCTAGTGGATTGTCACCTGTTTGCTTACATCATATCACTCTAATAGTCCAGGTTCTTAAACATGAAGCCAGGAAATGGGACAGTGACCCCATAGGCAACTAAGACAGATAAGAAAGTAGTAGTGGGAAGCATTGAGGTTCTCAGAAGAGGTAGTTCAGAGAGTTTCTAAATGGATTGTGCTCCTCTTGTGGGAGGAACGTTGTCCTCTTGAAGCTAGCATCCGAAATTCGAGATAAGTATTCTCTCATGTGCTATTCACGTTGTTGTATTTTGTATAGGTTCCATGGTGATTGATTTATGATATCTTTATGTTCATGGTTTAGTAGTTAAAGAATACTCTTATATCATGTATCATACATTTGTATGCCTAATGTTAATCATATGGTTGATTGAAATATGATTTTCAGGTGAATGTATCTTTGTTGAAATTTGAAGACCCTGTAATGGGGATTGAATATTGACCCTTGCTACTAGTCTTGGTTCTCACATAGGAAGCCAAAAAATGGGATGGAGATATCTTGAGGAACAAGTTAAGTGAAGGGAGTCACATCCCATAGGCAGTGGAGACAGACACGAAAGTCGTAATAGGAAATATTGTGGTTTCTCGGAAGACGAGTTCCGAGAAATACTCCTTGAAAACTGAAGGTAGTGATCCCTTTGAAAGTTGCAAAAGCATGTATGTATTATGCATCAAGGACGATGCATGGTTTAAGGGGGAGGGGATGTAATACCCTATGTGTTAAAACCCCGAATAAATGTAATTTGTAATTGTTTATTATCGTGGCACATGGTGCCAGAAAAAGGGTATTTAAGGACCTAGAGACGTTATTATTATTTTGTAAATAATTAATTAATGAAAACAACTGGCACATCGAGGACCACTTAAAGAGTATGGGAGGCCTAGATCCACAATGTGAGGGGGAATGTGGGCATTCCTAGCACTTTAGAACTTGTTTGGTTTATCTTGGTCCATATTTATGCCTTAGTGGCTTTATTAATTGATGATCACCTAAACATTATACACATGACCCAAATTTTGATTTATTTATCCTATGTTGGTATTATTGAGCCTAATTCATGATTTAGTGGGCCTCCTTAGTGTTTGGGTGGCTGCCACTTGTTGATTGAGCCCCTTTGGTGGTTTTGTGACTCCTTGTGTAAATACTTGTGTAAATATTTATGTAACTCTTGTGTAAATCCTTTTGTAACCCCCCTTTTCTATTTTGGGAAGAAGCCTTGGCTTGTGTGACACCTCACCTCACTAATTTTGAGTTGGGTGGAGTGGCTTGGAGTCATTCTCCTTGAAATTTTGAATTGCTTGGGTTGGATTATAGTTAACCTCTTGTGGTTGATTTACCTTCCCCCCCCATCCCCCCCCATTGGATTGACTGAAGTTGGCTTACCATGGTTTTATTTTGACCCATTGAGTTAGAATTACCTTATTTGTTCTATAAATACATTTTTGATATCCTTGGTTGGGAGGTTGTTTTTCATGGTTATTTTGGATGGTTTTTTATTATGGTTGTTAATACTTTTGATTTCCTTTGGTTTCCACTACTTGGCTTTGTCCTTAACGTGCACATAAATCCTGATGGTGAATGGCGATATCTTGATGGCCTATGGGGTCTGGATTACCATTGCATCTAGTAGTGTGGTGGAAGATGAAGTATGTGGTGAGGAATAGAGTTTTGGATTCTCAAGATGATACTTGAGTTATTCTTCAGTGCACCTCTATTGTGGATCTGTGGCCTCAGCTCGAGGGTGGCCTGTCAAAGTGAGATATGGCTTGGCAGTGCCAAAGGCTAGGTGGAATGTGGTCTGGATGATGCGAGTTGCGCATTGATAAGATAAGTGATTTATATCATGCTTATTTAATTTACTTGGATATTATATTATTTATTTATGGATGCACATGAAATGTTTGATGAAACATATGAGTTATTTGTGGAATAATTTTCTCATAGAATTCAATCTATTTATGCAAGTAAATTTTATGAAGGAATTGAAAACTAGTTTTTGGGATTTTGTGCACAAATTGTTTGAGAAAATAATCATTTGGTACCTCTGATAAATAACTGATATTTCTTCCCCCTTTCATTATATACTGTGTATTTTGATGGTGCAGCATCCTCGGAATGGTTTAAGACACTTCTCTTTGGTGCTTTTAGCTTTTATTCGAAAACTAGTTCTTCAATCGGACTGTTTGGCATAGTTTGGAGAATTATCACATGAAGTGTTTGTAAAAATGCCTGAGTGTTACTTTTATGTTTATATCTGATAAATAATATTGAAATTTCTATGATAATGTGAGGATAAATCTTCTTGGTATTGTTGGGGAAATGTCTACCGAAATTCTAGATTAATTTCCAATTTCTAGCCTTTTCAATGGAATTGTTTTGAGTAGATTTGTGACCTTGCATATGAAGTGTTTGACAAAATGTTAGAATGAGATATATCTCTGTTATGAATGATAAAAAATATTATATAAAGTTGGAATTGCATTTGAATTATTCTCCGATTTGTGTATTTAAATATTCTAGTGATTCCTAGAATTACTAGTCAATTCGGATGAGTAGAATTAAATTATTTTGTGGATTGTTTAATGGAATGTATATGGGTGGAAACCTATAGCCATATGACTGTAAGTTATCCCTGATATGCTTTCCATGAGCTACAATAGTCATGTATCTCTCTTTATTTGGAATTTGGAAAGCCTAATTGAAAACTATGTACATTGTAGTGAAATTGGCAAATAGTTTTTGGATTCGAATCTTTGTTTTTGGTAAAAGATTAATGTACAGCCATATGCTCTATTATTGGTGCTTTCATTGTGTTGTAGAATGTTGTTTTCCAGATATGTGCCTTCACCTCCGTGTGCCTCGAAACTCGGTACGATTGGTTTGATTGAATTCATGGCAGTGTTTATTAACTAGTTGTATCGATTGCACTTGAAATATCCTTCATTTATGTACTTGGATCTGATCTGGAAAAGTACTTTATTTTGTTGTACATGAATGCTTAAATATGTGTATAATGGCTGTAGGTTCACTTTTTGGTTCATTGGCATGGTTGTGTGTCTAATTTGTGCAAGCCTAGTTGTTAGTATTGAACAACTAGTTCACTAATTCTCATGGAATCATTATCATAATTACTATGTTTAATTAATTGGAAAATGGTAATTAGTCTTGATTTACATGTTATTAGGTGTTAATTATCCATTGGAATTGATAAAAAGTGGTTAAGTGATAAAGAAATGAAATTATAATAAGTACCGTCAATTATGCGCTAATTGTCATTAAGTATTGTAATTGGAACACTAATTACTAATTAATCATGATTAAGAGTAAATGTCATTTAGGTGTGGAATTTATGTCTGAATTGGATTGGAATTGATATGTGATGTTGATAGAAGGTGTTAGTAATCCTTTGCAACCCTTGGATTTGAATAATTATTGAATTTATTTTAATTTATTTGAAATTAAAATGACTTTGTCATGAAACAAATATTGAAAAAGGAATTTTAATATTTGTTTAACTAATCCATTGTGATAAAATTATATAATTATCATTAGAGAGATGATGATATGTCCCTCGATCCCATTGGTATCCCCATGGGACATTACAAAACTTTCTTGGAAGTATTAATGAGAAAATTATCCTAAGTTTCTGAGATTCATCACAGTGTTCCATGTTCAGTTTATGTTTCCTTTTTGCATCATTTCTATATGTGTAAGTTTATGCTAATGATTTCTAGTTGTATGTGAGGAATTTTTTTTATCAAGCACTCCTCTCGTCAGAAATGGAATTTGTAATGTGTTTATAATGATTGTTGTTGAAATCATCCTTTGTTAGATGCTCAATTTCTTTTATTATCCTTATTGTTGATTACGCTAAAGGTGTTTTCAAGAGATCCATCCATAGATACGTGCCTCTTGCTTCACTGGGATTTTTCTCTCTTCTCCTACCACCTCTTGAAGATATTTGACTGAATATAACACCTACTTTGCCTCAGATTACAAAGGGAAAACACTTCTCATTGTTCATTTTGATACCCTTGAATGATTCAAGATGTGACTCCATTTCCCAATGGTATTTAACATTTGTCTATCTCACAATATCCAAATTAGAAATATTTTGTTCGCATTAGAAACCTAGCCTTCAGAATGCTTATTTAAAGCTATATGTTTATGTGAATGACCCTGTGACAAAGAGAGAGCCCTCTATGACTATATAGGCTAGAATACAGTCTAAATATTGGTTTGAAATCATTACCCCAGTGATTTCCTACCACAACCATAGGAAAATTATTGGGTGATAACATCTTGGCATCGTTACTAGGGACCTAATTGCTATTATCTCCTCGGGGAAATGACATTGTTCTAGTTCTACGACCTGCTTGAGAAGCTCATCATAGACAGATGTTGGTTGTATATTCTCTGGCGACTCCACTCAAATTTTTTGGAAGGTGACTCCACTGGGAAATACTGACAACCATAATGGGGAACAGAGGTTAAAATATTCCTTGGGTATAATCTATAGAGCTGCAGATTTGAATGTTGATGGTGAACAACGGTTAAACATCAAGAAGGTTGTGCATATTTCACCTGGTGACTCCATCTGCAAAGAATCCAGTCTTCATAATGTTCTATGGAAGATCCATTGTCAAAGGGTTGCAAAGTGTGAGGAGTTGATTCAGTTTCTTCATCATCAAGATGTTTTCTATAGATGTAAGGTATGCTCCTATGAATCATGCTCACATTCCTGGTTTTCCAAATCGAATACCTAATATACATTGGCAAGCATATCTTCCAAGATTCAAAGATCAAAAGGGTGATGATGCTGCCCTTCATTTGGTTAGATTTCATAAGCATATATATAAGCTAGGAGTTGAATTGCATGAGGATTCTTTAATAAAAATGTTCATGGCTAGTTTAGAAGGAGATGCAAGGTCATGGTATGGGGGATTTCAATCAGGGATTTTATATTCCCTTATATACTTTCATATAGTATTTCATGAACATTTAAAATCTAAAATGTCATTCCTTGCTGCTAGTTAAAGTTTGTTGCATGCATGATAAAGGTTTCATTGAATAGTTGAAAAATGTTATGGTGAGGAGGAGTTTATGGATGATGAGATTTTATAAATTTTACATGAATATTCACCTCAAAAAGAAAGGCAAACCAATTGCCATGATATTCCCAAAAATCCTCAGCCATTGGTAATGTCTTCCTTGACTGAAATTGGCATAAGACAAAGCTTTGATTCAGCCAGTTACCTTTCTTTCCATAAAGCTAACAATAGTTTGCAGCAGTCTTGTCAATATTTATGTGACCAAGAAGGAGGTTGGGACTGTCAATCAAATTGTTGGTCATATCATTCAACTTCTGAAATTTTTTTACATGAAGAGATTGCCCCTGTTCAATCAGTAGCTACCCTTTCACAAGTGCAATCTCTTCAAAGTCATAATGTGTTTTATGAATATTGCATTCAACATGATGAAATTAAATGTTTGCCATTGGATTATGCCACATTTGAATTTCTGAAACAAAGATTAAGAGCCTCCAAGTGAATACAAAAACTTGAGGATATGGAATTTTCAGAAATAGATAATGAAAAGGGCAAGCAGTCATGCAATCAATCCCAACCTACGAGGAAAATAACAAGTTTCCATGAGAGGTTAAATCACAAAGAAGAAGATGAGAAGGGTGAACAAATAGAATCTTCTTTGCATTCCAATCCTCCTTTTTATGAGCAGGAAGATGGTCATTGTAGTAATGTATAAGAAAACAGTCATACTAATTGCAATCGACATGATGAAAATTATGTTAATGATGTTTTTAAAGAAGATTTCGACTTGCCTATATATGATGAATGTAAGGTTGGCTACTTGGACAATGCACCTCAAGAGGCAATGGTCTGCAATAATAGATTGGATCACCAAGAAGAAGAGGAGGATTCCAAATGGGATGTTTCTTTATGTTTTTCAGATTCAGAAATTATTTTGCTCAATTCTATTGAAAAACACAATGATATTCCCTTTGAAACACTTGGAAGGAATCGAGTTTTTAATTTTGATATTTTAGATGAAGAAGTGGATTTATCATTTGAAAATTGTCATGAACACATTCTTCAAGATTTATTTAAAGAGCAGTTTGGCAGGGTGCTAGAGGAGTTACAGTTGGAGTAGCCTTGAAATGGAAAGCACATAACAAAAAAATTTGTAGGTTTTCATGATCCAGTGAATGAATATGTGGAGAAGATTTGCAGTGGGAATGGTGGGTTATGTGTGTGTAGTAAAGATTCGATATCTCAACATAACCTTTTTCCATTAAGTTCTTCATTTTTTATCAAGCATGATGAAGGAGCTCAATCATTAGATCAATTACTTGGTTGGCTTCATTGGAAGTCAGAATTTACTCAATTGGGCATCATTGTTCAGTAAGTAGGGTAGGTAGGTATGAATAAGCTCAATATGGAGAGCGTTTCTTGTATCAATGTTTTAGTTTATTTTCAATATTAGTTGAGTTTTTTATTTCAGAGCATGTTGAGGATTTTTGGAATTCTTGGGACCATCCCAATGGATCATGCACTTGGTCTATGGGGTTCTTTACTACCTCACAAAGAGGATAACATCCCCAATTTGGAGCCGTTGTTAGCACCTGTGCTAAAATTTAAGGATTTTTACAGAGGAATCCACACTAATTCCCCTGCAAAAGGATAAGCCAGTGAAAGTGATGGGTAAGGTCGAAAATTTCCCATGTAATATAACCTGAGTAAGAGCTGAGTAGTCTCTAAAGGATCAGTTCCTGGTCAAAAGTGAATAAAATAGTGAAAAATCCTTAGGTGCAGCCTTGGAAATGATCCTGGTATGAAAAATCCAATCAAGGATAAGTCTTGGCAAGAATGTATGATGGATATCCAAGCCACAAGGTGATCTGAAACTGTAGAAGAATCCTCCAGAAGAAATGTTAAAGGCAAGAGGAGATCCACATCCAGTCTGAGATCCGATGGTCAAGGATGACTTCGGGATAAATCAATGGTCCAGGGAAAAGCAGAAAGGAAAAATTGAAAAACGGAAGATGCATAATTTGGCCGTAAAAAAACTAGAATCCCGCTTTCTGTGATCCGTAGGATCGATGGTCCGAAAAGCTTTTGTCGAAGACAAATGACATGGAAAGGAGCACAAAGGCGGGATCGAAAAGAGAAAATACAGAAATTTGGTTATGAAAAGTTGGAATCCTACTTTCCTCTTTCCACCAACCAGTAACATGTCCCCACTTTGATCACAGATCAATGATTTAGAATGCTTCCAAACAGATCAATAGCCCCGAAGCGAGCCGAAAGGAGGAATTAGAAAAATCAAAATTGAGCATTGTGAAAGTAGAAATCTTTCCTTCCACTTTCTATATCCCGCGTCTTGATATCAGATCAATGACGAGGAAAGTTTATTTCTAAGATTGACATTGCAGAAAAGAGCAACATGCGCACGAGGTAAGTAGATTTCCTGATCATCAAAGTCTGGTAGGACCAGCAATGTTTGACGGTGGAGATCGAGGTGGATTTTAGATCCATAGTCGAGAATGATTTTGCTGGGGTTAGATGAAGGGTCAAAAGAGATGTTATTATTGGTGGAAAGGGGTTAAATTGTAGGTAGAATCAACCGTTAGATGGATTGAATTAGATAGATCAACAACGCACAGATATTTTACTGAGAATACATGCAAGGAGAAATGAACTTTTCAGATTTGTGAAATCTTGTACACCCTGCAGGTTTTGATAGATGAGATTTGATGATGTTGAAGGTCAATGGCTTGAGGGGATTTTGTTGATACAACATGAATGCAATAATTCATTCCTCATATCAGCAGAATTTGGTATAGAATGCGAGATTCAATGACTATGATTAGAACATGATGAATATCTACGGACGAATATTATTCCGCTGATGAAACTAGCACGGGAAAATAAATTTCTCAACCCAGCAGAAATGGGTAGACCCCACATCTTTCAACGGCCCAGATCAATGACTGATAAAGATCCACAGTGGAGGTGGATTCCACTTCCAGAACTAGCACGAACAAACAAAATTTTCAGATCTACAGAATTGGGTAGACCCAACAGCTTTCAATGGCCCAGATCAATGATCGATCAAGATCAATGGATGGAAAAAATTATGCTAGTTCAAAGTGTTGTTGGGTTAATTTTCCATAACTTAGCAGAATTTTATAGAGTGTGCAAGTTAATACATGTTAAGGTGCATCCAAGTGTCTACCAAACAGATCAATTGTCAAAACAATTTCACTGGTTGAAGATGCAGGGATGAATGAAATTGTTGCAGGTCACTCGAAGATCCTCTGAACAGTCGTTTTCATCAAGCAAGCCTAAGTCCCATGTGTCAAATTTCCCCAAATTGATCCACCACACACATTCTAGCATGTTTTCCTGATTTATTTGTGATCATGGCAAATCTGTGAGATCAGAATTTGTTAGGATTTTGTGTGTGTAGGTTTGATTCCCGTATCAGAATTGATTTTGGCTTTGTTTCGAGGTTGTTCTCGAGAGCTTAGTAATATATAAATGCAACCTCTATCGAGGAGTAAATAGGGGGTTTCAACATTCATTTTGAATCCTTCCATGCTTAGATTGTAGCTCTGTAAACTTTCTTGGAAGTATTAATGAGAAAATTATCCTGAGTTTCTGAGATTCATCACAGTGTTCCATGTTCAGTTTATGTTTCCTGTTTGCATCATTTTCGTATGTGTAAGTTTTTGTTAATTCTTTCTAGTTGTATGTGAGGAATTCATTTTATTAAGCACTCCTCTCATCAAAAATGGCATTCGTAATGTGTTTATAATGATTGTTGTGGAATTCATCCTTTGTTAGATGCTCCTTTTCTTCCATTATCCTTATTGTTGCTTCTCCTAAAGGTGTTTTTAATAGATTCATCCATAGATAGGTTCCTCTTGCTTCAATAGATTTTTTCTCTCTTCTCCTACCACCGCTTCAAGATATTTGATTGAATATAACACCCACTTTTCCTCAGATTACAAAGGGAAAATAATTGCTCATTATTCGCTATAATACCCTTGAATGATTCAAGTTGTGACTCCATTGCCCAATGGTATTTAACATTTGTATGTCTTACAATATCCAAATTACAAATATTTTATTATCATCAAAAACCTAGCCTTCTTAATGCTTGTTTAAAGCTATATGTGTATGTGAATATGTGAATGAACCTGTGACAAAGAGAGAGCCCTCTTTGATTGTATAGGCTAGAATACAGTCTAAAGATTGGTTTGAAATGATTACGCCAGTGATTTCCTACCACAACCATAGGAAAATTATTTGGGTGATAACATAGTCCATCATGTCGTAAATAAATATCACTCAGTCCAGATGAGTCCAAAAAGAAAATAATGAAAATAAAGTGCAGCAAGTATTGTCTAGTCAAAATATGGGGCATTACAAACGTATAGAATAGCATAAATAAGTTCCGTAATACATTTCTGAATTCCTATAATACCCATTTACTGGATTCAAATATTTTGTGTACTCATTCTAGTAACATCTTAACAGTTATCTGTATCCTGATTGTTGATTCCCTCCATCTAATGGGGAAGCAGCAGAGTCAACCGTTGATTATGCTCCTTACCCGTTGGATGGAGAATAAAAAATCGAAAAACCTCTCCACATATTTCCAATACAATCAAGTTTGATCGTATATTACATTTGCGGTTTTGTTTGTGATTAGTGATTACAGGGGTGGTACCTAGCATATGACTACATAGAATTGCAGCAACTATGCTTACCGAAAATGTGTGCTTGTGAATTGAAAACCCATTCATGGTGAAGGAATCAGTGGGAGTGGAAGTGATGGGGAGGTTATTTTAAGGAGACTGATTCCCAATATTTAAAAGAACATAGTATAAAATTTGGCAATTTGAGTCAGAATAGGAATATTGTTTCAATACAATTTTGAAAAAATATGGTCATAATTTTTCAGTATTCATGTTACAACTGTTAAGTTATGGAATTTTGGGGGCCTAAATCCATTTCTACTATCAAAATCACCAGTCAAATACATAGGTTAAATTCTGATTTTACAAAATAAAAAATATCAAATTTGTAAAAAAAAGGCGGTCCTATCCAAATAGTCCAATTTTTAGAGGTCTACATGTAAAAGTTTGAGCTTGATGTAACATGAAAATCAACTTGTCATAGAAGAACTAGTTATACCAACGATCACTTTGAATCCCTTGGCCAAATTGATCCATAACCGAGGGTACACCAAGGGAAGGGTTATGCTCTATGAATGGTAGTTGGTGATTCATTGGTCTTGAAGACACCAATGAAGTGTGTCATAGAGAACCACAAATCAGTCATTGGTATCATCCAAAAGAAGATGATTGGCCTGCTGGAGCAACATAGTTTTAATAATATAGTGGAAAGGAAGATATGCATAATTGGGAAGGAGGTCCGAAGGAAGCACCCATCATTATCTCCAATTTTTTATGTTATCAAGGTTGTATAGGATTTTTTTGTTATAATCTCTGTTAGCTCCATAGTTCTAAGAACATCTAGCTCTAGTTTGTTTTTAAATTCTGAAAAATCGTTCTTAGGAAATTTTGTAATTACCACCATGAGTTTCCTCTTTAAGTCGGACTCTGTTCTAAATCTTGGTCTCTCATGTCATCTGATATTGAAAGAAACTCATAAATCCATCATATGATATTGAGACAAACTCATAAATCCATCCAAGTTCCACTAGTCCAATTGTTTCAAAATGTATTTTTCCATAACCCATTTGTAATGCAAAAGGAGAACAAAACTTGATGCATCTATAGTCCTTGACTTGAGGGTGTGACGTTGGTTAATGTGTATAAAGATAGTTATCATATGCGACAGTATTCAATGTCTAAGTGAACAAAGAAATGTTGGCCAAAACCAAGCCAACTAAACTTGAGTTTACCACTCAGTTAAAATTAAAAATTAAATATTTTCATGCCGACTTCTTCTTCTTTTTTTGTCACTTATCGGGTGAAACTTGTGTAAGTCCTAACTAGACAAGTTTATAAGTTTTGATAGGACTTTTAGACCCAACTAATTTACTTCGACTTACTTGTATGTTCTACCGACTGATTTGACAGCTTGTCGATAAATTTACTTCAACCACAAGTCGGTTGACCTCTTCGACCTCTTAAGTCGACTGAACTCTTCGACCTCTCAAGTCGGCTGACCTCTTCAACCTCTAAGTCGGCTTGCTCAACCAACCTTGTCGTTTCACTTACTTTGTTCTGGTTTTAGTCGAAATATATAGAGTATGTTTCTTAGTCTAAAAGACTTAAGAAATTACAAATGCTTTTCACCTGTGAGTAAGATGAAGTAAAAATGGACACATTAACAAATCCAAAGAACTTATAAAAACATATACCCAAATATGTAGGAAGACTTGAGTCGACCAATGTGCCCTAAAACCTGGAACTTTCACAGGATGAGAAATTTAAGGATTCTTGTTCTTTCACTCAATCGTAATTGTAAAAGACATTTACACAAGTAAATATGGAAATATTGTGTGGCTAAATAAACATGCATTCAACCATAAACTATTTCATATATATAACTTATGCGAAAATAACAAAGGTATTACAAACTTGTTGGCTCTCCGATAGATCCAAACTTGTCGGCTCACTAACTTATCCTTCTACAGAGCTTCGGCTCTTCAACTAAATCACTTACAAAGAAGCTTGAGCTTCAACTTATATTTCCCTCCTTTCTCTCCTATATTTCTCTCTACTGTCTAACTTGATTTACAGTTTGCTTCTTATATTTATAGGAAACCTGAAAATTGCTTCTACATGAATCGACTGACTCTCCATTAAAGACTGTAATAACTATCTACCTGACAACTTAGCTTCATAAATAAATTTGACTGGTTTACATTGCCGAATCGTGGACTCTTCCCTCTTGTCAGACTGACCGACAAGATCTTGACTGATACAGACTCTATCATATTTGGATGAGAATTAGGTATGGATTTGCGAGTGATTAATATTTCCAACACTCCCCCTTAATTACTCACAGATGAGGATATTTAAAAAAAAAAAATTACAAAATGTTTTAGACCTTAGACATGCTCTGTTTATGACAGAGTTCACTGTAGAAACTTGTCATTCCAAGATAACTACATAGATACTGGAAAGTATCATTTGTTAATGGTTTTGTAAAGATGTTTGCAAGTTGATCTTCAGACCTGTAAAATCCCAAACAAATTTTTTTGTTGTTCACCAACTCTCTTATAAAATGAAAGCTTATGTCGATGTGCTTGGTTCTCTTGTGGAACACATGATTCTTTGATAATGCTATGGCTGAATTGTTGTCGCAGAAGATGATTTTTGGTTCTTGATGGTTCTGCGACAAGTCTTTTAACACTCTCCTCATCCAGACATCTTGACATGCAGCACTTATTCCTGCAACATACTCTGCTTCAGCTAAAGATAAAGTTACTATGGGATGTTTCTTTGAAGCCCATGAAACAACACCTGTACCAAAATGAAATGTGTACCCATATGTGTTTTTCCTGTCATCTATGCTGCCTCCATTGTCACTGTCAGTGTAGCCAATGAGTTTAAAATTTTATGAGGTTGAATACATAATACCAAGGTCTTTTGTGCCACTTACATACCTTAGAATTCTTTTACTTGCTTGCTAATGTGAGTCTTTTGGTGACTCCATGAACCTTGAGATCATACTTACTCCATACATGATGTCTGGTCTTGTCACTGTCAAATACATACGGATGCCAACAAGCCTTTTGAACAGCATAGTATCTACAATTGATCCTTCATCATCCTTACTCAATTTTAAACCTGTTATTACTGGTGTTGGGGATGTCTTACAATTAGACATGTTAAATCTTTTTAAAAATTCACTTGCATACTTTGTCTATGATATAAAAATACCACTTTCAGACTATTGAACTTCAATGCCCAGGAAAAACTTCATAAGGCCTAGATCAGGCATTTCAAATTCACTTTCCATGACTGCTTTAAAATATGATATGCCAAAATCACCACTAAATATTAAATCATATACATACAAGCAGACAATTAACATATTACCTTGCTCATCTACTTTGGTGTACAATGTCAGCTCACTTTCACTTCTGTGAAATCCATTTTCAGTGAGATGGGAATCAATCCGACTATACCAAGCTCTAGGAGCTTGCTTCAAACCATATAATTCCTTTTTTGTCCTGTACACTTTATGTTCTTGACCTGGAACTTCATACCCTTGTGTTTGTTCCACATATACTTCCTCTTCTAAATAGCCATTTAAGAATGCCGACTTGACGTCCATTTGATAAACAAGCCATTTGTTTTGTGCAGCAATGTCCAAAACAGTTCTGACCGTATCCATGCATGGAACATGTGGAAATGTTTCATTGAAGTCTATGCTGGGTTGCTGTGTGAACCCTATTGCTACCATTATTGCTTTGTGCTTCTGCACATTCCCATCAACATCTTTCTTGGTCTTGTAAATCCATTTTACACTGATTACATCTTTGTCTTTTGGTACATCAACCAATTCCCATGTCTAGTTCTTCTCAATGCATTCTATTTCTTCATCCATGGCTTGTGCCCATACTTCTTCTTCAACAGCTTCTTCAAATGTTAGTGGATC
>LPNX010549103.1:128069-140520 GCA_001517045.1 Pseudotsuga menziesii
TGGTGTACCAGCTTCATATATGTCACGCAGACTTCTTTTCTTCACTGGTTCTCTCGATGTCGACCTTGACGAAATGCTTGATGGAGTCTGTTGTCCTCTTGGTGTGCTTGTCGGTGTAGCATGAGCTCCTACTTGTGTCGATGGTCCTTTTGCTTAACCATGTCATGGTGTCATGGGAGTTGACAGTGCTACGACCAGTTGAATTACATGTGGTGTTTGAACCACTTCCTCTTCCATATCATCATTGTTGACATTCAACACAATCTTGACATTTGTGTCAACAATTCCATCCCATGATTCATTCTTGACAAATTGAACATCTCGACTGATTATCGCTTTCCTTGTGACTGGATCATACAACTTGTATTATTTTGTGTCTTCAGAATAGCTGACAAAAATACATTTATGTCCCTTCTTGTCTAGCTTCTTTCTCAGCTCATCTGGAACATGAGCATATGCAACACAACAAAAAAATTTTAAATTAGAAACATTATGATTCATACCTGTCCATGCTTCTTGGGGAACTTTGTTCTTCACACTCTTTATCAGACATTAGTTCATAATGTATACAATAGTTGCAACTGCTTCACCCCAATACTCATTTGGAAAATGCTTGGCTTCCAACGTGTTGCGTGCCATCTCTGTGATGGTTTTGTTCTTTCTTTCGGCAATACCATTCTGTTGAGGTGTATACCGTGCAGTGAATTGTTTTTGTATGCCATGGGTCTTGCAAAAATTCAGAAATTCACTTGAAACATATTCACCTCCTATGTCGGTCCTTAAGATCTTGATGCGGTCTCCACTCTAGTTCTCCACGAGTGCCTTAAACTACTGAAAATAACTAAATGCATCAGATTTATGTTTCAAAAAATATACCCATGTTTTTCTTGAGTAGTCATCAATAAAAGTTGGAAAATATTTACAGCCACCAATGGATGATGTTTGTATTGGACCACAAATATCAGAGTGCACAATTTCAAGTGGTGTGCGTGCTCTATAAGACTTTTCGACTAGAAAAGTCTCTCTGTGTTGCTTGCCAAAAATGCAGCCTTCACAAACCCTTTCTGGTCTCTCGATCAATGGAAATCCATTCACCATATTCTTTGTGTGCAATAGCTTGAGCCCACCAAAATTCAGATGTCCAAATCTGAAATCCCACAACCAGGATTCATCCTGAACTTCTGTCTAAAATGCAGCTTGCAAATTAGCGCTGCAATTTTCTTTCTTGTCAAGGAGCTCGACTATTTCTTTACTTTCTTCCTTGAATGCAACTTCTGTATTTTTCTTCCCTTTCATGTCTAGAACTATCCTCAATGGAAACAAGTGATTTCTTGTCATTGACACTTTTGCTATCAGTTGGTCGCTTGGATGCTTGTCTTTGATCACATAGTGATCATATTCCATGTAGACTCTGTATCCTTTTTGTATCAGTTGTCCAATTCTTAACAAATTATGTTTCAAGCCTTCGACATGACAGACATCAGGGATATACTTACTCTCCCCCTATTTGGTTAGAATATCAACAGTGCCTTTTTCTAAGACAGTCACTTGGACATTGTTTCCAAGTGTGACATCAGTTTGAACTGAATTGTCTAGATTCGAAAATAGGTTTAAATTACCAGTCATGTGGTTGTTGCATCCTTTCTTGAACAACATTGCATTCGAGTGGATATGTCGATGCCATTAACATTGCACTTGTCGAAGTGATGGTGCTGGTCGACTGATTTGGGCTTCGCC
This sequence comes from Pseudotsuga menziesii, assembly GCA_001517045.1. Taxonomy (NCBI): domain Eukaryota; kingdom Viridiplantae; phylum Streptophyta; class Pinopsida; order Pinales; family Pinaceae; genus Pseudotsuga; species Pseudotsuga menziesii. The sequence continues at coordinate 129,807 of LPNX010549103.1, forward strand.
TTCCTTGGTCATATTGTTTCTTCCTGCATTCATATGCATAATAACCAAATTTCTTACAGTAATGACATTGAATTTTTTATTTATCAAACCTCTGGCCACTTGGCTGACTTGGGTTCTGATTATCTCCCCTTCCACTGACATTTGCAGGACTTCTACCTCATCCTCCTCTTGAAGAACTTCTTCCTCTGCCTTTGAAGTTGTTTCTCCACCTGCCTCTACCACGGCTTATGGATGACTGTGTTGCAAATGCACCTTCCAATGATGTATGTGTTCTGCTGAGTCTGTGTTCATGATTGATGAGTGAAGCTTGCAGCCCATCAATGGTAAATGTTGACATGTCTATGTGTTCTTCCAAGGTCACAACCAAGTTTTCAAATCTTGGGGGAAGACTTCTGAGAATTTTTTCAACCACACTTTGGTCTTCTATGGCTTCTCCATGAGATTTCAGTTGGTTTATCAAACCAACAAATAGGGTGTAGAATGTCTCTAGAGTCTCTGAATCTTTCATGGATAGAGATTCAAAATCTCTTCTCAGAATCTGCAACTTGGATGTCGTTACCTTATCCAAACCTTGATAGGCGGTCTCCAATGTATCCCATGCTTTCTTAGCATTAATTTTTGCTGCTACTAACTTGATTTATAATTTGATTCTTCTATTTATAGGCAACCTGAAAATTGCTTCTACATGAATCGACTGGCTCTCCATTAAAGACTGTAATAACTATTATCTAACAACTTAGCTTCAGAAATAAATTCGACTGGTTTACATTGCCAAATCGTGGACTCTTCCCTCTTGTCAGATTGACTGACAAGATCTTGACTGATACAGACTCTGACAGAGTTGGCTGAGAGTCAGGTGCGGATCTGCGAGTGATTAATATTTCCAACAAGAAAAGACAAATATAGTCATGTGGACAGTGGGAAAACACAAGTAATGGATAAAGTTATCATATTTCATAGGTTATCATATAGTGATAGTGTTTAATATTTTCACTTGGCCATTAACCTCGCAACATAGATAAGGAGAGGTAATGTTTAATATTTTAACATGAGTAATAATCTAGCAATAACAAAGGGCAGCATTGTTGTCCAATTTACATGCAACGAGGAGATTAATACTTTATTTGATGCATTAATTGTATGTGCCTGTATATGTGGTTTATATGATATAAAAGAAGCACATCCCAACTATCATTAATGAGAAAGGTTATCTACTAGAAACAACCATACTAATAAGATTAATATGTTTAGAATTGATGACGACATACATTTATTTGACACATTGATAATGTTGTGTTCCTAAAGAATGTGTCAGTTACTTGTATCTAATAGTTAATCTAATATAACAACCACTTAATTTGTGGTTGTTAAGCTCATAGTTGTATCATCATTGGAGTTAAGCTAATATTTCTATCTAATTGTTAATTTAAAAGTTAATATAAATGTATTGTAGTTAACATAATAACTCCAAGTTATCTTGACTCCTAGCTTCCAAATGGAGTTAGACTAATCCTTGTGCACATTAACTCAACTTCCAACTGTGAGAGTTCCATTTAATATTATAGGGATTAGCTTATTTTATTGATAAACCACACCTCTCATTCTATTCTTATTTTACTTCTATTACTGTTGATTGTACTTTTGATTCCTAACTCCCAATAACCTATTTTGGTGTTTGCTGTCCACCAATGTAATTATTTATTTCTTACTTCCTTATCAACTGCATTTTCATTTCCTTCTTTAGATCACAAAAATACTCTTGCTTTGAAGTTTTATAGTCTTCACATAGACATGAGTAAAAATACATTAAAGAGAATAATTTTGTGTCTAAAAAATGCCATCACTCATTATGTTGTTTTTTATTTATGTACATTGCATGTATATGACCTTAAGGAGAATAGATGAGTTCCTATTATGGTCTTAAATCCCCGAATTTAGTGATATTTTATAGGATGGAATGACATATTCTAATATTAGGCTACCACTAATATCAAGTGAATGCTCATCTAATCCAAGTGAATCAGACATTCAAAGCAGTGCTTCAGAAGGGTGATTAAAACAAACATTTAAAAAAAATAGATGCATACATATCTTAAAAAACTCACTCCCATAGTTAAACAAATGTCATTTTTACATGAACTATAATGCAACAACTATAGACAAAACTAAGCACCAACTGTTGCTGCTCACTTCAAATGAATGGCAAAAGGTTTCATAATTGTGATATTTGAAGCAATTAGTGCATGTGCCTATTAAAAGAGAGAAATTTTAAAGTGAGAAAAATAGAAAATAAAATGGCAAATTTATACCTCCCAAATGCATAAACTCTTTTTTAGTTGTCAATAGTGATTTGTGGCAATCACTTCCGTTGTGTGTTGGAATGGAAGAATCAAAATAAATTGTTAAAAGATTCACTAATGTTGAAGCAAAGACAATGAAGAACTTCCTAAACTAGATTGAATATCACATGTGGTTGCAAAGCAAATCCCTTAGCCAATATTATGTTTTCTTGAACAATCTTATCACAAATTTAAAGATCATCAAGTGTCACAAAGCATGTAACCACACTCTCATCATTTGAGATAAACAATGGACCAGGTCATTGATCCAAAGGAACCCCCATTTCATCTAGAATGGATAGTTATTTGAAAGTATAAAATATAAAGGCTTTCTCCCAAATTTCAAATGCACAAAAGCACCAAAAGGGATTCCTTAACTATATTAGTGTCAGTTGAACATTTTGAATCATCAGACATTGATATACCATTGATATACCATTAGACATGAGCATGCATATATAAAGAATGGACAACAAGAAATATTTTATAGATCAAGATTATTGTTAACAAATGGAGTAGAATATATCCTTTGATGTTAACAGATGGAAAATTAAGTATACATATGGAAATACTGAATATTGAAAGATATGGCAAGAGAAAATGTTGAAATGTAGACAAAGGATTGTTTTCTACAAGTGTGTGTATTAACAAAACTAGATACTAAGGTTTTACATAAAAGATTCAATAAGTTCAAGTGAATAAGATTGCAAATGTTATGAAACTGAATTCTGAATCAAAAAATTATGTACATAAAGGATGCAATCATTTCATTATGAAGACCCAGTTTCAAGGTAATTTAGAAGAACTATTTAAATATAGATTCTATCTTAGTAATTAGATTTGACAGAATAATTTAATCATACTAATACTTTCAAACTGTAACTAGTCAGACTGAAAGAGAACAAAAAAATAAAAAACCATAGCATATCTATGAAATAATGGCAAACTGTGAGCTTGACTATGGATTTGTAGGATATGAAATAATGGAAAACTATGAGCTTGACTATGGATTTGAAGGAGTATTAAAACTCAACTCAATAGTGTGCTAGTAACCAGTCACCACGTTAATCATAGAACTTAGAAAATAAAATAAACTGTAAACAACTAGGTAATTTACAAGACATAATTATTTGTTTGTCTTATAACATTGTTCTTGGTTTTAGCTACTGGAGAATTCCCAACAGACAGGGTAATGAAAAAAAAAGATTAGTGTGCATCCACATCTTTCTAACTATTGATTTTATACATGTTTCTTTCTTATTGTTGATGAATACCATTCCTAGATATATTTTATCCTTTACCAATTTATTTTGTGTGCCCAACATATCTGAGTCTAGATAGTTAACGTCATGGAATAGTCATCAATTGTTGGTTTTGTGGACATATGACCTTACTCTTTCTCTTGATAAAATTGTTTTCATAAAAATCCTCCTATTCTTGTAATTTTTTTGAAAAATGGCCTTTATAAAGTGTAGTCATATTAGCATTAATCTTCATATTAGTGCATGATCCTTTAGGCCCATGCTATTGTATGTTAATGGCTCAAGGATTTAGAGATTTTTGGCCCTCTACTTAAGCCATAATGGAAATTTCCTTGTATCTTGGGGGAGATTCTTCTTCTTTATTTTTCTTTAAATTTTACAGAAGGTTTATATGGAATGTTAATGGGAAGGACGAGAGAATTTGGGAAGGGGGTCCTCTTCTAATTGAGGCCATGAAATTGACCTTTTAGTCACTTATATAGAAGTTTCTCTTCAAATACAAGTTTATGTGATGAAAGGTTAGGTTGGACTCCAAAACAATCTAGAAACTTGAGCAATTGAGCTTCCACACTCACCTTCATCATTGATATCTTGATGGATTGACTTGTACAGTTACTTTGAAATGACTCAAGAAAAATTTTGGACCAATCCCAAGCTTCCATGTCAATCGAATTCTACATCCCATTGACTAAAAACTTGTGCTATCTTTATCCTTAGACTTTGTTCAAGCTTTTAAAATAGGCACAAAATGATACACCATGAGTGTTTCTAACAGAGGTCCACAATACCACAAGTGCAGCCGAGAGATGTGACTCGACCCAATCTCCAAGGTAAATTTCAAGAATTTTGGATCTATGAAATCATGAATCGTCATTATGTGCTTGACAAAATTTGCATATTTGTGAATTTTGGTATGGATTCGCAAGGATGCTTGTGAATATGCATATGGAAATAGTGAAATTGATTTGTTTTTTATGAGTTAATTGGAGTTTTTGTTTTGATTAGGCATGTGAATTTTGGGTATGAATTTTGGTAAATAATCAAAATTATTTGGTTTTTATGATTAAATTGGGGCTTTGGTTTCCATTGGCCAATTCCATTGGGGTTTTGGTTTCCATTGGCCATATAACTTTTAAAAAGTCGGTTTAATTTCAAATTAGGGTAAATAAATTAATGAATATAGGGAAACAATCGTGAGAATATTTGAGGAAAATAGCTCACAAAGAAGAGGTTGACCCCAAGGTGAAGGTCGATGGCTTTGGCTCACCCAAAATGCATTCATCCACTCTCGTTCTGCTCCATCGAAGCTCCAATAACGCGGCGTTGTAGAGAAAATGATTGGCTTGGCCCGTTTTATTCATAAAACAGGTTTTAGTAAAGAGGAGCGCGTTTATTCAAAGAAAAACAAGAGCGCTATTTGCATCAATAAAACAGGGGCACGTTTTGGTGTACTATCCTAATTAGCATGCATGTTGGAAACCTTGGGACTAGGCTTGGCAGGGTCGGGATTTCTTGGGATGATTTCTATTTTATGGATCAAGAGTGATTCACTTCACTATACCACTACATCTAAAAGGTCCCTCAACTTTGTGCACTCACCCTTGAGTGAGCAGGGAAATTGGAGCTAACCTTCCAGCTCCTCGAAGAAATATTCCTTTATTATTCCTAGGTCTATTGCCGCATTACTATCATAGTTCATTTTGTGTGGAATAGAGATATGTTGTTTAAAACAAAAACATCAAACTCAAAATGATAAATTCCCTAATTATTTATCACTTACATGGAAATGGAGACAAAAATGCCAGTTAATTTATGAGTTAAATGGAGTTACATTTAATTCATTAATCCAGAGTTCATAATGTTACAAAGTGCTTGCATTGTATGTGCAGAATCAGTTCATTTATATGTCAACTAGATATCTCAATTGTTATATATTCTACTTTATTGGAGAGAAAACTTAATTTTGCACCCAAAATAAAAATGTAAAGTCAATTATCAAATGAAAACACTTCCATAATTAATTCACACAAGAATAGTTATCTTTGAACTATAAACCACTATCATTGTAAATTCGTGACTTTAGGTCATAGTTGTATGTTCTACAAACACCTCTTGCAAAGGATACTCTTCTTCAATCAATAATATTACACTTTAAGAAAAAAATTTGCATATGTAAACCTATAATAATAATCTATTTTTAAGGTCATCGCCAAGCGAGACACCAAATTGGTGAATGAGACCCCCTTATTTCTGGGACAAGGGACCTTCCTCTACGCAATGATTTAACTGCTAAAGTCTACATAGGTGTACATACACTACCCCCCTCTAGATTTGATCATGTGAAATTTCCAATGGAAGAGAAAGTAACAATTAGCATGCACAACAAAAATAATCACAACAAAAACAAAAGACTACTAGTGCAGAAATAAAAGAAATTGGAAATGGATGCCAATTCTCCCAAAAGAGGGGGCCCTTCCTCCTTTGGGAATATGCTATAGGAACTAACTACAAGCTTGATGAGATAGTGTAAAACTATATTTCACATGAGCATATTTTTTATTGAATATGGAAGATTATAAGATCATAATACAACATGGTTCAAGTCTCTAATCTCTTCAACATCACTAGCTAGCTATATCTCTTTTTCTAAATGATATTTAGAGTGAAATAGGGAGGTATCGTAGAAGATATTGGTTACAAAATATTGGTATTAGATAATACAAGTTCCTAATTCCTTACAATGCATGTGATTACATAAATCAAATTAGAATTTATTTCTAAAATTAGAAAATAAACAACCAATGTATCCTTGCACCCACACATTGTCCAATATCCTGAGTGCTAACCAATTGGATGAAAACATTATTTATTTGATGTACTTAAATGATTTCATGATACAATGGGCATGATATCACTATCTACAACTTGTCTCTATCGATCTAGAACTCGTATCTTTTGATCTTGAACTTGTATCTACACGCTACATTTCTTGAGTTGAATCATGGCTTTATTGTGCTCCCCTAACACATCAGGTAGATATATTCGACATCTGGAAGGTGCATGAGTATTGGAGCATTGCTCATTATTGTGCATGCAAGGGCTTATCCTTCAATAAAAAAAAGTTAATGTATTGTGATACCAGGTACATTGAAGATTTTGTATTTAGTAAAGTATTGGATCTTTCCTTGCATATTCCTGGATACATTGTTTGTTATTTACCTTCAACATTAAGGTACATAACATAAAATGACTCTTAGTTATGTTGGTTGCAAATTACAAATACAAAACCTATAAGGAACTCATATAGTATAGTTTATGTTGAGATCCAAAAGGTTTAATGAGGTTTGACTTGCTTTAACACCATAAAAATCAAGTCCAAACAAATTTGGGCATCCATGGACCAAAATGAGGTATATGTGCCCAACTAGGTGTTTGTGCCCCTAACTAGAGCCATAAAGTGAGGAAGCAACCTAAGTGCATGTCTCAAGGATCAAAGTGAGTCAAATTGGCTACCTAAGAATAGAAATCAAGGACTAATGAAATTTAGAAACCCAACATAAATGATAAACTAAGAAATACAAAAAAAATCTCTCACATTAAAGTAAAAGTTAATAAATATAGATAAACTATATAAATCACTTTCTAATATATATTATATCATGAATACTAAAGTGAAAACTCCATACCTACAATCATATCCATTTCTACATAATCTAATATAATCCAATACCATCCAAAAAAAATACCCTTTTCAAAACAAACTCCATGTGAGTACATTCTCAAAATCAAAGAAAAAAAAAGTGTAATGCATTCATTGTCACATTTTCCAAAGAAAAAAAAGTGACCTTATTCTTTATTTTTGTTTTCTCATTATAGATTCTATGGGGCCCATCAATTTTTTTTTAACCATGGGATCAACAACCTCCCAAGAGTATATCCAATAGCGTGCAAGCCAGATATACCAATAACTTGTGACTTAGCAGGGGCCGAGACGTCCTGAAACCCATCAAGTTGAGCTTCTATCCCAGGGGTCGCCTACCCTTCTAACCTTGTCACAACAGGCCAATGAGCAACTCTACCCCCCACCGGTTTTGAACCTGTGACCTCCAAGGAGATAACACATGTTCTTAACCATTAGGCCCACTCAAGTGCTCTATGGGGCCCATCATTTTATGACATTGACCATTGAAGCTTATAAGTTAAAAACAAAATCCATAAGACAATCTACATTGTATTTTTACACAATCCTTCGTGTTTTGAACTACTTCAATCAAATTGGTTCCTTAGTAGTATGAAGACAAGTCCAGATTAATCAACTAAAGTGCCTTACCCTCCTTTAGACCATTGTGTTATGGAAATGGAGTTAATGTCATCTTTTTATAAGTGGATAGTTTTGGTTGAAAACCCCTCGACTTAAATGAGTCAAATTATTTAGACCGGTAAAGACCTCCGTCTACTACAAAGACTATTCAAAGAATGACAAATCATTATTATAGTAAGTGGGTTTTTATTAAGTAGAATGACAATTCAATATCATAGTAAGTGGGTTTTATTAAGAGTTTAAAATTATTTGAAAATAATTTAATATACTAAATTATATCTACCATTCTATTTAAAGGTATGAGAGTCAGGAATTTTAAGTGATATATGTTTTTTCCTTTTTTTTTGTCATTTTTTTTAATGTCATGCTAATAATTACGGAAATTTAATTTTGCATATACAATTTTTTTAATTAAAATGATACCAAAATATTTAACAAAAGAATCAATTTTTTAATTAAAATGATACCAAAATATTTAACAAAAGAATTTATAAATGGAATGTTCTTATTATGATAATATTAGGTAAAAATTGTAAATTATTTTTATTCGGAAACGTTTTAAAAAATGAAATAACATTGAAAAATAAAAAATAATATGTTCCTAAATTTATTAATTAAAATATTAATTTTGACTAAATAAAATATCTTATAAATATTTAATTAAATAACAAATAAATATAAATTATTTATAAAACTTTAAAGTAAAGCGATGTTATATGAATGTTATTTTACTAGTATAATTACAAGTCCATTCGGACGGTGGTACAAGCCTTATGCCCATCCGGAAAGTAAAGGTTTTCCCTCTTCCTCCACACAATGAAATGCTGTCAAGAAACTATATCCTCCCATATTTCACAGAGGTTAAGAGAGAGGGAAATAAAAGATTTTATGCTCTCCCTTGTCATCGAAGCCCGCTGAACTATATGATAAGTAACCCCTTTATGTTATGCTTTCGATCGATGGAGAGGTACCCTAAAGCAAGATGTAACATCTCAACTTGACACTGCTTCAAAAAAAAAACCCTTCCCCACCCTACTCAAGTCTGCTAGCAAGTCATAAGGAAGACATATGATAATATATACATTAGCCCCTCGGTAATTTTGATAGCTGCAAATAGAACATATCCTTCATGCAAACAAGTCATAGAAAATAGAACAGAAGGGAAGGCCCTCGGCCACAGATTAATTTTATAGAAATTGTTGGTTGTTAAAAAAAATTAAGCATTAAACTAATTACCATATCTTAATCACCCCAATAGGTGTTTAGATATAATCAGAGTGTAACAAGTATACATGAGGGATTTATTTCATGGTCGTCAAATCTTGCTATGCTTAAATGTATCTTGTCTACTATTTAAATAAGCTTTAGTTAAGCGGATATCAGCATTTATCTCATTCTCGTGTATTCTTGGAGAAACATAGATGGTATTCCACCCTAAAATTCTAAGATATAAACACCTATTGGATTAATAAATAGATATCTAAAACAATATGGTGGCAATTAGTCTACGGAGATTTATCAAGATAAGACGACCATGAAATGAATCCAAGCAGTCAAGTTAATCTTGTTAATCAGCTGAAGAATATCCAAAATCTCATATAACATCTAAAACCTATATTTTTACTCATTGTAAGAATCGTCCATAATTTACAATTAACTTTAATTTTTTTCATTTAAAATTTTGGAACCTCATCTTCATATTATACTAATATATTTTAATTTTAAGGTAACAAGCCAGGTAGAAACATGTTCAAAACTGTACAATTTCATTAATATTTTTTTTTGGTTTAAACATATATCTTTCAGGAACGTACAGTTTTAGAAGAAATTTGAAATGTTTTATTAATTAAAAACAAGATGTTACTTGTGATGTTAGGGCAAGAGCTATCCATTGAGCTGCAGAGCATTTAATGCAGCTGCATCAATATTAATGATTGTTGGATCTTAAGCTGCTCGAGATCCAACGGTCATGAAACCTGCTGCAGCTGCATTAAATGCTCTGCAGCTCAATGGATAGCTCTTGCCTGATGTTAGTTGTATTTTTAGTTCATGTGCATTCAAATATCTGCTTCCTCGTGGAACGCGAAAACATCAATATATGGCAAATGGCAAAGATGTATATTTAAATGCTACTTTATTGTTTATTGCAGATCATGCACATGTTGGGATTCGAATATAACAATCATGAACGACTGATTGTCAGCTGCTCTTACAACCAATCATTCAAGACTAGAAACCAATCACCCTAATTAGACAACTAGAAAATTAATTAGCCGATTGCAGGTTGATTGTTGGTAATTGTAGCTCATTGGTTGTAGTTAGATCTTAAAATACTAAAATCTAACAGTAAACCTAACCGTAAGTTATGAGCTGTAGTAATTATTAAGCTGATTAATGGTCTTTATTTTTTATGTTTATGGTTTTCCTTGCATTAACTTTTGGTTGAAGATTTCTATCTTAACGAGTTTAAAGAAAAAATTTAATATTGTCAAGATTAGAAGTATCTCTCATAAGATTAATAGAGAAAGTGGAAGTTGGAATACTTCTAACAAGTTGTGGGATGAAAGGACTTGCCACCTTTACAAGACTAAGAGTTTTGAAGATGAGAATCACTTTCTCTTATAATGCCCTACCTACAACCACATCAGATCTCATTTCCATAATATTTACTTCAACATTGACTTCTGAGCCTTTCTTACGCCCCAAAACTATAACAAACTACATACAATCACAATCATGTTTAAAATTTTGAAACATAAAATTAATATTTTAAAACAATCCATAAAACATAT
>LPNX010549103.1:143855-163010 GCA_001517045.1 Pseudotsuga menziesii
GCCGAGGTATGAACCTCGATCGAGGTATCTAAATACCTCGGTCGAGGTATTTAAATACCTAGACCGAGGGTTTGTAAAGCCTGCAATACCTCGGTCGAGGTATTTAAATACCTTGACCAAGGTATTTAAATACCTCAGTCGAGGGCTTGATAAAACCTCGGTTGAGATATTAAGACCTCGGTCGAGGGCTTAAAAATCCCTCGACCGAGGTGCGTTTTTCCATTTTTTCCCAAATGCGCTTGCCAAAAAGTGTTACCCAAGTCCGTGGATTCACCCACTTGCTTGTTGGGAAATTATTTGTAGACAACCTTACAAAGATAGAATGGGAGAAGGTGTTAAATATATTGTACAGAAATATTGGTTGGAACATGCTCGAGTTTCACCAAATTCAAGGGATGTGATAGGACAAAGAGTATCACGAAATGTATATGAAAACTATCCAAAACATATCATGGAAATGACACAAGTACAAGTGTTCAATAAATTCAAGGAAGATCACCGTGGAATTGATATGTTGATCACTACATTCGTGCAACAAAAACCATGGCATGTTAGAACTATTACTATACGTGACACATGTTGTTGTCATTATCATGTGCAATTTCAATTATATTACGACACGTTTGTTGAATTTGGTAAAATGTTTTGGACAAATTCACCACCTTCGCCTATAGTACATGAATTCATATCTCAAACCCTATGTGAGAGAAATCACGATGAAGTATTTTATAATAAGAAATGTGTCAATGGAAAACATTGTCATGGTTGTGGAAATCTTGTTTTATCCCACAATAAATACCCTATCGATAATGATCAATCATTTTCAAATGTAATAGTTGATTGGAGAAGATATGAATACAACATTTATTCTACAAGTTCTAGTGATGCACATTCCAAAAGAATTGAATTGCGAGAAGATAAAATATGTGTGACAGATTTTCTCAAGAAATTTGAAAGTGAAATTTATAAATACACCAAGCATTCACATAGAGCACGATGGCAAGACCTTCAATTCCAACATTCCCATGAAATTTTTCTAGCTGGAACAATTTTGTCTGTGGTTGATTTTGCAAAAACTACACATTTGCTGCACAAAAAGAGATTCAAACTGAATACTATCATTCTGACCAAGTTTCGATATTTGTCCATGTTCTATATAGACATTCTCAACAAGATGTTGATGGCATTGAAATCACGTGTGACAATCGAGATGTGATTAAAGAATATCACTTTTATATCAGCGATGATCGTACACATGATACACATTTTGTTCAACATTGTATTGAAAATTTTTTCTATGATTCACTAAAAAGTCGTAAAGTTAAATTCAATGAACATTGGATATGGTCGGATGGACGTGCGGGACAATTTAAATCTTCACGATCATTTTTTTGGTTATGTCGACTTCATAAAGCAATGAACATTAAACATTGTTAGAATTTCTTTGAAACTGAACATGGAAAAGGTGAACATGATGACGCAGGAGCATGCGTAAAAAGAGCATTTTGAAGATGGCAAATGAACCATTCTTCTAGACGATTAAATTCAACTATAGAGTTTGTCCAATGGTGTAAATCAAATCTAAGCCATGATTGTAGTCAACAATCAAAAGATGTGCGCAGGTATGTACATTATTTTTTTAATTAATAGTAATTGTCAATTTTAAAAAATGTATGTACTAGCATTGAAGTATTTGTACACTAACATTAAAAGTTGTCAATTGTGATTTATCATTTATTGTGTAGGTTTTTTTGGCTTGTTGGGGTTCAAGATATAGATAGATCAATACCATACGAGGCTAGCACCATACATGGGACTAGAGAACTTCACTCTATTCAAACAAAATCCTTCGAAAACATGTTTGCATTTGACAGTAGAAAACAAACATGTTTTTGTCATATTTGCACTGAAAATGTTGAATCTACAAAAGTTTTTGAAAACATAATGAACAACTACGTAAAACATTGGAAACACACAGAGATTAATCTAAAAGGGAAAATGCCACTAGCAAGCATAGAAGAATGAGAATCGGAAGAAATGAAAATATCATCTGATGGCGATAGAATTTTAGATCTTGTTAGAGAAGGTAATGATGTTGTTGATTGTTCAATATTTCCCATCACGTTATGTTTATATAGTCAATTTAATTCACTTAACTCCAACGCCAATTGTAATTTGCACATGAGATATTTTTTCTATGATTGCACCTTTAGACAACAACGAAAATGTAAAATATTATTTGATGCAATGCACCGAAGGAAAAATGAAGTTATTGGAGGACTACAATGACAACAGATTTACATATGAGAGAGAATCCATCATTTTAAAAGGCTATTTTTTGCAACAGACCCATATGATTGAAAATTATGTCTACTTTTAGGATTATGAACCTGATGTTATATGTTGTCGATATAGTCATTTAGAATGTGCATCTTGAATAAAATTGGTACAAGTTGCATAAAAAAAAAACTTAAAAAATAAAAAATGGAAACTGTCCAAATATGACCATGAATAGATAATTGAGGACGGAATTCCATTGCGATGTTTTTAACTATATCATTTCTTGTTTTAAGTTAAGATTAGCTATCATGAAGTCATTGAACTTTAATTTATTAAAATTCAGAATCAAGTTGCTAATGTTACCTTAGTAATAAAAAAATATTATAATTCAAAATCAAGTTGCTAATGTTACCTTATAAAACTTATGGATTGAGCTATAATTTATTAGAATTCAGAATCAAGTTGCTAATTTTACTTGAGTAGTAAAAAATATTCCTATCAAAACTTCTTAACATTCCTAACCATTCCTAACATTCACTCATACATTCATATATTTATGCCTATCAAAACTTCCTAACATTACTAACATTTCCTAACATTTCCCACATTGATTCCTAACATTCCCCACATTGATTCTTAACATTAGATTGCATCTAACATTCCTAACATTCCTAAAATTCTGAAATTTTCAACACTAAAAATATGTTACATATACAAACATACATAAATTTACTAATACATCCATTCATATAATTGCACCTATCTAAACTTCCTAACATTTCCTAACATTCATTCTTAACATTCATATATTTACACCTATCAAAACTTCCTAGTTCCTTTCCCAACATTTATGTATATTTTCACTTATCAAAACTTCCTAGTTACTTTCCGAACATTCATTCTTAACATTCCCCATATTCATTCTTAACATTAGCATTCCCCATGTTCGTTATTAACATTAGCATTCCTCATATGTTCATTCTTAACCTTAACATTCCCCATATTCGTTCTTAACATTCCTAACATTCCTAACATTTACATATACATGTATATAATCCAAAAAACAATATCTAAGATCAATGTATGTATGTAAATAATCCAAAAAAACAATCATGAACATGTGAGTTCAATGTACATGTATATAATTAAAAAAAGCATTCATGAACATGTGTGTAATCCTAAAATTAAGCTCCCCGATGTTTGAATAAAAAAAGTCCACCACTATCCTCCACTATGGTCTTCCCTTTGACTCATAACAATCTGAAACATGTAGATTATGAATATCATAAATTATTTAAACAATTTTAAATTAAAATCAAAACATTAAAACATTAAACTAGTATATAGAAGATCAATACAATTATTAACAAAATTACCTCAAATTCTCTATCATTCATTGGAGTCTTCTCTTTGCCTTTAAAAGGTGGAGAAGACCCAAGCTGCAACATGTATAAAAATGGTTTATAAATCTTACAAACTATTTAAACTCTTTTAAACTAAACTAAAATAAAATAAGATATTATACTTACAATTCCACCACTATCCTCCAATGGAATCTTCCCTTTGCCTCGAAAGATTGAAGACACCCAAGCTTCAACATATATACAAGCAATTTACAAATGTCAAAAATTATTTAAACTAATTAAACTTATATATCAGAAAACGATTTGGGTAATATTACATACCTTGAATAAGAAACATGTAAAAACATTACTACTTTTGCTTCCTCTAAATTTTATGTGTAGATTTGTAGATATGGGTCGAGGAGTAATAGGAGTCATAGATTTGATCAATCATATATATAACTCCAAATACTCCAAGACCCATTTCTACAAATAAAGATAAATGACCCTTCTTTATATCAATGACACTGCAACCATAGATGATAAGGAGGAGTCATCTCTACCACTGTCACCACGTCGATGATCAGATAAATGTGAACTATACAATAAGCTTGAATCCAAAGGTGAAGTCGATAATCTTTTATTTTTATTTCGAACACCAACTCCTAAAAACTATGATGACCTCCTACACTTCTGTCTCAAAGTCTACTCTCTTTCCATTGGATATGATATCTACAAGTTTACAGAAATATCAATTTCTACATGTTAATTAATCAACTTCAAAGACCTAGCTACTATAAAAACTAAGATTTCAATAAGGACCTAGGTATCCCTAATATCATCTAATAGTTCTTTAAATGATTATAGCTAATTTATTATCTATTTCCATTTGATATGATATCTACAAGTTTACAGAAATATCAATTTCTACATGTTAATTAATCAACTTCAAAGACCTAGCTACTATAAAAACTAAGATTTCAATAAGGACCTAGGTATCCCTAATATCATCTAATAGTTCTTTAAATGATTATAGCTAATTTATTATCTATTTCCATTTGATATGATATCTACAAGTTTACAGAAATATCAATTTCTACATGTTAATTAATCAACTTCAAAGACCTAGCTACTATAAAAACTAAGATTTCAATAAGGACCTAGGTATCCCTAATATCATCTAATAGTTCTTTAAATGATTATAGCTAATTTATTATCTATTTCCATTTGATATGATATCTACAAGTTTACAGAAATATCAATTTCTACATGTTAATTAATCAACTTCAAAGACCTAGCTACTATAAAAACTAAGATTTCAATAAGGACCTAGGTATCCCTAATATCATCTAATAGTTCTTTAAATGATTATAGCTAATTTATTATCTATTTCCATTTGATATGATATCTACAAGTTTACAGAAATATCAATTTCTACATGTTAATTAATCAACTTCAAAGACCTAGCTACTATAAAAACTAAGATTTCAATAAGGACCTAGATATCCCTAATATCATCTAATAGTTCTTTAAATTATTATAGATAATTTATTATCTATTTCCATTTGATATGATATCTACAAGATTACACAAATCAACTCATATCATGTTCAAATTCTACATGTTAATTCCTCATCTTCAAAGACCTCGCGACTAAAAACACTAAGTTTTTAATAAAGACCTATATTTCCTTAATATTATCTAATATATCAACTCATAACATATTCAAATTCTACATGTTAATGCCTCAACTTCAAATAACTAGCTACTATAATAACTAAGTTTTTATTACCTAGATGTCCCTCATATTATCTAATAGTTCTTCAAATGAAAATAGCTACACTATTGTTGGATGTATGAAAAATTAACGTAGCAATCTCTATGTTTTTTATGTGTTTTAGATTTTTAAAACTACCTTTCTAATAAATACCTAAATGTCCCTAATATTATGTAATAGTTCTTGAAATGAAAATAGCTACACTATTGTTGGATGTATAAGAAATTAATGTAGCAATCTCTGTTTTTTTTATGTATTTTAGATTTTTAAAATTAATAGAACCAATATCATCAAATATGAAATTAAAGCTACATTTCTTTATGTCAACTACAAATATTTTCATTATTCCATAAAATCATAAAAAATATCCCTTATGCTAAGTAAACTGATCAAAGTCAGAGTTGATGAACTCTGCATGGACAAAGTTGATGAACTCTACATGGACAGAGTTCATCAACTCTGTCCACATGGATAGGGTTCATCAACTCTGTCCACATGGATAGGGTTAAGTTCATCACTTCATGTGAACAGAGTTAATCAACTCAGTCCATGGACAGAGTATTCATTCATGAAATTTGTCCATGGACAGATTTAATACAAATATCTTCCTTATTATACCTATGAACTTAGATTAAAATTTAAAAAAATGCACAATATCTTAATATAATAGTAAGTATAAATTGTAACTAATAAGAATTATACAAGTTATATGTTTCTTTTATGATTTAGATTAAAAATACATAAGATCAAATAGATCGGTAATAAAAAAATCTGATGTTTTATGTGTAATAATGTTTTTTTATGATTTATATTAAACCTACTAAACTACATTTTGCTAAGTAAAGTTATCAAGGAAAGAGTTGATAAAATCTGCATGAACTATGTTTTGCTAAATATAATCCATTGTCTTGTTTATTTGGACAGATTTGATTTACTCTATCCACATGTGGACAGAGTTGATGAACTCTGTCCAAATGGATAGAGTTCATCAACTTTGTCCATTTGGAGAGAGTTCTTCAACTCTGTCCATTTGGATAGAGTTCATGAACTATCCATCTGAGTGTTGGTCAACTCTGTCCAAATGGACAGAGTTCATCAACTCTGTCCATTTTATTTAAATTATTAAATATAATTTAAGTTAAAAATGTTTCATTCTAATTAAAATAGATTATATCAAATTCTAAAAACATAGAATTTATAATTAAAATTAACAAAAATTTATCAATGGTTATGAATAAAAAAATCCTTTAGATTACAATTTAAAAAGCAATCAATTTGATTCATAGCATTGGGTGATAAAAAACAAATGGAATCCTACCTCGAGATTTTCTGTTGATCAACTCTGTCCAAATGGACAGAGTTCATCAATTCTGTCCAAATGGACAGAGTTGATCAACTCTATCCATATTTGGACAGAGTTTAACTCTGACCACCTATCTCCCCATTGTCAACCAAGTTTAAAGCGTCTATTCATAATTTAGCAGATAACCATATAAATTACATTTTTAAAACTTTAATAAAGAGGACAACAGCATTAAGGGCAGGGATTTTTGAAATGGTTTAACCAATTTTTTATTAAAGTCTTCTGAACTCTGTCCAAATGTGGACAGATTTCATCAACTCTGTCCAAATATGGATAGAGTTCATCAACTCTGTTAACATGGACATAGTTCATGGACGACTACCTTCGACATATAGATATTAACTAAAATTAAAATTATAAGAATTATACAATACCAATTAACATATGCAAACTTTAACTCTGCAATACTACGATGAAAAATGAACGCCATTAACTACAACAAGAGATAAATCACATATTCAATGTTTCGGATTATAAAAGAAATTTCATAAAAAATTACCTGACAAGGGGTAACACAACAAGACCAGACCACGAACAGACCCTCCAAGAAAAGACCACAAACACCACCATGAAGTGACCTCCATGAACAAACCTCCATCCCGATCAGACCTCCACACCAAATAGACCATCACGAAGCGACCAACACAAACAGACCTCAACGCCGAAAGGAAACTAGAAAGTGTTTGGCCTCCACGTTGAACAAACCATCACGGCCTCCATGCCGAACAGACCATCACGAAGCGACCTCCACGAATAGACCTCCATGCCGGAGGAAACTAGATAGGTAGCAGGGTGGCAGGATGACATATGTACACATCAGGAGGAATGGTGATGTGGACGGGTATGACGGGAAACAACAAACAAATCGAGTGGTGGGAGAAACACAACAGGATGAAGACAAATGACTGCAAGCGAAAACAATGAAAATGGGGCCGGAGCTGACCTTTTATGCAAAATAATTATTCGGTCGAACAATTATGTGGCCGAATAATTAGTCGGCCGAACAATTATTTGGCCGAACCAGTATTCGGTCACATAATTGTTTGACCAAATAATTATTTGACTGAATAGGTATTGAAACTACCGTAAAAATTATCGGCCGACTATGCGTTCTGTCAAATTAAATGGTTCACCATTAATGTTATTCGCCCGAATAGAGAATTAGTTATTTGGACGAATGATGATAATTATAAGGCCGAATAAATATAGTTATTCGGCCAAATAACATCCACTATGTTGTTTGGACACCCGATTCTCACGGAAGTGTTACCCAACTTCGCGTTTTCACCCAAAACCTTTTGTAAAGTAACCCTAAAAAACTTAAAAAGTAATTAAAAAACTCATGTCCATTCATAAGTAACCAAAAAATAAAAATAATTAAAAAGAATCATGTTGGATAATAAGTTACCAAAAATAAAAAGCAACTAAAAAAATTCACACCTCAAGAAATTGGATCCGTCTCACTTGATATATATGGGCTAAAGATGGATCTATGTTGGTTATGATTGCACCAAGAGTAGCCAAATTCTCTCCAAACTAGTATGGGGAATATAGAT
The DNA here is from genome assembly GCA_001517045.1 of Pseudotsuga menziesii. Classification (NCBI taxonomy): domain Eukaryota; kingdom Viridiplantae; phylum Streptophyta; class Pinopsida; order Pinales; family Pinaceae; genus Pseudotsuga; species Pseudotsuga menziesii. The sequence continues at coordinate 152,175 of LPNX010549103.1, forward strand.
GTTGTAACCTTATGTTAGGTAATGGTGAGCTAATGAGAGTCACTTATGAATAGAAAACTAAAAAATGAGGCATCCCTCAACTTACTTGAACTTTTTGAGATGCTTACACAAAATATCTTGCTTTAAGTAGAAAAGATGAAATGTAGAAAAATTAATTATGTTTCCCATTATATAGGTTTTATATATTGAAAAATTTCAAAACTATGTCAAGTTTCATTTTTACTTAGTCACTTTTTACTTTTCATGTTAATGATAAGGTATATGTTTTTGTGAAATTTGCAAGCATGTAGTGCAATGTTATTTTTCAAAAATAAAATTAGTAATTTTATTTTTTTTATAATTATCTAAAAGCTCATTCCTTGAAAATGATACATCTTTTGTCGGTGCATCCTTTGAAGGTCTTAATACAATAATCATGAAATGTTTTTTTTATAGAATGTATAGGACAATGTCTTCTAGTGCACTAAACTTACATATTTGAAATCTAAATATAAAAGTTCTATCTATGTCTAAAATTTCATCAAATATGGTTGTGTCTATCAAGGTGCCTAAGAAGTTTTCTTCACTTAGTGTTTGAAATTTTGAATTTTTTAAACACTTCATACTTATGCTTAAGGAAGTAGATCCAATAATACATTGAATAGTCATCAATAAGGTCAAAAAATATCTAGACCCATTCATGATTGTTGTAGGAACTGGTCTGGAGACATTGTTGTGAACCAAATCAAGTGTAGAGGAACCTCTTCTTTCCTTCCTAACCTCATACCTTTGATTTTGATTATTACCTACCAAGAAACCATTGTAGAAACCTTGAGAGGACTTGATGAGAGGTGATCCCTCAATCATCTCTTCATTGTATAGCTGCTGGAGATATTTAAAATTCGGATGGACAAATATTTCATGCCAAATCTTGCTTGTATCATTAGCATGAATCAATAGGGATCTTGGATATGAGTTAGGAAGAAAATGAGTAAATTCATATGCCTTGAAGGCATGATTTGCATCTCCTTTCGCTATCATACTCCATGTTCAAATTTCATTGAACCTTTCCCAACAGCTTGCATTATAGAGTCATCTCCCATGTGTATGCTAGGATCACCAGAGATATCTATAGAATATCATTATTATTTGGATGAAACCATGTGGTTGCATGGTCTAGAATCAATGAGAAAATCTTGTGACTAAGACAATCTTGCCTTCAATGCATGGCATCTTTCATGATATTCAGTCACATTTCCAAGATCAAGCTTCCTTGCACCTTTGGGAAGGGAAATATTGTTATTTTCAAGGAATCTAGACATTTGGACTATGGTTTTATTCATACATTGATTGTATGGAGGATTCCCTCTCTTGTAGTATGATAACTTGGCATTATCAAACCTTTTTTTCTTGTCCTTCTTTGAACATGAGGCTCCTTCTAATGGATTATGCTTCTCCTTAGGCTTGAAATCAATGCTCTTCTCTTCCTTTCATGTATACTTCCCCTTTTATTGCTCATTCTTTGTCTCCACATCCAATAGATATTTATTTTTGGAGGCTTTCATGGCCCCCATCTATATGAGCTTATCTTATTCTTGAATAAGAGATTCAATGAAGGAATAAAGGGATAGTCACTCACTAATTCCGAGTTTTCAGTCTTCTAGAGTGAAAGGTGGATATGAACACTTGAAGGAATATGGGCCAATTTTGTGTAGAATAAAGAGCACCAATTTCTCATCCTTCTTGTCAATCACACACTTCTTGCACTCCATGACCAAGGATTTGACCTTGGTGAAGATTTTTTTATGGTTTCGAAGTTGCTGGGTTGAAGAGAAATCAACTCATTCTCTAGAATATGGCCTCCCAACTCATCCTTCTTTCCCAATAGTGTTTCAAGCTTCTTCTATACTTATGTAGGAGTTCTTAGTCCATCTACCTGGAAGAGTAACTCCATAGATATATGAATGCACACGAAACCAAATGTCTCATCCAATTTGTTCAGATACTTCGACTTCTCAAGATGATGTTGGGGTTCGACCTCCTTTCCCATAGTGACCATGTACAAACCTTTGTTGCACAACACAATCTATATCTCAGCCCTCCAATCAAGATAGTTGAAGGGTGTGAGGATCATGGGTGTCAAGGTTTCTAAATTCTCCATATTGTAGCTTCAGGGAAACCACAATTATTCTGAATTCTTCAATATTATTGCAAGAGAAAAATCAATTTGAATGAAAACAAATTCAATCACTCTCTACTTCGACATGTGCACATTATCAGGGTGCTTCACAACTGAATAAGAATCTTTGTATAAATCTAGACAAAGGAAGGCACATATACTAGGGATTATGTGGAACCCAATTTATTCTAGTGCATCAATGGAAGTTTTTGAGGATTGAAGTTGGCCTGATTACCTGCTCTAATACCATGTTTAATTTAGAAATTATTTAGGATATTTAGGTTGGACTGAACCTCATTGTGAAAAAATATTGGAGGAAGAATAAATTCAGTGTACAATGATCAAACAATCATAGTGAAATTAAACAAACAAGAGGAAAAAAATTTCCATCATAACCATACTCAATAATCATTAATTTGTATGTCATACAACCATGATACAATGAAGAAGATTCGAATCCACTAGGTGTGTTTTGAATTCCATGACTTGTATTGACTGAGGATCTCACTAACTGTGTCATATCACCACTAGAATCTTTCTAGTTTGACTCAAGACAACTAAATTAGTTCACAATCAATTATCTTATTAAGGTAGGTGATAAAAGGCATCGAACCTCCTTAAATCATGCAAATATGGTGCTATGCTAATTGGAGATGAACTAATTGATGTCCATTGGAGGATAACTAAACATCGACTATGGTTAACTAATGGTGGGAGTCCCATGACTCGGTGTGGGTTCCTAAATTGTAGGGATTTCCCTCTGGAGATCCTAAACACAGGAAAATTGGCGCATCAAGTGGTAGGTGGGACCCAGATGAGTTCCCCATGGACTGATTTATGATTTAATAAAAATGTGAAACAATCTAATAAAAGTGATAAAAAATTATAAAAAGAAATTTGTCTGATTCCAAACTAAGCTTAATATGAAAGTTCCTTTGAATTCAAAGTAAGTCAACAGTCAGAAGTTGGGATGGTGTAATTTTTGTTCATAATTTCCATTTCAACTCCTAATGTCTGAATCTAGCAATTTAATTTTTAAAGGAAGAAGTTGGTTAGTATGAAATAATGGTCATTTTTTACAATATTACCCTCTGACTCTGACTTTTCAAAAGTCGGATGTTGAATGAAAGTTTTTTAATGACTCCAAAAAATTATTGATTCTGACTTTTCGAAAGTCCAAAGTCGGAATTTCATTTAAATTATTGTTATATTTGCTCCAAAATCCTACTCCTTATTTGTGGGTCTCATTTTCGAAAAGAAAGCGCCAAAATTTCAAATTTGTTATGATTTTGTACAGACTTGTATTAAAATCAATTTATGATTTAAACCTTCCAAATTTGACACTTTAAACGAATCAACTAAGCCCTAATATGTTCATTAAACTAATTCCAGTTCAAAATCTTCCCTCATGTTGAGGCCTAGAAAATCACAGGTAACAATAGTTAGGGATTCTCCTCAATAAACGTTCCTAATTAGCCCGTTAATGTTTGGTATGGGGAATCCATCCGGTTTATGTTCCGGCTACCGTAGGTCAAGTAACAAATTAAAAAGTTTTACCGGTTATGGCCTGGTCCACCATGTATATTTTTTAGTTTTTTTGTTTAAGTTATGATGTGCAAGTGCCTATCTAAAAATGCAAAATCGGTAGAGATAACGAGGAGTGTCACAATGTGATGCACAGGTTCTTACCTCTCATCTTATCTCTCTTGCATCTAAATAAAAAACAGCAAGAAACTAACTATAGCTAACTAACATATCCCTAGGGAGCAGAATTATCAGTTGACAATGAGTAATGTATTTCTGCGCATGCATTAATAAAAATTACAGATAGCTGTTACTTATTTCAGAACACATGAACATTAATAGAAATATGAACAACAAGATAGCTTATTGTTTATGACAATCTTCATTACTCACAGTGGAAATTTCACAGAATAAACTAGAATGCATTCATAACATGACCAAAATTCAATGAGTTAGAATGATCTCACAGTTATTGACATAAGCTGAAAAATGAAATAGTTCACATTCAACAGATCCATGGCAAAGCATTTGAAACATTCCACCAAACTTCTCCAGCAGAAACTTGTAATTCTTTATTGTAAAAGGAAATAGTTCTTCTTACAATATACTCTCAAAAATTGCTTGGGAAAGAAGTCCCTTCTACATCTAAACTCTCCTATATTTATACAAAAAAAAACCTTTCGGATGCCCCTCAATGACTTTTGGGCTTCCCCAACCTTTTTAGTTCCAAAATTTTGTCTCGTAGTATGTGCTCATAATTTATACAATATATTACATTTTAAAACAAAAATCTTTTAAAACACTTTATGAACAGGGGCCTGCTTGGTCATTTATGAACTTTTTCCATGGCTGGGCCTCCGCTGCTATAGCTTCAAATCCGGAGGGTTCAAGAAAACGGATGTTTATCTCATATTTTGCTGCCTGATTCCTTACCCCTTCTATTCTTGCAGGACTGAGGCGTAGTTGATATTCTAGGAGATTTATACTTACAACTGCATGTGTGAATGCATTCTTTAGGATCTGTTCATCTAGATCCTTTACTTGTTGGATCTCTTGCTCATCTTCCTAGTAATTATTTTGTAGATTCTCTATAAACAATTTATGCTTTAGTATTGCATCCAATATTCTCTCTGCTGAAAATTGGCATCTATTGTACGTAGCAAGCATCCTCCTGCAATATTCGACACATGCTCCTTTTGTTTTCTTTACAATTTTCTTGAATTCTTCTGCAACATTGATTTCAAACTCCAATAAATCATATTCTTGCTTTAAACTATGACGATATTTAACTGGTAGCTCCGCAAGAGGTTCCTCATTTGTTTCTATCCACACTATTCTTCCCATTAGAATCTCCAGAATCTCTTGAGATCAATCCAAAAAATAAGACGTAGTGTCCAAAATTTCTTCTAATCTGCTATCTATTTGTAAAATCTTACATCTTTCTTCCTCAACACACATTTCCAAATGGTGGATTTTCCTTCTCTGAGTTAGAACATGTTCTTTTAAAGGCTGGAAGTCTGTATTTTGTTCTATAGCATCCTTCAGTGATGCTGTCAATGAAGCATTATGTTCTTCCAAGGCTGCCACCTATATTTGACATTGCTTTTCTCTTTCTTCCATAGCGGCCTTCTCTGTTTCCAACTCAGCAATTATGCTTAGTAACTAGTCCTTCTCTACACTCAGAGTTTCATAGGACACTTGAATGTCATCTTTATCAGCTTTGAACACTTGATTCTCTAGCTGTATCCTTTGTAATTCTACTAAGCTATTCTGAGCATCCTTTTCTGTTTTCTCTATCGAGACTTCTAAAGCCACCTTATTTTCCTGCATAGTTTGGAGTTCTGTCTTTGAAGTCCTCACTTCATTCTGCATGTCCTCATATTTCCTCTTCAACTTATGACCCTCATCCCTCTATTTCTTCAGTGTTTCTTTTAATTGAGCCACGCTCTTTCTTGACTACTCAAGATCTATCATCATCCTATCTACATTATCTTCAGTAGCTTGGGTTAATGCCACCCCAACTCTTGCTGTCAATCTTGGATCTGCATCTGTTCCATACACCAAAGTCTTATCAGTTATCATCTTTCTGGATTTTCGTCCAGTTTCAACCCTTTTCTCGGTTCTTTTAATAATTATTTTCTTCTCCTTGTCATAGAAAATAGTACTAAAGTCAGGTATCTCCTCCCCTTCTTTCTACATGAAAGGGATCAAATTCATTCCAGAAAACACAGCTTGCCCTTGAGTGCTACCAGAAGCTGTAGCAAGCTCCTGGGGATCAGGATTATCTTGTCCAAGCCCTTGATCTGTATGATCATGTCCCCCCTTTGTACCCATCTGTTCAATACTATGTTGGTCTTTTTGAGATCTTGTTAATCTCATACTTTCACTTTCTTCTTATCTTTTCTTTATCTTTGCTTCTTCATTCCTCTTTCTCTCCTCCTCTTCCTTCTTTGCTGCTTCCTTTCCATCTCTCTCTCTTTCTTCTTCTTCATTCTTTAGCCAACTCTCTGCCTCTTGTGCTATCCTTCTAGCATATTCTTCCCTCTTTTTGGTCTCTTCTTCTTCTACTGTCTTAGTCTTTTGTGCAATTTTTCCTTTTCTGCCCACAGTAGCGATTTTCTGTTTAAATCTCTTCTTTAGGGCAGTCATGTTCTTTGCACTCCTGAATGTTTCCTCGTCTTTGTCCCAGAAGTTGGTATACTCAAAATGAATTCTTTCCTCTTTGCAGTGATCTGCTACCTTATTCTAGGAGTCATTCCTGTGAAAGTTCATTTCACCAAAATGGAAGTGCTCCAGCTCCTGCACAAATTCTACAGTCTGTTTTACCTTTGAAAACTTATAACTCCCCACACCATCAAGATATACCTGTCTAGCCAATTATTTATGTAGCACATAATTAGTGGCATGTTTAGGGAGTAGAGAAGGTTCCCTGGAACCCCCATACATTCTGATATACATCCCTTCTTCAGTTAAATAATAGTCTCCATATTCCTCAATGACTTTGAATGCCTCTTCGGACATGCAGTTACATTCGGTCAAGAAAATTAGAGTGTACAAAGCCATGATGAAGTGTTCACATATTTATTTGTAGTAGGTATAGTATTTGTGAGCCCAAAATAATTTATATGCAGTGTACACCGGGGTCCTATCCCTATCCCAATTACACCTCAAGGCTGGAAAACACTGGTGTTGTAAAGGAAAGTTTCCTATGGCTAGGGTTTAAGAGGCCATCAACATACTAGGGTTGAAAGGTGGATGCATATAGTTCTGCAAGTACATATAAGAAAGATTTAGAGGTAAGAAAAGTCCACACTTTATTAACTGAAGGCTGGTCCAAGATTTCTCTAGCCCTTCTCCTGCTCCTCTTCCCCAAGAGAGCTACAAAACAAGTTATCCCTTCCTCAAACCAAATAGACCATATGAAAAGAGATTATATTCAATGAAACATAAAAACATAATCTAATATATAACATCATATAATCATAATCATAGATTCAATATACAAGACACATTGATTTGGGAAGAAGAAGGACATCACATCTTTATTAATCTTGAAAACAAGTACAAGTATACCTTCTCTTCAAGTTCAGCACCTCACGAAACCTTGATCTGGTTCTGCTGTTTCTCTTCTCCAAGGAACTTAGACTCCAATATCTGCAACACAAGGAGAATTCTTCTAGGGAAAAGGTGTGGGAAAAGAGAGCTCCAAATCCTCAAGCATAACAATGAAAAGATTCAAGTCTCCTCTCATGGACCTACCTACCTCCATTTATATGCTTTATGAAGAGTTAGGGTCGAAGACAAAGTAGTTACAACTGAAGGAGGCAGTTGCATAATTACCCAAACTACCCTAATTTCAAAATACATATTTTTTTGACATTTTTTGGAGGCGTACGTGGGTTGCAGAGACAATAGTCGCATACATGAGGAGGTATATGTGGGTTTCAATATAGAAAATTGTGGTTTGAAGGCGTATGTGACTATTATATATAGCAACTCACGTACGTACGCGGTTTTCCTGAAGGAAAGTCGTGTACACATAAAAAAACTCATTTTTAGGGTATTTTTGAGCATTTTCAGACTTTGGTGTCTTTTGGAAAGTTTTAGCTAACTAAAATACCTTTCCAACGATGTAGAGATGAGGTCAAACAGAGTTACAAAACTCAATATATGGGTCCTCCAAGTTAGGTGTTTTTTCAGTGACTTTCTTGAAGTGTCATCATGGAAGTGTCGACATGCGACAAAAACATGGGAAAGTGGTCACAGGAAGATATGTGTCATTTTGAGCTATAACAATTGGGTGCATAGTATACAGTCAACTAGGATAGAGCTCATGCAGAACTTTGATTTCTTCTATGACACCCCTCCCAAAGCTGAAGATATGAATACAGAGAGGCTATTGGACACTATGTTTGCCTAATTAAATATGGTTCCTTGAGTGGCCACATTGAAAATAATTGGTATCCATCCTAATTTGAAGCTTTTTCCATGAGCTCTCCCAAAAATCCTATTCAGCATTAGTACAATAAATCTATAGGGAGTCCGAAGAGTAGATGTATCATATTCTCCTGAAGGCCTGGTTCGAAAGTTCTTCCCTGGTATCATCATTCTTTTAACTATTTCTACCAGGTCCATATCTGTCTCTTTCAACCAACTTTCTGTTAAGTAAATCTAAGCAGGAGGCAGATGATATTCCATGGAGACATAAGTAGGGCTATATGCAGCATATCCCTGTTTAGTAGTATTTTCAAGGATCATCGTAGTTACATCTACCCTAGGCAGAATCCAACTGATCACCTCTGAGCACAGGAACAACTTAGGTCTTGTGGCTACTTTCATAAGAACCGATTTATTGATGTTTGCATATATAGTTAGCTCTTCGAATCCTGCATTAGGCACATTCTGATTTGCAATCATCCTATATATCTCACCCCATTTATAATCTAGTTTGACCTTGGAAGTAGCTTTGTTATCGTCATATATGTATTCAACCTTGGTGATGATTTCAACCTCTGGTTCTCCTTTGGCAACTGGAGCCTTCTTCTTTTGTCTTTTAGACATATCTTCTTTGCAGCAATCACCCTGTCATAAACATAGCATGTTCTTAAACCAATTAGCTTTTACCAAGTGAAACAATAATAACAAAACTGTATCAATCTATTTACCTCTTCCATATACATTCTGAAAATGAAATATACACAGTATTAATGCATGAAAAGAAACATGACAAGGAAAAAAAAGAAAATCCTGCAGGTTGTGCTTAAAATCCTCTAAGTCCACTGTCTATAACCAAGATCACAACCCTAATAGATAGAATATTCATTTTAATATAGACTGCAACTGAACTAACTCAAACTCCTCCAATAAAAGCATGAACCACAATGTTGCTACTGCTAATCTTCAAAACACTCAGACCCTATACGGTGCTCCTCGTCTTGAAAAACCCTAACTAGACCAATACACTGAAAACCTCCATCGTCCCACAAAACAGGGTAAACACATACAATAATTTAAACCCCCCCCCCCACAAATGGCCATGAATAACCAAAGAATGGGTGGTGCAGATAGCGTAACGCTTGTCTGTACCACCCCTAAATCTTTCAGATAGGAGAAAAGTATACATAACGGCTCAATCACGTGGGCTCAAAAGAAAACTTGCTCAAGCAAACTGTCACAGTGAAATTCCTTGACCTTAAAATGTTATGCAAGTATACAGCGAAGAAAAAATAAGTTTTAAGCAGGAAAACCTAAACTCACGCAAAAACCTAAGTGAAAAAAACCCTACCCAGGAAAATCCCACGGTTCCAATCCATGAATAAGAATCAAACAACAAAGTTGTAGTTTGCCTACCTGGAAAAAACGCAGTGCAGTTGGCGGGATGACCCAAAACCTCCACGATAGCATGCCAACGAGTGAAATCTGGACAGCTGGGCATGTGAAACAGCTCAATCAACAAGGACTGGAGCAGACGTTATTTTCAACAAGGATAATAATAAAATAATGCTCCACCTCCATATATAAACCCTCGGTAAAAGAATCGGTGGGAAAAAACCCTATCGATGGTCAGAAGCTCTAAACGTCAGGATAAAAGTTCAATTAATAGCCGCAACGGTGGGCTACAAATAGAGTATGGGTCCTACGAGACTATTAAGTCTATCGGCATCGGAGACTCTTAATGCTAAGTGTCGGAGCTTCAAACCTAAGCATTTATGTAGTGTCAGCGATACCAAGTACTAAAAGATAAATTTTGACAATTGAAAACACTAGACTTCAGGAGGATAGTTCTGTTGATAGCCACAACGATGGTCTTACAAACTACTATGGATCCGTGATAACATAAACCCGTTGGCGGTCGGAAGCTCTAAACGCTAAGAGCGGGTGATTCAAACCTAAACATTGTTGTGGTGTCAGTGATGCTGAGCACTATCGTCGCGATGGTTATGCATCGGAGATTGGAAAGACTAACCACTAAAGCATCAGAACTTCAAACCACAAAATTCTTAAGAGTGTCGGCAATAAGGAAATGTATCACTGCGACTTACTCTGAATTAAAAGGTATTGGAGCTCAGACTTCTAAGTTATCGGTGATCGAAAAGACTAACCACTACAGCATCGAAACCTGTGAGCGGAAAGACTAACCTTTGGACTACTCATTAACTTCCTTCCGAAACGTCGGTGACGAAGAGGACTAATCCTCTAACCACTATCGAAAATCATTCTGATTTTGATAAAAGAAAAAAAAACCAAGTCATTTACAATAAAAAAGGTTTAAACAATAAAACCAAAAAGAGATAAAAGGCCTCAGGTTGGTGAGAAACAGAACTGTCCATCGGGATGTTCGCCGTTTCCCTTCTGAAACGTCGGCGGCATAGAGGACTAATGCCTCGACTCATTCATCAATTGACCTCTGATGATGATAAAACAAAAACATCAAAAAAATCAGAAACGTTAAGTGCTCACATAAAGCGAAAGACTCTTTGGCTGGGCAACGATAATACTAGCTCATTTAACTTCCAAAACAATGGAAAAAAAAGTCAACTAATCCTCTGACTTCCCAATGTAGAAATTCAGGCCTGCAGTAGATTAATTTCACTCACAGCAATTAACAATTGATCATGCAAATTATCAACAATGGAGACTGAATATGGAGCTGT
>LPNX010549159.1:2150-26852 GCA_001517045.1 Pseudotsuga menziesii
GTTTTGTTTAGTTTGTGTTTTATGGATTTTTTCCAATCCTTCGTGAATTCACGGAGGATTGAAAAAAATCGGACAACATTTCGACTTGCCCGAGACACATTTCAAAATTAAACCGGTAGCATAAACCCTACCAGTTGAGATAAAAAATCGGGCAGCTTTTCAGCTTACTCGAGACACATTTCAAAATTAAACCGGTAGCATAAACCCTACCTGCTACCGGTTTAGGGTTTAGGGTTTCAAAATTTCAAAATTAAACCGGTAGCATAAACTCTACCAGTTGGCATAATTTATATATATTTATAACAAATTAACAAAAAAAGGGAATTTAACTACAAATTTTCAAAAATCCAGCATCATTTCTGCTTGCCGGTACACATTTTAAACATCAAAATTATAAAAACATACATTTATTTTAAATCCCATTTAAATTGAAAAACAATTATTTAAATTGTTACCTCTTGGCTCCGACATTGTGATGAGGTTGGGTTGCTTCGGGGTGCTTGGGTTGCTAATTCTTCCGTCGTCGTTTCGTCGCTGTCTCTCGGTCGAGCATCCGCAGGTAAAAAGTTGAAAAAAGATGGCCACGCCTCCCCGGCCTCCTTTTATAATTTTTTGGACAGAGGGGTCAAGGTATGTACCTCGACCAAGGTCCATACCTCGGTCGAGGTATTTATAAACCCTCGGTCAAGGTATTTATAAACCCTCGGTCGAGGTATGAAACCTCGACCGAGGGTTAATAAATACCTCGACCGAGGGCTGAAAAAAACCTCGGTCGAGGGCTTGATAAAACCTCGGTCGAGGTCTGTAAACCTCGGTCGAGGGCTTGATAAAACCTCGGTCGAGGTAGTTTTTTTTGTTTTTGCCGAAATCCGCTTGCCAAAAAGTGTTACCCAGGTCCATGGATTCACCCATTTATGTTCTTCCCTTCAAATAGTTTGGTCAAGGAATCAAACATCTCCTTAGGTGTCTTTAGGGAGGACACCTGTGGTATGAGGTGATCCTTGATTGAATCAGCAATAATCCTCTTAGCCTTGATCAAGTTCTTATTGTGTAAGTTCTTAGCCTCATCTCCCTATGGAACTGGAACCTCTCCACTGATGTAGGAGTCCAATTCATTTTCTTCAAGAACTTGTGAGATCCTATACTTCCATGCTCGGAAGTTATCAGCCCCCTCAAGATTTTCATCAAGCTTGGTGTGATGAGACATCCTAACTGAGAACCTCAAATGGAAATACAAAATATTTATATCTTACCAATTTGAGAAGCTGAAAACTGGATCTGGAGCTGATCTTCTGTAGTGCTGGTTTTCTGGTTTCGGGGAAAATTAGGGTTTGACTTTCCCAGAGTTCTACTCAACCAAATACTTCTATCTTGATCTCTAAACTTCGATTTTGAGGAGGAGAGAGATCCTGTGCTGGGCTCACTCAAAAATTCCTCTTAAGTGAAAAGCCCTAATTTCCCGATGCAATGGAAACTCAAAAACTGAAAGTGCTCAGAATTAGATTCTGCTTCGACAGAAAGATGCACCCTTCAATGGAGAGTTAGCCTAGCCTCCTTTTGCTGATGGATAGTGGAGAGAGACCCAAAAAGTAAGAATCCCTAGTTTCCGCAGCCGCACAATGTCTTCTTCTCAGGTTAGCTTTGATACCATGTTAGATTTTTATCATTTAAGCAATATGATATTAGGATCTTATCTGAGAGAATAACATGCACAACAATCAATCACAAGAGACAATAGACACAAAGATTTTCCTCAGGGAAACCATAAAGGAGAAAACCCCTCAACTTCCTCAGAGATAGAACGAGAACCAATGGTAGCAGTAAAACCCAAAGACAAAAAGATGATCTCCAATGACTGTTCTCTCTCTCTCACTTGAGCGAGCTTCTTCTCTCTCACCAATGCGCTATAGCTGGGTGAGTGTGTGTTTGAAATAGAGAGTCTCACTCTCTATTTATACTAATTTCCAACTTGACAATCACTTACGAGGGCTGAATTCTCTAGGATATTCTAATAACCCTAGTGCCCCACAACTGTGGGGACTTTGCCCCTCGATCAACTAGGAGGGTTAACCTCTATGACTTTAAATGACTTGATTACATTAATGATTCTCCCGATAGGAACATTGGGGACCAATTAAATACAATATATAAAATATACAAGTGAATACATTCCGAAGTTACAAATACATCAACACGCATTAGTTACACCGAATGACATCACTATAAATTTGTAGTGACCATATCTGGTTTGGGAAGTAGTTTTATGGATATCCTCATCTTTAATATGAACCTGGTGGTAACCAGATCTGAGATATATCTTAGAAAATACCTTCGATCCTATGAATTGATCAAGCAAATCATCAATGTGGGTCAAGGGATATTTTTTTATGGTTACCTTATTGAGCTTCCTATAATCGATGCACAATCTCATCTTGCCATCCTTTTCTTCACAAATAAAATGGGTGATCCCCACAGGGACACACTTGGTTGGATGTACTGTTTATCTAGTAATTATTGCAATTACAGTTTCAATTTAATTAGCTCAAGTACACTCACCCTGTAGGGGGGCCTTGACACAGATGCAACACTAGGGGTCGAATCATTAGTGAAGTCTACATCTCTTTTCAGGGGTAGTCCAAGAAGTTCCTCAAGAAAAACATCTAGAAATACCTTAAGGATTTCAAAATATTCAAGGGAAGTCATGTTCCTATGAAGGAAATTTTTTGAAAAGTTTTTTAAAATGTTTTATGGAAGAAATTAAAAATCCATGTTATATTTCAAGTTCTATCCAAAGTAAAAGTTTTAAAGTGTTTTTTAATGGTTAGGTGGATATTTTTAAATGAAAATAAATGGTAAGGGCATGAATATAAATGGTGAACGTTGAAATATTTTTGATGAAATAAGATGAATAGAATTTTGGGCATGACATTAAGAATGGCATGATGTGGAAGGGGTAGCATATAGATATCAAAAAAATTTAAATTATTGTACTTGGTATTATTTGTGGGGTGCATGTTTGGTGGTATCCGACACCTCAACAATATTCTTTTTTGCTTAGTTTTAGGCAAGTTTTGATTCACTCGGGTGCTAGAAGCACAAAAAAAGGAGGTATCAATCTTATGTGTAGAGAAGGGATGTTGCATCAAGTGTGGAATGAATCACTAGGTAGCTACGATGGTGGCAGGTGTAGTTGTAGCTTAACTTGATGTGGACCAGAGAGGTTGAGCGTTCAATCTCAGTTGTGGGACAAGTTTGATGAACCATGCTTTTTTTTTCTCGGGGGTTAGTGATTACTACACGTCAAGTTTAAAGGGGGGATTGTTAAGGTTAACCTTAGACGGTTTAGGTCAAGGGAGATAATAGATCTACTCTAGTGGTTTTTCTTGATTTTGGGTTTTCCACATAAACTATTGTGTCTATCTTTAATGATTGCTTCTGCTTATTATTTTATGCATATTATTAATATTGATGCTTATTTAAACTCCTAATACATACTAGGTTGGTTTGACAGTTCTTCCATGTGTACCCAATCATTATGTTATTTCCATTAGTGGTCTCCTTCTTTGCTCTATATGTTTAATAACCTTTTGTTTTGTTCAACTTTGTTTTTCTTTTCTTGAGTATTATTTGGGCCGAAAAGGTCGGGTGTTGTAATCGAAGCCATGATACCATTTTGTAACATAACTAAGCACATAATTAATTAAATTTTTTTAATGACATAACATCCACCAACAAAAGTTTGCTTTGTCTAATTATCAGAGTTCACAAAATAATATTTACCCAAAGAAGACAAGCCCAATGAGTAGTAATAGCATATGAGTAGTATTTTATTTCCTTGAGAGTAGCTTGTAGTAAAGTTATGCATTGAGGTAAAGGTCCATGGTTTAAATGTTAAGTTAAGTCTCTCTTCATTCAAGTTATACAATTGTAATTCAATCCTACAAATATATCGTCTTGATGCTATGTTATACCTTAGTAGCTTAATACGATCCTCATGAATGTTATATTGTCACAGCAGGGTAGTAATGTCGAGTCTTACCTAGTTCTTTTTCCACAACAACATGCCTACAAAGTTATTATACAACAACTCCTAAACATGATACCAAGACCTAGCTTCGAAGTGCATAAAATATAAGTGGTGCATACCATGGGGTTTACCTTACTTAAGGAGAAGGTACTTTGAGGCTACAATATCACTTCCATTATGTAAGATCTGGAAGAGAGGTTAGAATAAGTTTGAGGATAAATTGTCCACCTATCAACCCTCTTGTCGAAAACCAATGTTGTACTCCTCTTAATAAATGAGAGCAGTACTGACAAACTTTTCCTTGCTATCCCGGAAACAAAAGGTATGTTATCTAGGAGATTCGGCTCATTTGGTTGAGTTGGGGTGGATTTAGAGAGAGGGAGTTGGCCCTCCTCAACCCTTTGTGCTGGGAAGGGTTCCATCTACACTCAACTTGGTGAATTCTGCTAGCAAATTGGGAAACATGCTTTCAGTTTCCCCTCCTTTTAGTTTAGCTGAATGGAAAACTCGATTTATGCAAAATTTCAGTTGTATCGTTTGGGATTAGATTCCTCCCCGGTCGATGTTATTTCTCTGCAGATCTGATAGGAGGGTTAATTAGCTTCAATAGTCTCTAGGTGTGTTGTTAATATTATTGTTTACTATGCTTAACTGTAAAAAAAAATTCTTGGGCCATTTTCGTTATAGCTTTTAACAATATCTTGTTTTTATTTTCTTCCTTTCTTTTTTGCAGGTGCGAAGAGGAGTTTTGTAGCCAGTTTCTTGGGCTACAATTCAATATTGGGGAACCCTACCAAGTTCATAATAGTTGGGTTTAATCAATAATTTTCAGTTGCAAATTTTCTTATCCTCGTTATTAATATTCTATATTCATGTTTTTGCATGTGATTCCCCCTACGAATCATGTTCTGTCATAAATTCAATAATTACTCCTACAGAGAGAATTACCCAGGTATGTTCACCAAGCAAGGGTTCAAGTCTTCTATGAGGATTAGCAAGGTGCAAATGGAGTTACTTGTTTCCCTTGTTCTTTGAATTCATCTTATGGGTTACGTTATCCTATCCATATATTTTCAAATCTTAAGTCTGGCATTAAGGTTTTCAATGGCTCGAGGGGGAAACATCGCCATATAGGGTCTCAGTTTTTCTTCATTACCGAAAGTCAATCTAGCCACTTAGATGTTCATACACAAGAATTATCATTTTTATGTTATTGAAAATAACCATGTCTTTGCATCGTATGAGAAACCCCATATGCAGTTTGTTGGTAAAAGATAGTGTCATGAATTGGGGTTTGACTCCTCACTCATGGCATATGTTCTATGGGATATTTGTAGCAGGGTTACAAGACAAAGTCTAAATCCTCGTTGCAAGACATCACTAGTCTCAAATAATTTTTTCCATGAATTCAACAGAACTATGAACAAGACCTTAATTTTCCAAATGTTTTCTCTACATTATTACTAATTACTGTAAATAGAGGCAAATTTTCCCTCTCTGTCTCCTCTTGGATTTTCTCATAGAATAACTAAATTGGAAGTTAATCCTTTGGGTATTTTTATAACAGGATTATATGGTAATAAAATGTGTATTTATTTTTTATTTTGAACTATGCCTTGTCCCAATGGTTTATAGAAACAAACTTTATTTATTAGCGAGGAATTATATAGACTTATAATGATGACCTCAATATTTCTATGCGTACCTCAAGTATTTATGCAAATTCAAGTATTAGTTTCACCTAGTTCACACACATCTTATCTCCATATATTTGACTAAAATTATGCTTTATGGCGGTTGTTTTCATCTAAACCAAAAGGCCGCTAACTTATTCTGGAAGATGGATCACACTTACACACACACATATATGGTTCTTTTAGCTTCCTGTGTAGACTCTAGAAGACTAAGTGCATTTGTAGGTACTATTTGTACAAGTTCATAACTAATCCAATGTTCCTTTTATGCATTCATAGACTCATGCAATGATCTAGTTAATAAAATGTCCATACATGTATCTGTTAATATTTTAGTAATTAACATAGAATCAAACTTACATTCTAGTTAGAAACAAATCAAATAATGTTCCATAGTTGATTATTAATTACCAATTACCAGGATAATATTTGGAATTGGGAAATAAAGCAGATAATAACATTTTCTTTCAACGATTTCTCATTGAAATGTTCAGAAATCAACTAATGTTTATGAATCAAGAAAATAAAAATTCAGAAAGAATAATAATAAATGTGTATATACAAAAATAGAAAGCATATATGTTTAACTTCATCCACGGGAACACAGAATACTAGCACAAATTAACCAACCGCCTAATTGTAGGCCCATTCCTCAACAATGGCCACCCCCAAGCCTTCTGCAATTATATGAGAAATGAGAAACTCTCCCCTAGTCATGCTAGCATTCTCAACAATGTCTCACGGTATTTTAATTTGTTACTCAAACTTAGCCTCCCACCTTATCTAGTGCTCTTGGCTTAATCCCTTCCAACCCCTAATTTGAAGGAGTCCCTTCCTCTTTAACCTTTTGCTTCCCACCTTCCCCTCAATGGAAAGTAGTTAGGTTTTTTTTCTCGGGTTCTTGGAATTCGTTGAGATCAACATGTAGCAATTCTGAGAGAATATATAGATATATATAATTTCATTTCCTCATCCTTAATAGACATAATGCTCTCGGTGATCTATCCAGTATCTTTTCGAAGGAAAAATTATATTACTTCAAATCTAGATTACATAAGTCATCATTTTCTTTTAATATATACAACAATATTCTATGATGTAATACTTGGGCATTTAAAGCCTCAACCACATAAACGACCTAATTGGACATAATGTATGAATAAATAAAATAATAACTTTAGCCTAGGGGATATCACATATGCACGTTTAATGTTCACATAAACAACCTAATTAGACATAATGTATCAATAAATAAAATAATAACTTTAGTCTAAGGGATATCACATATGAGATGAGTTATATTGACAGTGGAGGCTTAAAAGATATTTACTTTATAAAATTCTCAACTGTGTTGATATGCATAAGAATATTATTAAAAAAAATCATTTTTTGAGTTTAAATGAGCTTCTACATTCATATGGTTGACTTTGATAATAGAGATTTCTAAAATCGCATAACTAAAAAACTTCAATGATGATCTTTTATATGTGAAATGAATTATGTTAATAATGCATTGGTAAAATACTACCTTAGTTCATGATGTATACAACTTTTTGTTTATTTATCTGAGAAGGAATACTTTAATAACAAAATTTTGTCTCGACGTTTCGAGTCTCTTAGTAAGGCTCATATACATGATAAAATAAATGTAATTATTAAAATTACTAAAACATATTTAATTTGAATTTTTAATCATTTGTATTTATGTATTTATAATATTTAAATGTATTTATGTACTTTTTGGGTGGAAAGATTGGATGGATTGGATTGTAGGGTCCATTTTTGGGGTAGGTCTTATTTTTAGGTTTGGGGTAAAAAAATGTCTAAAACAATTTTGAGCCATTTTAAGGGATTAAACAATTTTTTTGTCCAAATTGTTCAATAAACCAGATTCGATATGCTACACATCGAGGCTTTTCCAACGGTGCGACAATCGCCTTAATCAAAATTTGTATGACAAAGTTATGCCTCTTGTTAGTTGACCTATCTAGTTGACGACCATGGTACAGAGTGGATTCCATGTTAGCTCTCATTTCTCACACACATGGAGTTAGTCATGTGTGAAATTTAAAGAACACTCTAGAAGGTCCAAAACCCTAACGCTAAATGGGAATCGAGGCATGCACAAACCCTAAAATTAACCCTAAACAACTATCAAGCTATGTTAAATAACGAGCTATTAACAAAAGAAGGGGTTCATTTTCTATTGTAGTGTTCCATAGATGAGCAGTAGTAAGGGGTGGTTGTGAAGCATGACCAAGGGATTATTAGACTCTGTAACAACCATTCATGCTACAATGTTCAAGATAACTCCATCATGAGTACCGATTTACTTTTATATTTGTATTCCACATAAAAGAGCAAGGCATATACCTCATTCCAACTGTGCTTTTCCCAATATGGGTTTTCCTAGTATAAATTCTATGTTGAATGTGTATGGATTGTTCAAAATAAAAAGAGATCTAAGATGCTACCAAGGAGGGGAAGAAGAAGTGGAAGGGAAAATATAAGAACACTACAACCATGGAACATTAATGTAAGGATCAAAAAAACGGTTGCAACCTCTACAACTTTGATGTCCACACTAAAGACAAGTGTTGAAGTTAAATCTTGAGATAAACCCCAAGAACTACAAGAAGGATGCCAAGAAGAGTAACCTTCTATATACGGAGTCAAATAAGGATTTATAAGCAAATTAGATGTGGATGAGAATATTATATATACCACAATGCAGAAAGAAAATAAGATGTGGATGAGAATATTATATATAACACAATGCATAATTAGGTGAATCAGAGTATCCTTCACCTTAAGGAAGAGAAAGAGATGACAAAATTCTTCCATATAAAGGTCCAGGTCAACAAGACCAAGATTGATGCTCTATTCGATCCCGACTCACAGGAAAACCTTATGGAAGAGGAGGTATGTAGTCTTGGATTGGAAATACATGATCATCCACATCCCTATCCATTTGGAAGGGAAAATAAGGATGCCAAACTCAAAGTCACGAAACAATGCAAGATCGAGTTTTTCATAACTACAGAGTATATTGATGGCATGGAAGTAGACATAGTACCCCTGGATGTTTGTGGATTAGTGTTCGGAATACCCTACATGTATATGACAAATGCAATCTTTCTAAGTAGCGCCAACCAATATCTTGATTAAGGATGATACATCCTTCATCATTAATGCACACAAAGGCAAAATAGAAGATCTCACTAGTAAGTTCCAACCAAGAGAAAATCTAATTAATTCAAGTAGGAAGCTTGTATTTCTTGTCTTAAGACAAATTTAACAAGAAGGTGAATTGGTAAAAGTGAAGGAATCTCTAGAGGGATGTACCAAAGAGCAGAAACACTAGTTGGAGAAATTTTTCAAGCATACAGAGAATTGTTCCAGGAGCCTAAGGGGATACTTCCTAAAAGGGAGATGGAGCATGAAATTTAGTTATTGGCATTTTCTCCATTGTTGAACATTACAATATATATGTAGTCTGTCACAGAAGCACATGAAGTCACATAAGTAGTTTTTGAAGTAGGGTATGATCTAACCAAGAACCTTACCTGGTGGGTCACCTATCATCATAGTACTCGAGAAGGATGTGACTTGGAGGATGTGCATTAATTATAGAGAATTGAACAAGATCACACTCAAGAATCAATACCCTTTACCTAGGATCAATGATTTGCTAGATCAGTTGCAACATGCTAAGTACTTCACAAAGCTGGATCTCAAATCAATATATTACCAAGTACGAGTGAAGGAAGAAGAGACCTGGAAGAAAACCTTCACAACTAGGAAAGTTCTATATGAATTGTTAGTAATGCCTTTTGGTTTATGTAATTAACCAACTACATTTATGCATTTGATGAATTATGTATTACACCCTTTCTTTGATTCATTTTTTATAGTATATCTAGATTACAAGCTAGTTTATAGTGATACCTAGGAGGTTCATATCTCACATCTCAAGAAGTTGTTAGAGACTCTGAAAAAACACCATCTACTAGATAATTTGAAAAAATGTGAGTTCTCCCAACATCCATTGATGTATTTGGGGTATGTGATCAATAGAGGAAAACTAAAGATTGATCCTGCAAAGATGGAGGCCATCACTAAGTGGCCATCTCCAAAAAATTTCATTGAATTTGGGATATTTTTGGGGAAGAACATTACCTTCAAATTTTCATATCTTCCTTTTCAACTGTGGCTGCACCTCTCCATGCCATAATATCCAAGAGAAATGGGTTTCAATGGGGGGATATATAAATGATGATGAATTGTTCCTTATCTCATGTAGAGTGGTTTAAGAAGTTAATGAAAGGGAGAGTAAATTTTATAAACCTATCAGGGATATAGAGACAAGAACGTATAGACGTGCTTTCCACTTACAGTACAAAAATCAATCCAATGACTCCAAGAATCGGGTTATATTTAAATTACAGGAAGCTTTTTCAGAGCAATGGTCAATGAGACCTGTCAAACTTGCAATAGCAAAAAAATACGACAACAAAAATGAATCATTGAAAAAGTAATATTCCCAAATATCTTTTTTCTTGAATATGTATATACTACAAAATATTCATTTATTAATATTAATTATGTTATATTTACTTTTCATATGAATATAAAAATAGTTTAATGTCATTTTAATTTTTCAAGAGGATTTTGAAAATCCCAAAGGACAAACAAGGTAATATCCGAAAAATCTTGGTACGAATGTCCAAAAAAGTGTACAATGATATGGTCAAAGAAATGGACATAATTCCATCATCAAAGGAGCCATCTCAACAACAACATGCTTCAAATATATGTAATCATTGATTTTTTTCATTTTATGTACATATAATTAATTAATCTACATTAAATATTAATTTTCAAGTGTTTTGTTGCAGAAAATAAAACAAAATGGAACCCATTCAGCACATAAGACATGACCATAGGGAAGAGAAGGGTTGATATCTTTAGTGACCCTCCTAGGGCCCTAGATATAACTATTTATCATTCATAATTTCTCTTCAATATTACATTACATATCACGACATTTACCACAAAAATTTCCTAAAAAAAGAAAAATCAACAAACATAAAACAATTAAATATAAAAGAATCTGATTTCGATGGTTGTCCAGCTATTGGTGAAGATTTATGCAATGATTGTTGCTCCAATACAGTCCCACAATCATGCCGAAGATGCCAACTGACCCCTCAGTTGACCTCCCTACCATACTGAGAGTAATCTTCTTCCTCTCAGACCCCCGAGCAATAGGGGTCATAGGGCACACACACTAGCAAGGTTCAGAAATGAACTCCTCCTCACCAAAACCTTTCATGCCAAACTCACATAGATCACCTGTCAAAAATCAGTTGTCATAACGACATTCATCTAGAACTAGGGAGCTCTATGAGATCCCTTTCTCTTACTTGCCCCTTTCTTAAATAGAATAATATCCTGCGACATGTGTCCTTCCATGCAAAATTACCTTTTTTATGCAATTTCCCTTTATTATTATTCACCCATCCATGTGTCGTTCTCCCATGAGAGTGCACATGTATCCCACAATTTGCTCCTAGATGTTCCCTTATGCTGTGATTTCAATTCCTAGATCAGTGGGTGGAAGTGAAGTTAACTCTAAGATGTTCCCCAGACCAAATTTTCTCCATATCCAATATTCCCATTTACTTAATTATAATAAATCATTTTATGCACAAATTAATTGATGCATAACTATATGTCTAAAGCATGATATTTACATCATTTATTCTCCCGAGAATGTCTAGGTACCACATCTATGGGCCCTTCCTAAAATAACTTCCTCTTCTATTGTGCGGGGAGTTCATGTAGTGGTGTAGAAATCATTACCCTACACCTATCATCTACATTCTATGTGAGACTAATGGCGTTGAGGAGTAATATTGTCCTTACTGTGTGCCCCTCAACAACCTCGTACTTGACCAAGTCATTATGGTCTCACCCATACGGCATCACGCCACCCGACCAAAGCTGGAAAGGCTTTCCACTCATGCATGGATTGCTATTAGGAGCTGGCAATCATTTTTCGTACCCCCATGTGTGTTTCTTGTGTCCTTTACGACCCCCTTTTTTTATCCCTTTGTGAGTCAGTCAGTAAATTGTCTTACCTGCCACTACACACACACACTTGGAGCATATATTAGTAGTATAGTCATAATAAAATATTTGATTTCATTTGCTTCCATTCATAAAAAATCATCCATAACTCATCTATTTAATTCATAAGAAAGGTATTTCTAATTCATTCAAGCTAATGGAGCAATCATCATATTCGTTCACAGGTGCTAATTAATCCTTAACATGCTTAGAGAAATAATCATATTTTATGCATATATGCCAGTCAATCTTTAGTTTTGTTCAAGGTAACAACATTTATTTTAGATTATTACTCTAGATAACTTTCAATGAGTTTCCTCGAATTTTATCAAACAAACTCGGTCGAAGACAAGCATTACATACACCCCCTCTGATAAAACTTGGTCCCGAAGTTAATTTTTCTTGTACGTTCTAAAAGCTAGTTTTTCTTACTTTTCATATTAAAGTCCTTGTTCAGTTTGATTCTATTCTAATCAAATAACCATGGCCATATGCACTAGCGATTCTACCATCATTGATTTTGTATTTCATCCAACATGGTTCTAACACATTCTCAATAATTCAACAGTAACTTCACATAGTGTAAATATAGGAGTACTTTTCAATAATTGTCAATACTGACTTAGATTTCCATTACCTCCAAATCATCCACAAGGATCTTTGATATCCAAATAAGCTACACACTAGATCACATCAATAGCCACATAATATAGTACCCAATTAACTTTTAAGTCATTCAACTTCCCATAAGACTACTTCCTAACCCATAATTTTAATAAAGTTGATTCTCAACTTGATACGATTCCCAAGTCTCAGAATTTAGTGACTTAGATGAATATATCAAATTTTAACTCCTAGTCCTTTCGTGAATGTCCTCATGTCTCGTACAAGGAACTCATTATGTCCTTACCCCATTTCATTGTTCTCATTATCATATGATCCCTTCAACAAACTTTCCATGTTACATTTCCCCATGTTACCTTATCATGGTCATGTCGACTTTGTAGTTTGTCATTTTGGTTAACAATATCATTATGATGTAAAACTAATGTCCTTGTGTTAAGTTCATCATGGCGGTCATATTGATATCCTATTTTTCAAAATCTAAGTTCACGTTCTCGACGGATGAAAGTCATTAATTTTTCCTTCTCCATTAATTAACATGATGCATTTATTCGCTAGTTTTTTTATACCCTATGAGTGTCCTCCAACTAGATTTTATTTCGAGATTTATTTATTTTTCAATGCCCATGTTGTATATGAAATGCAATTTCATTTCCACATATATTTACATATCAATGCAATCCCTTTTCATTTCTTAGTCATATGAAACATAACTTTAATTAAGTACCAATCTTTCAATAATTCTAAATGCAATTTCATGACATGCATAGAAATGCATAAAAATATATAATATTGTAATATTTTCCAACACGAATAAGATGCAAAGAAATGACATTTATTTTCAAAGCATATATATATATATATATATATATATATATATTCACCTACCCATAATCCCTATTCCATGCATTCCTTCTTTCACCTTCTATGCCTTATATCTATAATCGATCTACATGTTAATTCTAAAATAAATGCAAAACCCATTAATTTAAATAACGTTCAAGCTCATCTTTCCTCTACAATCTATCTATATTACAATTTAAAGACATAACTTCATAATATTCTGATCTATATATCTTCCTTGTTGAACCATTCCTTTACACATATAAACACTGCACAATAATAGTCCTCGAGATAAATTTATAATTTATATATACAAGATTGCAACTATATTTTAATACCTCCTCGTCCAAACCTTTAATATCATTTAGCATTGATATGTTGGAACCAGTAGATTCTATAAAACATAAGAATGAGAACTTGTAATTCATTGAAAGTTGTCCTTAATGAAGTCATTACATGTATAAATTTATACAACACAATCTTCATAAATGCAATTTTTAATACATTCTTCCATAGTATATAGGACCTATAACATGTACATATATGAATCACAATTCCTTCAATATCTATAAAACATATAAAATACAATCCTTTAATATATATAAAACAATCTTCCAATATACATATGAACCATATAAACTTTATAAACCATATAAACCTTCACTCTTTCACTTATTACTACACATATAAATTCCTTCCTCCATATCTATATATCTATATAAATTCCTTCATCCATATCTACATATCTATAAAACCTATAAAATACATTCATCCAAAATTCATAATCAACCAAAATGTATAATCAACTATTCCTTACCATATATATCAAAGCAAAAAAAAGTTTTAAATAATATATTTAATATAAAAAGTACCAAAATGCATTCTCCTAAAATATAATATAAAGTGCACTCTTTAATTTTTAAGATATATAAATGCAATCTTTTTCTTCAATATATATATATTGAAAGAAAAGAAATATTCCTTTAATATATAAATAAAGTATGTAACATACAATTACATAATAAATAAATAAAACACATTACCTTTAGCATATACTTACTATTAATTTCAAATGTATACTTACTATCAATTTCAAATGTATTTAAGCAAGAAAGCTAGGTTCCTAACTGTATTTCAACATTTCATATACATATAAATAATAAAATCTATAATCCCAGTATCGGTCATTAACCTTGTATCATTCTAATAAGCACATAAGCTTCATGTAACATATACAACTGTTCGAACTCCAATGCATATAAATATTTAGTAAATGTTTGTTCTCACATATCCATAAACTGAAAGTTGACTCACACTCAATTAATTAAACATTCAACCTCCTATCTATCAAAAGAATTACACCCCAAGAGTGTCACTCTATCCTTATCAAATATGCGACACATTTTACTTAATTAATCGCAGTCATGTTCTCAGGTTTCACCCATTAAGTCGCGGGATCGACACACTTTTACCCTCATATTATTTATAATGTATAACGATCTTAAGTTCACTCTACCCATGATTATCTACGGATGATCATAATTCAAGGCTAAATAACACCTTCAGCTAATGTTGTAGTCTCGGAGAATATATATATATTCTTCAATCGATAACAATATATCTAAATTACAATTTTCCAATATAAAAATATATAAAATACAAATATTTTACTCCATACCTCCTATATGTGATCATGTTTTCCAATACTATAAAGATAATTATAATGCATTTTCCCTAAGATATTCTTTACATACAAATTCCAATTCTTTGAACAAATAAAACCCATTTTCAGATCATATCTACATATTATATGCATTTTCCAGAGCTATAAATCATATACAATACATTTATAAATATATAAAGGTTAAACTAAATTTTATTACATTTTACACACATATCCTATTCCCAAATTTATTTCATCCATTAATTATAATGTTGTAAAGAAACGTTATTACATAAGTTATGTACACATGTTATACCCAAATTTAATTTCCTCTCATGAATATTTAACCACATATTACGATTTGATTTGGCTACTTTCAATCCATTGAATATGATTTTTATTGGAACTACACTTCGATTATATCTCATTTTCTTACTGATAAAAAAAAACATTGTTCACTATAATACATAAGTCTGTCCGATAGTTATTCACTAGGATCTGACACTATTCAAATACACAACACATAATCACTCTAAATAAATAAATAAAATTCTCGCAGGTAAGAATCGTGTACATTTTACTGGGCTAGGCAGCTGTTCTCATTTACCCGAGCTAGACCAAACTCGGAGTAAACTTTCTACCAGACCATTTACATCGATTGGAGATCAGTAACGCGTGATGTGAAAGCTCACGCAAACCCGATAGTTTATGACTTTAGGGTCTATCAATGAAGCCTCACTGAACTGATAACAGACCGAGCCGCTTTGCATATCGTTGTGTATGTATCCTGTGTTACTTGCTGGGTAGGCAAGGCCTCAGTTGGGAGGGCGTCAGACTGGAGATCTGAAGGTCGCGTGTTCCATCCACGCTCACCGCACTTGTCTAACCTGTAATCTGCAATGATTATAATCATGTATGTGTATTAGCCTTTAGTTAAAGGCTCCACTCCAGAACTCCTTAGACAATGCAGAGATCTATCCTCCAATCATCAACGACTTTCTCCGATCAGGTCCCTCCTTTGGATCAAGTAGGTGGGGTTGTTCTTTGGTTGGGGGAGCTTCCCATAATAACTCCCGCTGGATTAATGAGATGGAGTAACAACCAACAAGCAGGGGATTCTTCAAAGTGAGTGCAAGTGGTGGGTTTTCTAAAATAAAACATACTTCGCAGACCAGTAAGGCCACATCCCTCAAGGCTTCTCAATCGAGATTTATCTAAGAACCTATCACTGACCGATAATAATTTCATGCAACCGCATATATCAATTCCAATTTATCCTCACAGAGTTAAAGATGGCACACTCGGCGATCCTTGCAAATTCTATATCAGTCATCCAGTTGTGGCTCGACTCGGCTGGGTGTGAACAATTAGATCACAGAGTATCAGGTCGATCTAGCTTTAAAGAGAGACAAATTAGTAATTCAGATTTCCTGTTTGCTATAGTTATATACTTCAAACCGTAATCTCATGTCTAGTGATATTGCAACAACTTATACCCGCCACCCTACGAATTAGGGACCAAAGAAGTAAATAAATATTAAACTACAACTAAGAAAAATCTACCCAACAAATATGGGAAACGTAAGTGAATGAATATTAAACTACAACTAAGAAAAATCTACCCAGCAAATATGGGAAACGTAAGTGAATGAACATGACACGCGTTGTGCATGCTAGATAATCACGGAGATGATGAACATTCTGGCTGATTTCGGGGTACCTCCACGCTGGCTATAATAAAATTCATCCCAAAACCTGCTTTTCATCAGAGAATCCCTCAACAGGGATGGAATTTGACGGGTAAATGCTCATCATGAGCCAATTTACCCGTCAAATACAATTAAAATTTTATGGAAACCGTCAAAATCTGGCTTAGAATACAGAAAACGTTCTAGATTTGGATTGTTACCAGCAATTTTGACGGGTTTTCGCCATTTGAAATTCCTACCCTGTCCCTCAATCTCATTATATGCTAACATCTTCCCCAACCTATCCACCTAGATCTCAATCCCATTAAAACACAACGGCGAAGATTTTATTTCGTTCATTGAATTGAAAATTGTGCACTATTGCTTTTCATTCCATTCAATATGCTTTCAACTTCTGATACCAATGGTTCCAATCCTCATTACAGATCTGGTGTGGAAATCAATTAGTATCATAGGTGGATTGCTAGTATGCGGTGTGAAAATAGACCTCTCGCGAATACTAAATTCTGATAACATATTTTAGCCGATATCAATTGGAAAGAGAAGATGCTAATCAATTTTTTTTTCACAATTGATTATGAATAATAAACAGACTCACAATTTTCTGAAAATTTTGGCTCCATGTTATACTAGAAAATACTAATTGGAGAATTATATTGAAAATCCCAAGCGAGCATTCTTAATCTGTCGAATTCAATTTCTGAGCGGATCTCACTTACTATCTAATCAATGAAATTGAGAAACGAATCCTATTTCGGATTGATTGATAAATACCATATGTAGTTACCCTCCGAGGGCCTAGCTATAACTATTTATCATTCAGAATTTCTCTTTAGTCTTACATTACATATGGCTATGTTTACCACAATAATTTCCAAAAAAAAAGAAAAATCAACAAACATAAAACAATTAAATATAAAAGAATTTGATTCTGATGGTTGTCCAACTA
The DNA here is from genome assembly GCA_001517045.1 of Pseudotsuga menziesii. Classification (NCBI taxonomy): domain Eukaryota; kingdom Viridiplantae; phylum Streptophyta; class Pinopsida; order Pinales; family Pinaceae; genus Pseudotsuga; species Pseudotsuga menziesii. The sequence continues at coordinate 19,792 of LPNX010549159.1, forward strand.
TTGGTGAAGATTTATGCAATCATTATTGCTCCATTCCAGTCCTACGATCGTGCCGAAGATGCCAAGTGACCCCTCGGTTGACCTCCCTACCATACTGAGAGTAATATTCTTCCTCTCAGACCCCCGAGCAGGCGCGCACACACATAGATCGAGCGTCAAAACTCAGTTGTCATAACTACATTCATCTAAAACTAGGGAGCTCTATGAGATCCCTTTCTCTTACATGCCCCTTTCTTAAATAGAATACCATGCATAATTACCTTTTTTTATGCCATTTACCTTTATTATTATTCACCCATCCATGTGTTGTTCTCCCATGAGAGTGCACATGTATCCCACAATTTGCTCCTAGATGTTCCCTTATGCTGTGATTTCAATCCCTAGATCAGTGGGTGCAAGTGAAGGTAACTCTAAGATGTTCCCCAGACCAAATTTGCTCCATATCCAATATTCCCATTTACTTAATTATAATAAATTATTTTATGCATAAATCTACTGATGCATAACTATATGTCTAAAGCATGATATTTACATCATTTATTCTCCCGAGAATGTCTAGCTACCACATCTATGGGCCCTTCCTAAAATAACTTCCTCTTCTATTGTGCGGGGAGTTCATGTAGTGGTGTAGGAATCGTTACCTCGCACCTATCATCTACATTCTATGTGAGACTAATGGCGTTGAGGAGTAAGATCGTCCTTACTGCGCTCCTCTCAACAACCTTGTACGTGACCAAGTCGTTATGGTCTCACCCGTACAGCATCACGCCACCCGAGCAAAGATGGAAAGGATTTCCACTCGTGCATGAATTGCTATTGGGAGCCGACAATTAGTTGTCGTACCCCCATGTGTGTTTCTCATGTTCTCTATGACCACTTTTTTTATCCCTTTGTGAGTCAGTCAGTAAATTGTCTTACCTGCTACTGCACACACACACTTGGAGCATATATTAGTAGTATAGTCATAATAAAATATTTGATTTCATTTGTTTCCATTCATTAAAAATCATCCATAACTCATCTATTTAATTCATAAGAAAGGTATTTCTAATTCATTCAAGCTAATGCAGCAATCATCATATTCATTCACAGGTGCTAGTTAATCCATAACATACTTAGAGAAATAATCATATTTTATTCATATATGCTAGTCAATCTTTAGCTTTGTTCAAGGTGACAACATTTATTTTAGATTATTACTCTGGGTAACTTTCAACGAGTTTCATTGAATTTTATCAAACAAACTTGGTCGAAGACAGGATTTACAATATCAAAGTTTGTGAGTAATTGTAAATTTTTCTTATAATTTAAGATTTCAAATTGGTTGTGATTTTTATCTTTTAATATTTTTACACCCATCCTTGGATGTCTTCAAACAGGTTATTACATACAAAGAAGAGCTATCAAAAGAAATGATTGACATTTGGTTAAGTATGGATTGTCAGTATATGTGGTCATATCAAAAATAAGTTGTAGAATTTGTAAGTATCTCTGTTGTTTTACTTCTCTCATTTTGTAATTAATGGAACAATTAAATACCTTTATATTAAATCTATGATTTATAACATGGTATAAAAATTGTAGGAAACAAAGTATGAGTTGGAGCCAACATAATAGTTGTTGAGAGAAGGCATGAGACATGAATTTGAAAGAATATGTACTATTTATGACTCATTTTTTAATTTGGTACACTTTTCAATTTACATAATCATGCATATTACCTATTTTTTCATTATTCCCAACAATGCAAATTCACTCATTACACTTTATTTTTATGCTTTTAGATGGAATCTAAATAAGAGGAATACAATTAAGGAAATCAACTAAACATTCATCCAAATAACCCAATTCATGCAAGTATCTCGAACACTAACAACAGTTCCAACAAAGAATGACGATCAATATAATTGGATGTTAATGTAATTCGTTGTATGTTTTCAAATAATTGTCTATGAAAATCATACATTTTGTATAATGTATTAGGCATATTTTCCCAATTGGAAGACAATGGGTTACCAATAAGTGTAACAATTATATTGACACTTTGATTATTATGGACCTTTATGTTGTAACAATTATATATTGACACTTGGGTGTGTGCAAGAAGTTGAGGGACCCTTGAGATGCAATGGTGGAGTGAAGTCATTCACTTTTGATCCAAAAAAAAGAAATCAACCCAACCTACACCGAACCTGCCAAGCCTAGTCCCAAGGCTGGCAATGGTCATGCCAACTAGGCTAGGAAACAAAATCGCGCCCCCGTTTTAGCAAAGTAAATCGCGTGCGTGATTTACTTTGCTAAAACGGGGGCGCGATTTTTAAAACCTGTTTTTTATTTTTAAACCGGCCGAGTCCGTCCCTTTCTCATTTTCGGCGCGGCTATTGGAAGAAAAAGACGAAACCGCGACTGTGCATACGTGATTTTGGGTGTGCTTGAGCCCATCATCTCCTCCTTTGGATTTTAACCTTCCCTTTGTGAGGTAATTTCTTCAATTTTTGTCATGTTTTTTTCATTTTCTACATCAATTTATTGGCCTTGTCTACAATTGCTTTCAAAATTCTAACTCAATTGCTTTCAAAATTAGAGCAATGTCAGTATAACAACTTCCATACTCATCCCACAAGAATAATAAGTGTGTTTTTCCAATCTCATCATCAAGGGAAAGGCATGTATACATCTTTCCATGATTTCTACTACCCTCATGCTTTCCACTTTTGTATTCCATCATCATTCTCCTGACAGTATATAGTCATAGGTCTTCATGTGGAGAAGAAGTTCAAGATTTTGCTGCTGTAGATGAAATGATTCATGGGAAGAGTGTAACCAGTAGTTTCTAGGCTGCCATAAATTGAAATATCAATGTGGTAAAATCTTCACTCATATGAATGGATATTCATGAAGATTGATAGGAACCTCACCTCTCAATAGTAACTCAAAATTTAGACCAAATTCATCAATAATTCACCAAAAAATATTGGCACTACAACAATCATCCAAGTTTAAGGTGCAAATATATGATCTGTCCATATTGAAAGCCTTTCTTTTATAATCTCTTTAGCTAAAGGTATTTCTCAAATGAATATAGAAATATTAATTTATTACATATTTTTATACTATTCACCCACCCATGTGACACTACATGCACAAGTGATGTTTTTTTAAATTCCAAATAAATATTATTCATCAACTTCATTCTATTTCATTGACCCACTTCTACACACTTTCCTATTTTCATATGTTTTCTGGGTTCAGTTTTCTTCTCCTTATGATATCTGTGCACTTGTGCGAGTCATTTCTAAATAAAAAATATTTAGTTCATATTCTAGGCACAACTTTCGATTGTACTCCTATTTCTTATTTATACTACCTAAACATTTAAATCATACATCACTTATATGGCAATCAACAATACATATTCATTTTCTTCAAATTTTCTTCATAATGAATGAAATACATATGCCTTTTTTTTATGGATGTTTAGTAATCATATTTGATACCAAGGGTGTTATGCTTCCACATGCCCTTTAAGTTTTTATTCGGTGTAGGCATAGTATAATGATTGAAACCAGGTTAACTCATCTTGTTCTTACCTCATGAGAGACTAATGATCACTAATAAATAAGGATGGGTTAGAAATTCACCCTCATCATAGCTCCTACATATTTGTTGAATATCACCCTCATCAAAATGATAATAATCTTCATTATTAATAAATGGCTTAGAAATTGATTACCAACTTCATTCAACAATAGCCCCTCTCATTAACAATAAATAGCTTATATGAATAGACTAACACTCTAAATAGCTTATGCCGCCTATTCTTTACTGTAAAATTCAAGATCAATCTTTAAATTTACATGATAGATTTAGTTTATATGTCAATAGTTATACAGTTTTTAGTTCTTATATATGTCATTATATCATGTGTTTATATTTCTAATGATATTTTATTTGTATTTATGATTGCAGTGGTTACTATGGAGCGTAACAATGCAGAGATACTGAGGTTCATTGGCCATTTGAGAGAGATAGGTTCAGCTTGGAGGGGTGGAGATGAGCTCCACTGCTCCCTGTCAGATTCATTATTATCTATTGTTGATACGATCGCAAGATCGAATGATGCGTTGTATAGCATCTCATCTTACAGGGAGAGAAAAAGGCAACAGTATGCTGATGGCTTGAGTTACAATGAGGTAAAAAAGATGAAAATAACAAAAAAAGCCATCTATTCATTGTTTAGAGCGCCTGGGATGGATGACATCCCGGAGATCAGTAGGCCACATATTTCTATTGAGTGGTGCACTTTTCCACCCATCAGAGACAACTGGATGGATAGGTGATACATGGTTTTTGACATCCCCCCTCACAACAATAGGGAAGTACCGATGTACTTCCTCCAAAAATTGTATGTAGAGTTTGTGATGGGAAAACATGTCAACAATTTTGACACGTTGGGCTTCCAGGGAGTTGGTAGGGGAATGCCCCAACATCGACCCCATGCTAGGCATAGAGATGCCAATCCACAGATACCTGCACCCCGTGCCCAGCTACCGAGGGCAGACATCCCTCCTACACATGACATGGTTGCCCAAACACAGGATGCATTTTTTACTCTAGCCGAGATGGTCTCTCGACACACAGCCACTATTGACCAGAGAGCGCCCTCTTCCTCTGCTGGTGTACAAGCACCAGCTTCTGGTGGTGGAGGGACATCTGTTGGTGGGGATAGACCGACATCCGATGTGCCTTAGAGCGAGCCGCACATCTGCACATCGTGTGGGGGACCCTGTTATGGTCCTAGACCAAGACATGGTTCCACTACGATGACTGGTGGTCAGGTAAGGACTTTGTTTTAAAACTCTGTTATTCAACTCAATGTTTAATTGTTCCATACTATATCTAACATATTAAAAGATTCGTAATATATATGCAATATTTACTCTTGTAGGAGTTTGATGCCTCTCACGGGGGTGGTAGTGCACTCGGTGTGGTTGTACCCGAGACCCAGAGAACCACAGTTGAGGTAATATTTAAACACTTGTCATTTTGTTATTACATGTATAATTTTGTTAATGCATGTGTTAGTCTTGATTAATTTATTGAAATGTCTAATATTTACAATTTTTGAAGTTGCAGGAAGCCCACTTGGAACATGATGCTGAAGATGAAGATATCAACGTCATAGTCCAAGGTGGTATTTACGACTACTTAAAGAATGTAAGTACATGGGTTATGATTGAATCTTGTTCGAATTATTTAAATTTCTTACTGTACACTCCTTTATAGAGATCGCTAATGTAAATATAATTTTTAAACTTGTAGATGCTAGACACATCTGAAGAGGAGCACCAAATTGATGGAAGCGGTCACTCCCGTGGTGGAGATATGTCCCAGGAAGGGGTAAGTATATTATAACATGTTATTTTTTCGGTACATATTATTCCATCCATTCAAATCCATGTCTAACTATGGTAACACTTTATGAATGCAGACGTCATCATAGATCCCTACACCACCTCTTTGGTATAGATCTCCCAGTAGTCCAAACATAGATAAGGGGGTTGTTTACACCAGACGAGGTCCCTCTTCCTTGAACAGAGCGGCTGTGCATGAGGATCAACCTACTCATCCCATGGTAATGTACACACTTCCAATGGCAGTTGTTGGTTAGCTATGTATTCACTTCATAAGTGGTTTTTCTTAATGTTATTTTCGCATGTTTACAGCATCAGCATGTAGAGTCATCCATGCCAGACCTTGGTGGGATTGTTGATGCCGCTGTCAATGCCGCATCTACAATAGGGATAAGTCACAGTGAGGTACATCTACTTGAATATTGGTAATTGTACATTTCATTTGTATTGTTTCTGGACATGCACGATGTCTAACTATTTAATCATTTGGTGAATGTAGCCATGCCCTGGTCCATTAGTGCATGCAACTGAGGTTGATGTTCAACCTACGGCTCCTCTTACTACTGAAGAGCACCAGCATCATCTCCTAGAAATGGTTTTTTCGGTGAAATATTCATTTTTTACATAATTGATTAATACTTTCTCATTCATGTACATGTTGATAATTCTTGAGATAATTGACATATTTTGTTTTATTCGCAGCCAAGCATGGCAAAGAGGCTCGCTGCAAGGTCGAGTACACCAGAGGCACCTACACCCTCAACACCACAGGCACCTATACCCCCAACGGATGCAGTGAGTCTTTGTTTAATTTACAATTGAGTCATATTTTAAATTTTCAAACTTTGTTATTGATGGACAGTACTAGCTTAGTTGCCTAATCAAGAAATATTGTCATTGATTTGCAGTCACCAGAGATGCACAGTGGTCGTAGACGGAGCCGAAGAGCATCAGGGTTCGGGAAAAACAAGAGAAAGTTAGAATTTTGATGTGTTAGTCCAGGGCAAATATGTATTTTTATGTACAGTCCAGAGTTAGAGTATAGGGGCCCAATCCAAGACAGATGTACTTTTGTTTGCACATGTACATCAAATATGTTTTTGATACATGTACATTGACAGGCCATAGATCTAGGCCTTATATTTTTGTATTATAACTTTCATGGTATAAAAAATATTTCATATCAAGGCTCTTGAGATATTCATGGTTCAGTCTTTTAAGTGTGATTATACATGTGTGGCGAAGAATGTTTCTATGTGTAATGTTCCCCGTTTTTTATAGATTTTATGATTGTATGGAGATATCAGTTATAAATTTGAGAACAATGCACAATTACAATAAACTACATAATGACAAAAATGTACATTCACTCCCATTCTTGATAATCCAGAAAACATTCCAATCATAATCATGTGTCTATAGGAAAAAGCTTTGTTAGGAGGCAATATACATTTCACTTTGAATTTGTTCTTTGGTTTCCACATGTTCTTGTGTCAATCTATTGTATTGATTTGTGAGGATTATCTATTACTTATGAATGCACAATATCAAAAGAAAAAACTATTATATTTAAAGGTTTCAATGATCTCAATACATGCACACTAAAGTCAAAGTTATTGCTCGTGTAATTTAATAAATATAAGTGCA
>LPNX010549161.1:0-73756 GCA_001517045.1 Pseudotsuga menziesii
CAAGACGAAATTGTGTCATTAGTCCATCAAAAGTCCTCGAATAAATACAAAACCAAATAAATTATGGGGTGATTAAGGATGAGGATGAGGATGAGGATGAGGATGAGGTTGACGTTGAGGATGAGGATGGATTGTAGCAAGTTGCGTAAGGGTAAAGGTATATATATGCATGTTCTTAAAATAAACAATCATCTTCATGCTAGATTTGAATAGACGAGTAGCAAAGAATCTTTGGCTAGGTGAGGTAGGTCTAGCATCAAATTCAATAGTGTCAAATGTGTTAGTAGAGTGTGCAATAGCATGTGTTACAAAAGAATCCCAAGAAGTAGCCTAGGATGAATGGGTGGTGTTACAAAAGAATCCCATAGCTGTCGCTTAAGCGACGCTTAACACATCATCGCTTAAGCGACACTTATGAGAATAGTCGTCGCTTAAGCGACACATTTGGCCACATTTACAAAAAAAAATGCATCCTTGTGATTTTTGGTAAGTTTAAAAAGAGAAATCCATGCGCCGTTGGATTTTGGATCGAAATGTAGTCGTGATAGTCTCAGATGAAATGATATATGATCTCAATGTGCTTTGACCTGTCATGGAAAATTGGATTCTCAGAGAGTTGGATGCAATTCTGATTGTCATAGTAAATCACCGTAGGCATAAGCTCCTGCCTAAATAGATTCACAAGCAACTTGCGAAGCCACAAGGCCTCGTAGCTAGCCAAACTGGCTACCATATACTCAGCCTCAGCAAAACTTAATGCAACTGATTTCTACTTTCGACTGAACCACGACATAACTGCCGAGCCCAAACTGAAACAACATCCGGAAGTGCTCTTTCAGTCTGCCACACTGCCTGCCCAATCTAAGTCTGTATAACCAACCAATCTGATCCCCTTTGATCTCTTGTATTCCAAACCAGAATCCATTGTCCCTGATAGATAGAGCAACACATGTTTTGCAGCGATCCAATGCACACTCCTAGGTGTTAGATTTTTATCATTCAAGCTAGCATTATCTTAGGATCTTTAATTGAGAGAATAACAAGCATAGCAATCAAACACAAGAGACAATAAACACAAAGTTTTTCATTGGGGAAACCATAAAGGAGAAAACCCCGCAACTTCCTTAGAGATAGAATCGGCACCAAAAGAAAAACCCCAAAAATAGTAAGATGATCTCTCGACAGCAGTAATATCCCTCTCTCTTGTCCCAGCAACTTCTTCTCTCTCAGTTATGCACTACAACTAAGTGTGAGTGAATGTGTGATAAATAAATAGGCTCACTCTCTATTTATACTAACTCTCGACTTGACAATAAATCACTAGGGTCAAATTCTCTAGGAGAGTCTAATAATACTAGGGCCCCACAACTATGGGGACCTTAACCCTTGATCAATAGGAGAGTTACCCACAATGACTTGACATGACTTTTTTACATTATTGAATCTCCCTATAGGCACATCGAGGCATGACATGACTCCAATACATTACAAACACTTCCCGGAATAAACATCAGGGTACAATACATAAGATATACAGGTGAATATATTCTGAAGTTACAAATACATCAACACTCCCTCTTAACTAGGAAGGTATTCTCTCGACACAATTTATCAACACAAGTATTCTTCTTTGTATCATTTGGATCATCATTAAGTCCTTGCCATCTTCATCTTCAAGTCTTCTTCATCTAGATTTGGATCATCACTCGATCTGGATCATCATCACTGGATATGGATCATCACACGATCTAGATCATCATCACTGGATATGGATCATCACTCGATCTGGATCATCATCACTGGATCTGGATCATCACTGGTGAGATCTCTCGATTCTTCTCGTCACAGGAATTTCTATAGAGCCAGCCCTTTTTCATGTTGGTTGTATGCCTAGCCTCCATGTAGGTCTTGTTCAGTGCTTATATCTTACGCTAATTCAGAATGGCTTGCCCGGGACTTACATCTAACCATGAGAGGAACACATTTAACACCATGTCAGAAAGGCACACCCAACACTCACATCTGACCATGTGGGAACACATCCCACAACCCTATCATAAAGGCCCAACACTCACATCCGATCATGGTAGGAACACGTCCAAGAACCATACCAGAAAGGCTCAGCACTCACATATGACCATGGGAGGAACACATCCAAGAACCATATTGAAAAGGCTCAGCACTTATATCTGACCATGGGAGGAACACATCCAAGAACCATATCAGAAGGGCTTAGCACTTATATCTGACCATGGGAGGAACACATCCAAGAACCATATCAGAAGGGCTCAGCACTTATATCCATCCATGTGGGGAACACATCCCATATCCATGCTAGAAGGGCTCAACACTTATATCTGATCATGTGGGAACACATCCCACAGTCTCCTCAGAATGGCTCTGCACTTACATCTGATCATGTCAGAACACATCATATAGTCACATCATAATGGCCCTCCACTTACATCTGATCATGTGAGAACACATCCCACAGTCACATCAGAATGGCCCTACACTTACATTTGATCATGTGATAACACATCCCACAGTCACATCAGAATGGCCCTCAGCTCTAGGCTGAGTATTCCTGGTAACTGACCAGGTGCCTCCATTCAGAGAATGGCATTCAATGCTTATATCTGATCATGTGGGAACACATCCCACAGTCACCTTAGAATGGCTCAGCACTCATATCTGACATGGAAGGAACCAATCCTCTCACCATGACAGAATGGCTTAGCCCTTACATCTAACCATGGAAGGAACCAATCCTCTCACCATGACAGAATGGCTTAGCCCTTACATCTAACCATGGAAGGAACCAATCCTCTCACCATGTCAGAATGGCTCACAGACTCATCACTTCCCTGTGGAGGGAACCTCTATCTAGAGAACACCAAGCTTCTCCCTAAAGTATTCAAAATTCACTCTGGCCAATGGCTTCGTCAACACATCAGCTATTTGTTCGTCCGTCACAACATACTAGAGCTTCACTGCTCCTCTCTACACCATATCCCTGATATAGTGATATTTGATCTCGATATGTTTTAACTTGTCATGGAACACCGGCTTCTCATACAACTTCACATAACTCTGGTTGTCGCAATATATACAAGCAGCATCCAACTGGAGATCAAATAAATCAGACAATATCTTCCTTAGCCATACTACCTCACAACTAGTTGAACAAGTTGCAACATACTCTACTTCAGCTGTACTTAGTGCCACACAGGACTGCTTCCTGTTAAACCAAGAGATCACACCTAATCCCATACTGAAGCAACACCCTGAAGCGCTCTTCCTATTGATGGCACTGTCTGCCCAATCTTAATCAACATAACCTTCCAGGTTAATCTTCTAATTTGCCTCATACTTGAGCCCATAATCAACTGTACCCTTTAGATACATCAAAATATGCTTTGTAGCAATCAAGTGAACATGCCTCGGATCTGTCAGGAACTGGATCAAGGTGTTCATAGCAAAGAAAATATCTGGTCTTGTATTCATCGGGTACATCAAGGACTCAATCATCTGCCAATACATCGTAGCATCAACTGCTTCTGATGAAGCATCACTCAATAGCTTCATGTTCAATGCCATAGGTGTGGTTATGGCCTTGCAGTCCATCATCCCGAACCTCTTCAGGAACTCTACTGCATACTTCCCTTGTCCAAGGAATATTCCATCAATATTCTGCCACACCTCCATGCCTAGAAAATAGTGCATCATACCCAAGTCCTTCATTTCGAACTCAGTAGTAAGCTTCCTCTTTGTATCAGAAATCAACCCATCCATACCTATTACAAATAAATCATCTACATATAGTAGGAGTATCACTGGGTTACCTTCTTCAACCTTGTAGTAAAGGTTGGAATCTGCTTTACTTTTGGTAAATACCAAACTGAATAGAAATCCATCAATTCTTTCGTACCATGTCCTAGGTGCCTATTTCAAAACGTACAGTACTTTCTTCAATTTACACATGAGTCTCCCTGTCATGTGTCTCAAAACCAAGTGGATGCTCCACATACATTTCCTCTTCTACTACACCATTCAAGAAGGCAGTCTTGACATCCATTTGGTGTATCTTCCATTTCATCACTGCAGCCAAAGCAAGTACTGATATGAAGGAAGTGTATCTGGCTACAGGTGCAAAAGTTTCTTCGTAATCTATTCCTTCTTTCTGGGAGAATACACAAGCCACAAATCTTGCTTTATATTTTTCTATGTTGACATCTACAGCATGCTTGATCTTGTAGATCCATTTGGAAGTTACAATAGACTTCCCCTCTGGTCTTGGGACAACATCCCAAACATCATTCTTCATGATCGATTGATACTCCTTGATCATAGAATTTTTCCATTCTTTCTTCTCTGTCGCTTCTTCATAGTTGGAAGTTTCTTTATCCATAATGTCACATAGTAGGACTACATAACCGGAGCAGGACCTGGTTCTTTTCCTTTCTCTATGATTTTCTTCTGGACCCCCATATCTTTATGCACCTTAGATAGCTTCTCGTACACAAGCAGGTTTCCTCTTGTGAGGATTCTTCTCCTGAGGTGGATCTACAGGTTATTGAGGTTCTTCTATTTCTTGATCTTCTTCTTGAATTTCTTCGTTCATGGTTGTGTCATGAATTTTGGGTGCTTATGTTTCTTCAGGTTCTTCAGTAGGTCTCTTTCTGGATTTGTTGTAAGCTGAGTCTTCATCAAATGTTATGCCCCTACTGATGTCAATCTTCTTGAATCTTGGGAAGTATATTCTGTAAGCCTTCGAGCTTTCAGAGTATCCCACAAATACACCCTTCCTTCCTGAAGGATCTAACTTTGTCCTCTTTTCTTTCGAAATGTGTATGTACACTGGACAGCCGAATATTCTGAGATGGATGACTTCTGGTTTCTTGCCGAAAAATACTTCTTTAGGTGTCTTGTTCTTGAGTACTCTATGTGGAGTATGGTTCTATACATACACAACTATTCTGCCAGCTTCTGCCCATAGGTGCATGGGAAGATCTTGATCATGAAGCATAGCCCTTGCAGCTTCCATGATCTGTTCTATTCTTCCTTTATGCAACCCCATTATGTTGTGGATTAAATGGAGTGGTTAACTCCCTATTAATCCCTGAATATTTGCATAATGCTTTGAATTCATTTGATGTGGATTCTCCACCATTATCTGATCAAAAGGTTTTGATCTTATTTTATATGTGTTTCTTGATCAAGGATTTGAATTCCTTGAACTTGTTGAATGCCTCATCTTTGTTCTTCATGAATTATATCCATGTCTTCCTAGAAAAATCATCAATAAAATAAACAAAGTATGCATACCCACTTAATGAACTTGATTACATTGTACTGCATACATCGGAGTGAATGATTTCCAAGATTCCTTTTTCCTTGCTCTCGCTACTTGGAAATGTCTTCTTTGTGTTCTTTCCTTTCGCACATCCTTTGCAGACTCCATCATGTTTTGCCTAAATTTTTGGAAGACCTTTAATAGCTTTTCTTGCAAGTGGTAGTGCTCTGTAATGCACATGTGCAAGCCTTCTATGCCAAAGTTCATTTGGCTCTACTGTGTCATGGAACAAGGCTTGTTCTGGATTTCCCTTGAATTTGTATAGACTTCCCTCTTGTTCCCCAATCACTACTACATCATCAATAGTATTTCCCTTTGGCCACATGAGAACTTGGCCATCTACAAATGCAACCCTCATGCCCTTTGCATATAATCCAGATATGGAGAGGAGGTACTTCTTAAGTCCTGGTACAAACAATACATCTTATATCTTCATAGAATTTCTAGAGTCTAGTTTATAGGAGGATTCCCCACTACCTTTTATTGGATACTAGTAGTCATCCCCAAGTTTCACCTTGTGAGTTGGCTCATGTTTAGATAGTTTCACAAAGGATTCTTTGAATCCCATCATATGTTTGGAAGCACCACTGTCTATAAGCCAATCAATGCTTCCATGTGTGATAGTTCCCGTGAGGGTGGAAATCAAGATATATTCTTCATCACTTGAAGAATCATCACTTTCTTGCTTGATTCTCTTTGTGGAAGGTTCATCATCTTCTATAGAATGAGCATGATGTCTTCTCTTGTTTCCCTTCTTCTTATGAGAGTTAATCTTGTTTCTATGGCAGTATTTGGCAAAGGGTCCTCTTTCATCACATGTATAGCATCTGAATTTTGAAAAATATTTTCTAGTGTTATCTTTTTGTTGAAAGTTCTTACCTCTGGAGTGATGAGAGCTTCTTCTGCTTTTCTTGGAGTGTACTATGAGAGCTTGATCTTCACTCCCCATATTTTCTTCTCGAGATGGTATCCAAGCTTCTTCTTGAGAGCATTCCTCCCATAGTCTGCTACACTTGACTAGCTTCTTTCTAGCACATATCCCTTGAATGAAAGAGTCCCATGTCCTAGGGATACCATTCAAGGTGGTCATTACAATCTCTGGATTCCCCACTTCTTCATCCACTATTTCAAGTTTTTCTTTGATCTGGGAGACCCTTGTGAAGTATGACTGTATGGTCTCCATATTCTAGATCTTCATATTCTTCAACTGGTTCCTCAAGGTCATCTTCCGGTTTATGTTCTTTCCATCAAATAGTTTGGTCAGGGCATCAAACATAACTTTAGGTGTCTTTAGGAAGGACACCTGTGGTATGAGGTGATCCATGATTGAATCAACAATAATCCTCTTAGCCATGACCAATTTATTCTTGTGTAAGGCTTTAGCCTCATCTCTCTCTGGAACTGAAACCTCTTCTATGATGTAAGAGTCCAACTCATTTTCTTCCAGGACTAGGGAGATCCTATACTTTCAGGCTCGGAAGTTATCAACTCCCTCAAGCTTTTCATCAAGCTTGGTATGATGAGACATCTTAACAGTGAACCTCAAATGGAAATGCAAAAGATTTAGATCTTACCAGGTTAAGATGTCGAATCTATATTTGGAGCTGAATTTCTACAGAGCTGGTTCAGGAGCATATTAGGGTTTGACTTTCCTGAAGTTCTGTCCAACCAAAAGCTTTGATATTGATCTCTAAACTTCAATTTTGAGGAGGAGATCAATCCAAGCCTCGGCTCATTCAGAAATTCCACTTCTCTGGAAAGCCATAATTTTTGGCAATAGTGTCGGCTCAAAAACTAAAAATGCTCAGAATCAGATTCTGCTTCGATAGAAAGATAAGCCCTAGAGAGGATATTTATCCCAACCTTCTTTTGCTGAAAATATGTGGAGAGAGATCCAAGAAATAGGAAGCCCTAGTTTCCACAGTTGCACAGTGTCTTCTTCTCAGGTTAGCTCTGATACCATGTTAGATTTTTATCACTCAAGCTAGCATTATATTAGGATATTTAACTAAGAGAATAACAGGCACATCAATCAAACAAAAGAGAAAATCAACACAAATTTTTTCCTTGGGGAAACCATAAAGGAGAAAACCCCACAACTTCCTCAGAGATAGAATCGGCACCAAAAGCAAAACCCCAAAAACAGTAAGATAATCTCCCGACAGCAGTAGTCTCTCTCTCTCTTGTCCCAGCAACTTCTTCTCTCTTAGTTATGCACTACAACTGAGTGTGAGTGAATGTGTGATAAATAGAGAGGCTCACTCTCTATTTATACTAATTCCCAACTTGACAATAACTCACTAGGGCTGAATTCTCTAAGAAAGTATAATAACCCTAGGGCCCCACAACTGCGGGGACTTTAACCCTTGATCAATAGGAGGGTTACCCACATGACTTGACATGAATTGTTTACATTATTGAAACTCCCGATAGGCACATCAGGGCATGACATGACTCCAATACATTACAGACACTTCCTGGAATAAACATCAGGGTACAATACATAATATATATAGGTGAATACATTCCGAAGTTACAAATACATCAACACTAGGCTCAACCATGAACTGGCTAAGAGTGTTCACTGCAAAACACAAATATGGCCGAGTGTTGACCAGATACATCAACGACCCAATGAGCTGACGGTATAAAGTAGGATCCACCAACTCTCCCTTAGAAGCATGAAGCTTCTTCCAGTTGGTGATCATAGGTGTCGACATAAGCCTGCAATCCTCCATCCTAAATCTCCTCAAAATATCAACCGCATACTTTCCTTGTCCCAAAAAAATATTTTCAAGCTCCTGCCAAACCTCCAATCCCAAGAAATAATGCATCAGCCCGATATCATTCGTCGCATACTCTACTGCAATATCGTTCTTGCAAGATGCAATGGGTCTCTCTTTCCCTGTGATAAACAAGTCATCACCATATAGCAGAAGAAAAAGTAGATCATCTCCAACCATAATGAAGTAGAGATTTGGATCTACTTCACTCTTATGAAACCCCATACTCATCAAGTAAGAATCGATCCTAGAGTACCAAGCTCTAGGAGCTTGCTTCAGCCCATAAAGGGCCTTCTTCAACCTGCAAACATGAGACTCTCTCTCATGAATCTCAAAGTCCTCGGGCTGCTCAATCTAAATATCCTCTTGTATGATCCTAGTGAGAAATGACGTCTTCACATCCATCTTATGGATCTTCCAACCCATTTTTGTTGCAATGGATATCAAGCCCCTGATAGAAGTATACCGAGCAATCAACACAAAAGTCTCATCATAATCAATTCCCTAAACCCCTGAAAACCCCCCGTGCTACAAACCTGGCTTTGTACTTCTCTACACTCCCATCTGCCACATGCTTAAGTTTGTAAAGCCACCAAGAAGTCACCACTGACTTCCCCTCAAGTCTCGGAACAATATCCCATACATCATTCTTCATGATGGAATGGTACTCATCCATTATGACATCTCTACAAACCGAATGATGGGAGGTCTCCTCAAAAGTAGAATGCTCAGAATCATGTGTACTAGCCACCAACAACATGCCAAATTTGTCGGGCATCTTGATGGTCCTCACATACTCCTTGGGTGCCCCAAACTCCTGAGCTTCCTTCAAGGTATCTCGAATCCACATAGGTGCCTTCGTCCTTGGAGGTGTCGATGCCTGGAAAATGATAGGTAACAATAGTAGGTATTCTCCCTAATAAATGTTCCCAACTAGCACGTTATTGTTTGGTATGAGAAATTCGTCCTGTTTACGGTCCGGCTACCGTAGGTCAAGTAACGGTTGAAATGTTTTCCCGGTTACGGCCCGGTCCACCGTAGATTTATTTTTATTTTTTTATCTTTATGTATGATGTGCATGTGCCTAACTAAATGCAAGCGATAGAGATAATGAGGAGGGTCACAACGTGATGCGCAAGTTCTTACCTCTCGTCTTACCTCGCTCGTTTCTAAATCACAAATAAAGAAAAACTAACTAAGACTAATTAATCTATCCCTAGGGAGCAATATGGTAATTAATGGTGAGTAATATATTGTATAACATGTATTAAGAAAATTATAGATAGCTGTTAACATTTCAGAACACATGAATATCAATAGACAGATGAATAAAGAGATAGCTCATTGTTAATTTAAAACATTCATTACTCAACTATGATTGTGGAAATTTCACAGAAATAAACAAGAGCACATTCACAACATGAAAGAATTCATAAGTTAGAATGATCTCACAGTTTATGGAAACAAGTTGAAACTGAAACAATTCATATCCAACCAGCCCATGGAAAACATTTGAAACTCCACACTGCTTTCTCCAGCTGAAAAGTATAACTCCTTATTATAAGATGAATTATTTCTCCTTACAATAATCTTCACCAAGATGGTCTAAAAAAAGGTCCTCTGCTACCTAAAACTTGCCTATATTTATACAAAAAGCAAAAACTCTTGGGCTGCCCCTTGCTACCTTTTGGGCTTCCAACCTTTCCTTTACAAAAGTTTGTCTTGTAGCTTGTGCACAAAAATAAATACAATATATTACATTATTTATCAATATTCCAAAATATCCCACTAGGAGGGCCCAGCTTGTTCATTCATGAACTTTCTCCATATATTTTCCTCTACTGCTATATTCTCAAAACCAGAAGGTTTGAGAAATCTAATAGTGCTCTTGTGCTGACCAACCGGGGTTTTTATACCTACTATCATGGAAGGAATCAAGAGCAGTTGGTCTTCTAGCAAATGAATGCTCACAGCTGCATGTGCTACTACAGTCTTTAGTATCCTTTCGTCCATCTCCTTGACTCGTTGGATGGCTTCTTCATCTTCACTGCATTTGTCCTGTAAATGTTTCAAAAACACTGCATGTTCTAGTAGTGCTTCCAATCTCTTCGCAGTGAAAGTCTAACATCGATTATAGGTCAGGAGCACTCTCCTACAAAATTCAACACATGCACCCTGTGTTCTCTTCACTGCCTTCTTTAATTCTTCTGTTGTTTTACTGGCAAACTCAATCAGCTCGTACTCTTGCTTTATTTTCTCCTAATCTTTGACAAGTATATCTGCGGGATGTTCTTTGTTTGCTTCTACCCAAGCCATCCTTCCCCGCAGAATCTCCAAAATATCTTGGGTTCTATCCAAAAAATATGAGGTTGTACTTGCAATCTCTTCTAATCTGATGTCTATTTGCTGGACTTTAAGTCTTTCTTCCGCTATCTACAATTGTATCTGATGAATCTTCCTTCTAAGCATAAGAGCATGCTTCTTTAAAGGTTCAATATCAACCTCCTGCTCCGTAGCTGATTTCAATGAAGTTGCAAGTGAACTATTTTCTTCCTCCAAGGCTACTATTTGAATCTCATATAACTTAGCCTTCCCTTTTGTGGTGATCTTCTGCTCTCCTAGCTCTATCACTTTAATTTCTAATCTGATATTTTCTTTATTTAGTTCTCCAACTGATAACAAAAGATGATTTTTCTCAACCTCCAAATTCTGATATTTCAGCTGTAGTTTTCCCAACTCTGCTGAGATAGCCTAAGAATTCCTCTCTGTATTTTTTGCAGATACTACCAGGGCATCTTTATCTGCCTGCAAGGTTTGACATTATGCCTTTGAAACTTTGACCTCACTAATCATATCCTTGTATTTTCTCTTTAGATTTTGGCTTTCACTCCTTTCCTTCTTCAAATTTTCTTTCAGCTAGGCCACCCTTTTCTAGGACTGCTTGAGGTCAGTCATGATCCTATCCACATTGTCTTCAGTGGTTAGGGTTAGAGCTACCCTAGCCATCACTATTAATCGTGGATCCTTATGTGTACCATGAACTACTATTTTGTCAGTTACCTTCATTCCTAGCTTACCCCCAGTGTCCACCTTCTTTTCAGTTCTCTTGACAATTCTCTTTTTCTCTTTATCATAAAATATAGTATTGAAATCTGGTACCTCCTTCCCTTCTGTAGGCATGAAAGGAATTAAACCCAGTCCAAAAAATGACCCTGAACCTCCTGCCACTATACTGTTGTTAGGAACAACAAGCTTTAATGTGTTACTATCAGTTTGATCCTGTTCTTGTTCTGTAGGGTCTTGTCCTTCTAGTATCGTTGTTCTTGAGCTTCCAGGTTCCTTTTCTATTTGTTGTTTCTCCTTTTGGACACCTTCTAATCTGAACCCTTCACTGTCTGCCTGCTTTTTCTAGATTTCATCTTCTTCTTGCTTTTTCCTTTCTTCTTCAGCCTTCTTGGCTGCTTCCTCAGCTGCTCGCTTCTTTTCTTCCTCTTCTATCCTCAGCCAATTTTTTGCTTCCTGTACAAGCCTGTTAGCCTCCTCCTCTCTCTTCTTTGCTTCTTCTTCCTCTTTCCTTTTCTGATTTTCAGCAATCTTTCCTTTACCACCCACAGTTGTTATTTTTTGCTTGAATCTTTTTCTAAGGGCTCTCATGTTCTTAGCGTTGCTGAAAGTCTCCTCATCTTTGTCCCAAAAGTCTATGTACTCAAAATGTACTCTAGCTTCCTTGCAATAATCAGCTACTCTATCTTTGGAGTCATTTCTCTGAAAGTTCATTTCATCAAAGTGAAAGTATTTCAATTCCTGGACAAATTCTACCGCAGTCTTCACCCTTGAAAATTTGTAACTCCCAACGAAAAAAGGCACTACATGATATACTTCCTTTTTCTGTTCAAACAGGAAATTCCCTACTCCATCAGTATATAACTGTCTAACAGCTTCTTTATGGAGTACATAATCAGTAACATATCTTGGGAGCAGAGAAGGGGCTCTCGATCCACCATACATCCTTAAATATAAACCATCCTCTGTTAGATAATAACTTCCTAATTCGTGCATAACCTTGAAGGCTTATTTTGACATGCAATTGCATTCTTCCAAGAACATCAAAGTGTATAAATGCATGATGAAATGCTCGTAGATCTTCTTATAATAGGTGAAGTATTTGTGAGCCCAAAATAACTTGTAAGCACAATATACTGGAGCTCGATCCTTATCCCAATGGCATTTTAGTGCAAGGAAAGACCGAGTGCATAGAATGTAGTCTATCAAAAATGAGCTCATGTAGAATTCAAACTTCTTTTGGAATACTCCTCCCAATGTTGCGTTGATGCAGGCTGATAGGATATTTGACACTATGCTTGCCCAGTTAAAAATAGTCCCCTGTGTAGCAACATGATAAATAACAGGTATCCAACCAAACTTAAAAATTTTCCCATTAGCTCTCCCGAAGATTCTATTCAGCATTAAAACAATGAATCTATATGGGGCATGGAGATTTGATGTCTCATATTCCCCAGAAGGTTTGGTCCTGAAGTTTTTCCCTGGAATCATCATTTTCTTCACCGTCTCTACCAGGTCCAGACCTAACTCCTTTAGCCAACCTTCAGTTAGATAAGTCTGTGGTGATGGTAGGTGATATGCCATGGACACATAAGCAGTTTTGTATGCAACATAGCCTTGTTTCTTGATATTTGCTAGGATCATCCTTGTCACATCTGCCCTGGGCAAGATCCAACCTATCACTTCCGAGCATGGAAAAAGCTCAGGCTTGGCAGCCACTTTCATCAGGGCTGACCTCTCAATATTCGTATATATGTACATGTCTTCAAAACCAACGTCAGGGACACTTTGGCTTGAAATCATTCTATACACTTCTCCCCACTTGTATTCTGGTTTGACCCCAGTAGTAGCTTTAGTGTCTTTGTACAGGCACTTTGGTTTGAAGCAAACTCATCCCACCGCTATTTTTGCAAGAATCCCAAAAACCCCTATCAGTTTCATCCACTTCCTCAACTGACATGAAAAATCATCTCCAAAGACCCTATTTAGCTGCACGGCCCTCCTGAATCCCACGAGAAACTAAAGGTGTAGGGGACACGGCTTTTTAACCTCCAGCTAAACATAAAATAACCAAGAATAGCATGGTGCAGGCAGCGAAATGCTTGTCGTCCCCATGCCCTAAATCTTCGCACAATTTTCATAGGTGCACTCATGGCAGTCAGCCTAAAACCATCGGCCAGACAAAACGCTCATAGTGAACAGGCTGAGCCCTTGCTAAGAGATAAAATCACCGTAAGAAAACACTGCTATGTATAAGAAACCCTAACCCTATCGAGAACTTCACCCAATCCACCTGGCGGTTAAAATTAACAACAACTAATCCAAAGAGACAAAGTTACGGACAAAACATACTTGGTAATGGCGATGCGAATAACCTAGACGAGAACAAACTTCCACGGGTGCAGAGTAGGATGAATCAAGTATTGACAGCTGTGCGCACACTAGAGGACGGACAGCTTCAACGGTGAAAAAATGATAAGTAATAACCCAAAATGGTGTTATAAAGACTTGACCAGGCGGAGAACCATTGGCGGGAAATTTTTTAACCTTTATCGGGAGACCAACTCTAAATAAAAACCGCAGTGTCAGCTGCTTAGTGCTCTATTTCCCCAGTGATTGCTTTGGAAATACAAATTGGACATTGGAGGCACTAAAGTCTAAGCTTTGAATCAACTCGCTATTAGTCTTCCGCAACGTCGACAGCAGACTGCTCTACCAACCCAGGAATCGTATAGGAAAAAGACATCGGACCTCGGCAAGACTAAGCTCTTTAGAATTGGCTCAGGAAATGTGAGCTTTGAGATCAGTTGAAAACTAATCCTTCGCAACATTGAGCGAGAAACAGGCTAAAACCTCCAGTTCCGACAAACAAACCCAATGGCGAGATTGCTCACAATATCGGTTCTCGGAAACGTACAGACAAAGGCCCATCCGGTTCATCAGATATGCATGATACTAAGAAACTGGAGCCTCGGTGAACCAAATCCAAGTGGCAAAAGAAAGCTTACTCCGATGTAGCGACGAAAATCTTGGAAGGCTTCTGGTAAACCAATCAGAAATCTAGTCAACTGTACTTAAGTATAATTCAAAAGGAAGTAAGACTTCAGTAAAATGCAGGAAAAGAAGCATATAGATTGTTTGAATATAATGCTATAATTTATTCTCTTGTAATGTTGGAGGCTAGTAAAAATTGAATTCATCTTATGGTCTGAAAGACTCAGATACACATGTTGAGATACTAATAAGATTCACCAAGCTGGATGGTCCTCTTGTTTAGGGAGGAAAACGACAAGCATTAGTCGCATATCTAAAATCATGAAATAAATCATGCAGACATGTCATAAAAACAGATAGAAGAGACCTTTAGCAAGTCTCCTATTTCTGTGTCGTGATTGATTGTAACTCCAACGTCTGTTATCTATTTTACTATCATTTTTTCTCACACATATGTTGCAAAGGATTTGCCTCCAAATATGTATACACGAGGGACAAACTTTACTCTCCTCTCCTCTGGAGTAATTTCCTTTAGGCTTCATCTTCTTGTATCGATATATAATTCCCAAAATATTTAAGAGTTGATGCTTGTACTCATGGATACGTTTAATCTGCAGAAAGAATAATATATTTCATGCCAATCAATGTCCCATGCTTGTCTCATAACTTCTTTTTGGTACTCTACCATTCTCCGTAATTAAATAAAAACATTTGCCTAGATAATCTACCTGTACATCAAACATATCCTGTTTTTTCTCTAATATATGAGACATGATTCATTTTGTTGGCTCTTTTTGCTACCCACCATTCTTCTTGTAGGTCTACATTATCACACAAATTTGAATTGTCAGCCTCTGAGTTGAAATCCAGGAGAGAGTTTTTATTTGTTAAGACACATGGGGGAGGTAGACTGTACAATCACAGAAACTTATTGCATAAGTGGATCTGACCTGTCGAAGCTCTGCTAATTGTTCAGTCTTAAGAAACCAATCTTCTATTCCAAGCCACTTAGTTCAAAATTGAATCCATCGCCTAGGAGTTACTCCATTAGTCTTACTTTCAAACTTTTAAGGCCACATCTAATATCAAAACGGTTTCAAAATAAGCTACATATAGCTAAATTTTCTTGTATACAACCAAATATTTTTGCTACTAAAAAAATGTGACATCATTAAATTTACTAAACTCCCTCTGCAACTTGGGACTAATTATATGGAGGTGCAAGCCTCCTTTCTGAAGAGATTTTTTAAACTCTGAAGTACTAGATCATCATAAAATCAGTTCCTCACATCCCTGTTGTAAAATGAAAAACACAATAAATTGAGCAAGAAGGGAAAGATAGCTAGTGGTTTTCAATTGCCTGAAGCAAGCTTTGTGTAAGCACTACGTATTTCAGCAGTGGAAGAGTCCTTCTTAACCCCAAGAATGAAATAAAATGATGCAGTCTGATCCATGGATCACTTGTGCTAATGAAATATACCAACGCTCTACTACAAAAACAATGAATCTCCACTATAGAAAATAAACTCCTATAGTTATATACCCAAAATATCTGTCTAACGATCTCTGGACAATTCTATCTTCTTAGTCTACAAGTAAAGAGCAACTGGTATTCCTCATCCTTCTAAGTCTGTAGGTGAAAAGCCAGCAACCAAACAACGAAGCCAGCGGAAAAGAAAATGTACATCGTGTACGAAGCCAGTGGAAAAGAAAATGTAGATTGTGTGGGATGAACAGGAGAGATGGTTATAATAATGGTTATAATAACTACTTCATCCTCCTGTCACTCCCTCCTATACGGACTCAGGCATAGAATGGATGGCCATTGCTTTACAATGGCTGTGTGGCAGTTGACATGCTGTGATTTGAAGTGTGTCCTGGGCCTCGGGCAAGGAATTCTCTTCCCAAAAAAATAAATGAAAACCATTTTCCAACACATGCTAGTGCTACTGCTTAGGCCAGCTTACACCATCACGCCACTGGGTCTTGGGGCACAAAGACCCAAGCAAACGTCACCTGCAAAAGACCAATAAAAATCAATATTTAAATAATTCAAAAAATAAAAATTAATCAAACTATATTAAAAATATTTGAAAACTAAAAAATTTAAATATGTCTCTCAAATTAATTGACCTAAGTGATTCATATGTATTCTCGAAGTGCTATATTTTGTTTAACATACACATTCAAACTTCAAAAGTGGTTTCCAACAAATTGGCATGAAAATGAGTTTTCATCGAGTTAAAATATATTATTTGCCTCAAAATTACAAAACAAGAACCCGATTTCCCATTATTCTTCTTTATTTTATTTCGTGCATCCACTTACAATTTTCCTAGACAATGCAAGGCCAAACTGGACGCCTGTCAAAGCCGCCTGCGGAAACATTTCACAATAGACTGCATAGCATGTCTATGGTATTGAATGTTCATAAACTCTAAATTAGTCCCAAAGGATGGAAAATGTATGTCTACGTGGTAGAAGGTAATTTTATCTATCCAGAATTCTCCACATTTAACCTTTGGCAATGCCAGCAAGTGCCTATGAAATTGTTCCATTTAAATCCAAGAGTATTGAAGAGTTGAAACACAAGGATGATGTGTATGGTTGTGTTTAGGAAAAGAATAGTGAATCCCACTTGTGTTTCATGACTTTCGAAGAAGGAAGCAAGTACTTTCCACACAAGGATTTGGGTTTAGTTCAGATATCCATCTTTCTCTGTTATTTTGTCACTCGCTACAGGTAATCCAATCCACAAAATTTATTATTATTGGATCATATTGTGCACATCATTTTTTATTATTAAATCCTACTTCCCATTTGATAAATCTGGTAACTCTCATTTTTTTCTTGACATATTATTTTACTAACAGATTGCAAGAAGTTGGCGGAGATAAAATTTTGACATTTCCCAAAGTGGTGGCTCCAAAAATATTTTGGAACAAAGTGGCAGAGTATTGAATGAATGAGAATCGCAATGTATCTACCATAAGTGTATGCAGAAAAGTGACGTACATTGTCCTACATTCCATTAATCAACAAACAATATATATATAAATTTTTAATTTTCAATTTTTAAATTAATTTTAGTTTGTAGAAAATAGATTCAACCAACATGAATTAATGCCAAATCCTAAGCATCCTTCACCTTATTTTTCAAAAAATTAATATATGTTTATTAATTTTTTAAAAATTCAATTTAAGAAACTATTTTTCTAAAAACATAACAAAACATTATCAAAACAACATTAAAAAAATTAATTAAGCAATAATATGAAGTCAAAAAAGTTTGAAAAATTAAGCAATAATATCAAATTAAAAAAGTTCGACTTTCCAAGTATATCTTTGCCTTAGCCAGAACTAATAAGACAAAGGAAAATGTTGATATCAGGGTCATACAAAAATAAAGTGGCTGACTTATTCACTCATTGGTATTCCTGTAACATCGTGCCAGTAAGCAAGCAAGCAATCAACTGGTATTCCTCATCTTCTAAGTCTGTAGGCGAAAAGCAAACAACCAAACAACGAAGCTAGCAGAACAAAAAAATAAAATGAAGATTGTGTGCCACAAACAGGAGAGTTGGTTATAATAAGTACTTCTGTTGGAGACATTTACCATCATACACACTCTTTTGGTCAAATTGGCCTAGTTAAACCACTATCTTAAGTTTAATTGACATCAGTGGAGCATTAATTTCCATCATCCCAGTCACACCCATGCCTACCTATAGTCAAGGAGGATAACTTAGCCTTCTCCTACAGTCAAGGAGGCTAACTAAAGCACTCCAAGGGTGATCTGAGTGATATTAATGCACCTAATTGCTAACTGGTGGTTACTTTCAGTTCAACCAATCAGTTACAGTCAGTTAAGGCACCTCCATTCATTAAATATATTATTTAATGATTATTTTATGATTATTTATTATTATTTAATGAACTGGAGTGAACAAGGCACCTCCACCAACTTCTAATGGTCAGTTCAGCTTCAGTTAACTTCATCGGGGTTTATTGGAGTCATGCAGTACTAGCACTTGATGATTGGATTGCTATGACATGTGTTTGATCTCCTTCAGTTGAGATTCAGTCATTTATTGCACTCCAACTTCAGTTAGGGTTTGGTGAGTCAATTAGGGTTTTGGTCAAGTGGTTAACTGAGTGAGATTGCATGGCAAAGAGTCAGTTAAGCTAGACTCACTCATTGAATTTGAATTGTCTCCCTAGGTATTCGAATTCTTCATGGAGTTAAGCCATTGCTCATGCAAGGGAATTGTAACCCTTTATTGTTTATAAAATATACATAGAGGAAACCTATTTTGGTTCCAATTATTGTTAATTCATGAGTATTTGTTAATTATTCTTTGATGATTTTGATTCCTAGTTCCTAGATCATGTGCAAGAATTAATATGGTATCAGAGCTTACGGCGGGACAAAGATCAATCTCTCAAAAACAATATTTTTGACAGATTTCTCCATGAAATTTGAGCAATAGCTCAAAAATACGGAACTACACCAGAAGCCAAGGCTTACCACTTAATACCCCAAGTAAAGAACTTGTTGATCAAGCTTTCTTGTTTGACTATGCTGGGTGTGATGAAAGCCTAGAATGTGTAGGCTGTCTGACCTTACGGTGCCCCTTTTGTTTTGATTTTCAGGTCTTAACAGGTACAACTTCAAATGGACTCATCAATCCCTCTTCTCACCCCATTCATAAGCTATTCAAAATGGAAGTTGAAGATGATTGCATCTCTGAAGAGACGAGGTCTCTATGAGGTGTCTATTGGAATTGGAAGAGAGACTTATGAGAATGAGAATGACTGGCTAAATGACGGTGACAGAGCTTTTGGAGCAATATGTCTGGCCCTTGATGATAGCTTGTACTACCTTACTTGTTCTGCTGAATACCCAAAGAATTTCTGGCCAATATTGGACAAAACCTTTGGCAAGCACAATGAGGATCATAATAGTACTTTGGAGATCACAGCCAGCACCACAAGAGTTCTTCACTCAAAATTCTCAGCCACTACTCTCTCTGATGAAGTTGTTCAAGATGAAGATGAAGCAGAATCTTCTACACAGTCAATTCGAATTGAAGAAAGTCTCCATGAAGTGACTCCCTCTCCTGAAGCTCTGGAAGTTCATGAGATCTCTGATATCTCATCTTCTCATATTGCTGAAACAGAAGAAGACATTCAAATCTGTGATATTGAAGAAAAACACTGCTGCACTTCCATGCAAACATTCACCGGTGATTTTCCTTTGAATTCTGTGCAAAATTTACCAGTAATTGCTTCCGAAAGTGAAGAGAAATTTGATTTTTCTCCCTCTAATGTTGCTGCTGGTGTGCAAATATGTAAAAACTTGGATATTTTGAAAGAAATATCAGATTATAAGAGTGACACATTCGCTCCCAATGATCTAGATCTTCCAACAAATTCCTGCAGGATTGCATGCACCAAAATTCAGAATTTTGAAGAAGAAGAAAATTGTGCACCTACCGTCTCGGTTGACCATAATTTTGGATCTGATATGAACCTTATTGGATCTGATATGATCTTATTTGGATATGATCTAATATTTCTTGGTTCAAAATTTCAGGTTCATAAACCTTCAGTACTGCTTGTAGCTGTTCTCATCAACGGTGTGAAGAAACAAGTACCGCAAGTCTCCTACAAAACTGTTGCTGGAGATTTGATTTCATTTCATAGTTTTGGATCTGTTGTGAACTTATTTAGATCTGATTTACATTCTGATCTGATATTATTTTGTTCATATTTTAAAATCCAAGAGATTTCAGCCATGCTTGTAGCTGCTCTCACCAATTCCGGTGTGAAAAATCAAGTACCGCAATTCTTCTTCAATTTTGCTGTTGGGGATTTGGTGTTAGTCTCCTCTTATGAGGTTGCTGATATCTTATTTTGTGATTCATTAGCTATTTCAGAATATATATCATATTATGGAGCTCAAGCATTCGCTCTCCAGAGTCCCAGAAATTCTCTACCTTTGGTCACAAGCTCATCTCCTCACAGAACTAGTAAAGAGGAAGACATTCTGCATTCGCTTGGACACTTGCTCCTAAACATTGGGGCTGATTTTACCACTCATGGTTTTCTGTTCAAGGCTGCAACATATCAGTTTCTTGAGTGTTCCACACATGGTTCGAATCCTCAAGAACCTTTTCTCTCTCTTCAGATGATTTCAGTTGCTCTACATGGGTCCAGTTTTCACTGTGCAGCTATTTATATTTCTGATTCAGTTGAGTGCATTGTTCTTCTTCCAAAGTGGAAGATTCCTCCAGAAATCTTCACCAAGATATTTTTATAAAAGAAGTTCACTTACCTTCGTTCACTGTTGGGGGTGAGTTCATCAGGGTGATCCAGACTACTTTCAGTGTTCAGCTTCAAGGGGGGGTTTTTCCCACTGGGTTTTCCCTCTTTTCCTCACTTAGTTTGTTTTGAGCATTGTTTCAGTTACTTTATTGTACAGGGTGACCTATGGCCTTTGTTGCCAGGGCCCTATCATTTTATGCATCTATGTTTTCTAAACTCTTCCTGAGTATAGCTTAAGGGGGGGTGTTGGAGACATTTACCATCATACACACTCTTTTGGTCAAATTGGCCTAGTTAAACCACTATCCTAAGTTTAATTGACATCAGTGGAGCATTAATTTCCATCATCCCAGTCACACCCATGCCTACCTATAGTCAAGGAGGCTAACTTAGCCTTCTCCTACAGTCAAGGAGGCTAACTGGAGCACTCTAGGGGTGATCTGAGTGATATTAATGCACCTAATTTCTAACTGGTGGTTACTTTCAGTTCAACCAATCAGTTGCAGTCAGTTAAGGCACCTCCATTCATTAAATATATTATTTAATGATTATTTTATGATTATTTATTATTATTTAATGAACTGGAGTGAACAAGGCGCCTCCACCAACTTCTAATGGTCAGTTCAGCTTCAGTTAATCTCATCAGGGTTTATTGGAGTCATGGAGTACTAGCACTTGATGATTGGATTGCTATGACATGTGTTTGATCTCCTTCAGTTGAGATTCAGTCATTTATTGCACTCCAACTTCAGTTAGGGTTTGGTGAGTCAATTAGGGTTTTGGTCAAGTGGTTAACTGAGTGAGATTGCATGGCAAAGAGTCAGTTAAGCTAGACTCACTCATTGAATTCGAATTGTCTCCCTAGGTATTCGAATTCTTCATGGAGTTAAGCCATTGATCATGCATGGGAATTGTAACCCTTTATTGTTTATAAAATATACAGAGAGGAAACCTATTTTGGTTCCAATTATTGCTAATTCATGAGTATTTGTTAATTATTCTTTGATGATTTTGATTCCTAGTTCCTAGATCATGTGCAAGAATTAATAACTTCATCGTCGTGCCCAGGCCGTTCTGAAGATTGTGTGCGACAAACAGAAGAGCTAGTTATAATAAGTACTTCATCGTTGTGCCCAGGCTTGGAATTTGACAGCCTGTAGAACGTTTTTTGCTAGCTGAAACGTATTTGACAGTTAAGCTAATCCAAAAATTGAAAGGTCAATAATGACAGGCATTAAAAAATTGAAACCTTAAATTTGACGTCTTTTCATTTAGATCTTCTGTCATAAATTTTAATATTTAATACTTATTTAATATATTGGTTTGGTGGAATACTAAATTAGATTTCCTCGTCATAAATTTAGATTTTCTTGTCATAAATTTTTATAAGTTTAAAACTGGTTTGATGGAATACTGATTTAGATCTTCCATCATAAACTGCACATCCTATTTCTCAGCAAGCTTTTCAAGCTACACCAATGCTTATGAACAACATTGCTGGAAGTATGAAAAATCTGTTAGTCAGGGGATTACAAAACACATCTGCACAGAGACTCATTGGCGTTGGCATTAAGTGAATTTGAATTGACTGTCCAGACTTATAGTAGGAAGGAAAGTGAACCTCCTTCAACCCATTGCGAACAATGCGAAAACTAAAGAAGCATTCCAAAGGCTGGAATTCCAGCAACTCAGACCACATGGAATGATGATATAGCTTGTTTTCCATGTCCATCAAATTTCAAGTTATTGATCATCTCCCGAGAATCTGTTTGTGTCATCAATGTAGTAACAGAAAAAAAGGAGTTTGAGAGCTGACATGATGTTCAAAATGATGACACCCTTGGCCAAC
Source organism: Pseudotsuga menziesii (assembly GCA_001517045.1). Lineage (NCBI taxonomy): Eukaryota > Viridiplantae > Streptophyta > Pinopsida > Pinales > Pinaceae > Pseudotsuga > Pseudotsuga menziesii. The sequence goes on from LPNX010549161.1 coordinate 22,373, forward strand.
GATGAAGACATCTGTCCTTTCCCTACTGATTTTCAGGAGCAACTTTCCCTTTGTAGGGATGGAATGGCAAAATCATGATGAATTGTGTAACATAGTTGCTTTCTACTTAGAATATTAAAATATTGATACCCAGCATGTGAACACATGAAAATGGACTACCCATATTTTAGCAAATCATTCATAAAAAAACACTCATTTTATTTAGATCTTTAAGAAGATCATTTTTTAATTGAACTGATGGGCTTTGCTTCAGGATGCTCAAAGTGGCCCATGATTTGGGGAAGGGCATGTAAAAAAAAATTGATAGTCATAAATACAGATAAACGTGGCACATGATTTGGGGAAGGGCATGTAAAAAAAATTGATAGTTATAAATACATAAAAAACGTAAATTGAAGGGCATGCAAAAGAGAAAACCGTCACAAATTTTTCAATTGACAGGCAGTAGAGATTTCAAATTCCAGGCCTGGGTATGCCTCATTTTCACTGGGTCCCTTCTTATCATTTATTTATTGCAAGGGAGAAACTTCGCTGGCTCATTTAATTCTTTTTTGTCAAAGAAATTTTGGGGATTCTGCCCTCAACTATTTTGCATTAATCAAACCAATTGTCACTGCCAAAAGCAAATGCTGGTGTGAATACCATTAACTCAAACTAATCATTTCCTAATGCCACTAAGCTATCAGGTCGTCGAGTCTTGGGGCACAAAGTCCCAAGCAAACGTCACGTGCAAAAGACCAATAGAAGCTAAGTTAATTCAATATTTAAATAATTCAAAAAATAAAAATTAATCAAACTATAGTAAAAACATTTGAAAAATAAAAAATTTAAATATACCTTCGAATTAATCTACCTCATGGAGGGAACATATTTATTAAATGCCTATTCTTTAAGATTATTATTGGTCTGGGAAACATGACGTTGCCTTGGATTTCTGTGCCCCGAAACCCGGCGGCATGGCTGATATCAGCAATGTTACAATATTCCTCGTAAACAATACCTATTACAATACCTATATTTCAGATTTCGAGATCCCTCCTTTAATATTTAGGTTTGTATCTTTATTGATGGCTTACAGGATCCTGTAAATGGATCCGATGCATCTTGCTCGACTGTTGCACATTGACCCTACAATGCTTATAGGTTTCCATGCCCAAAGAATTTTGTAGATTAATCTAGATTTATGGGTTTGACGGGTTTGATCCACCCTATACACCCCGGCCTGGGGTTCAATCTCGACCCGAAACATGAATCCATATTGTGATACAGAAATGGGTGTTTAATGAGAGTATTAAGTAAATGGATCGTACCCAAAACAGGATGGGTATCCGCATGCCAGGATATCCGCATGAATGATTCCACACGCGAGAGCGAAGTGGGTGTTTAATGAGACACGCAAGAGAGAAGAGAAGTGGGTGTTTAATGAGAGTATTAAGTAATCAACATGCTAATGGATCGTACTGAGTTGTTGGCATCTACCAGTGCCACTAATGGAGTGTTACACACTTACTCTGTTTTCTAATTTCTCCATTTATTATTGATTAGACTTGGTGATAATGACTCGTTTATATGTGGAGGCGTGACTGGGCATCTTTTAACAACAGTAGTTGTGAGAACAGTGAGATACTGAAGGTTGATTTTCAGGTGTAGTCCATGAAAATCATTACTGTTGGCCATATCCTTCACCTGGACCATGGAAACCGAAGATAAGTAATGTTTGTTTGTGTGGGAAATAGGGAATAAGTAACTGGATTTTACGGGGTTTAGATGCACCTAAATGTAGGGTCTGTGTTCTTATCTTGGGACATTAATTAGAATTTTTATTTTTTGGTTTAAATTGACCTGCCCCTGTCTGCAATTACCTGTGAAGATATTAAACGACACTCATGCATGAGACCTGCATTTATTGGTATGCTATCTGCCGCTACCCATGTTTATAATTATAATTCCGAGTGAAGATATTAAACAGCACTCATGCATGAGACCTGTATTTCTCGGTATATGAAGTGCCACCACAATCTGCATTGTTGTTGTTGTTACTTGTCACAAAAGCGTTGTTCTGCCAGATTCTCATTCTAAATGAAAATATTTATTTATCCACGTGGCAAGGGTTTAAGGACTGGTTTGGTTTAGCAAGAAAAAGTTTAACTCTTGAAATGTGGGTTTTTTGTTTTTTCAAGGTTTTTCATGATTCCTGTTTAAGGCCGTTTTTAATGCATCTGTTTGGGCTTCGACTCAGGCTCCTTTTAAATGGGACAGGAAAATTTCAGTTAGTTGTTCATTGTGGATGCTCTGTTAGTTTGAAATTTGTTGATTCCAAGCTGGTTTGTTTAGTGCCTTGTGAAAATGTAAGTGCCTAGACCTTTTCTTATTTCTGTTTCTCTTTTGGCTGATTGTTGCTTTCCCTTTCTCATGTTGTTGGTTGTGGGTGCAATGAAGGCAGAGGTTGTTTTTTTCGCTAGTTCGAGTGCAGAGATGGTAGAGGCTGCTTTCTTCACGGGTTCTTGTGTCTGGTACTTTGGTCTGGTTGCTGGTGCTTTCTTCTATAAGGTATGTTAACCAATTCGCCTTCTTTGTAGGTTTTGCAAATGAATAGGTTTAGTGTTGTGTTGATTTCTATTTCATGAAATTAGTATCATGTATAGCGTAGAGGTGAGCAGAGTCCGATTGTTTCTGAAATACCATAGTCCGATTATTTCTGAAATACCATAGTTTTGAAAGGATAGTGAAAACTGCATTGTCCTCGGACCCAGACCCGATATCTAGTTCGCTTGGGAGGAACTAAAAAACTTGAAAAGAAACACATGATACAAGGATAAAATTTGAACTTAACTCTGGATACCAGAATCTCTATTTTAATTTTCCTACAAATTAATATGGCAATGGCTGCAATCCCTTCAATCTGTGTTGAATATTATTCCAATCTTCGATATAGTTATTGCTCTTTACTTCCATCCGATACTGATAAATATGAGAACAATTGTGCTAATTTTCACACTAATACCTCCAAACTACTTCGCTATGGTTTCACTTTTCCCTATCTTCTTAGGTTTGTAAACACGGACAGGCAGAATTACAGGAGCACTCTATGTACCATAGTTACAATGCTACCTTCTTCTTTATTAATTAAAAATCCTTTAAAGCACTTATTGTGCATATAATATTCATGTCATAACTTAAAAGCTCATTTAATAACTTTTCTTTTAACATTTTTTTATGAATTATGTTCACGGCCTCTTCAGGGATCTCCATAATTATTTAAAACAATGCCACAATTCCATATTTAATGAAATGGTTATACCTTTTTAACTGACTGCGGATTTTGACTTTTTTCTTCAATTGTTATTTTTATTTTGGTGCATAGTCTTTTACATTCACAAGGTTTAATCTGTCAGTTTTATCAACTCAACATTGGACGAATCCACTGTCAATCCCACAAAACTATAGGAGGGAGTAGAGTTTCTTCTCAGGTAGCACCAAAAAAGGGAAAAAAACGGACTTCTATCTTTGATGGCTCTTTAACGACGGTGACTTCATTCACCACAGCTTTTAATATCCCTTGGCATTATTTAATATCAAGAATGTTATTTTTTTATCCCTTGGCATTTAATTATTTATTCTTTCTTCATAAATGGCAACATTTAATTATTTATTCTTTCTTCATAAATGGCGACATTGAGTTATGTGAACTTATTCCTGTTCTTTCCCATCTTGGAGCGAGATATATGTATTGACTTTTGAAATTACCCTAGTGGACTCTATAGTTTTTTGAATTGTCTGCACTCATTGAATTTTGGAATATAAAATAGTCAACTTGGTAGCATTTGAATTGAAATTCTGTTAAGGGATTTGGATTCCATAAAACAGTTCAGAAGTCAAAAAAAAATGAATAAGTGACAACCACCCGGTGTTGTTGGCATGTTAAGCCATCGTGGCCTCTTGCTTAAAAAGAGTGCTATGAAGTTCACCCAACAATGCCTCTGGAACATGGAAGTTGTTGGACAAAATCAGCAACAAAGAAACAAATCCCCAACCATAGAGAAGCCTATGTAATTACTAGGTAAGTGCTATGACTAGGTGCTGTAATCACTGCTCACAGTTTTCCTTATACTTTTTCTGATGGGGTGCCCAAGGTAAACATTTTAGCTTTAGGATACTCTTTTACATTTGGGAAACCTCTTGAGTAACGCTGAGATTAGTCGGTTTCAAATGATTCTCTCCTGCTCTTTGAAAAAGCCTCAATCACGTCCTTATGGGTGGATAAGGTAGCATCTAATTTTGAAGCTTGATCCTACGTAGATTGAGGAAAATGATTGTTATCTGAATCATGGAACGATTTGCAGATTTCATGGCTTTTGGTCTTCAGCGAAAAAATTCCAGACATGGATTTTTTATTCCTACGGTCCTTTTCAAGAGGAACATGAGTCAATAAAATAACTGGAGGAGTTGTAAATTTGACCTCTTTTTGTTGTACACTACATCCTCCATTTAAGGTTGCATCTGTACGAAGGCCCTTTACCACTACTGCCATTTTCGTTGCCTGTGTGATTGAACGATGGGTTATTAAATCTTTAAAATTTGAAGAAGAAATAACGAAGTTTCAATTTGAAGATATCAACAAATTAAAACGTGATATTATAATTTAAAAATGAAGTGCATCATTAGTGAAACTTAGTGGGTATATTCTACTTATATTAAATCTTTAAAATTTGAAGAAGAAATAACAAAGTTTCAATTTGAAGATATCAACAAATTAAAACAACATAAGAGTAATTTGAGTGGTAAAAGTGTTGGAAAACAAGGGTATTGCATACATAGATAATTGAGAATCCAATAAGAGTTAATGATGTTAACAAACATTGTTATAGCATTGAACCCCAAGCGATATCCTAAGATATCACAAACTTGGTGTTAATTAAAAAAAGCATTTGAGAATCCACATCAAAAACGCTCATGTGGGTTTGGTGAAGAGGAAGAGGGGAATGAAATAGTAAAGACAAAATTCTTTAATCCCTCAAACTAATTAACTTCGGGGTAGTTGTTAGTGGCCCTTTTCTTCCTTATGGGTGCTAGGTCTCCTTAATGTTTGCAGAGTTAATTTCAATATGAACCTTAGGTTAGTGAGGTATTCATTCAATATCGAGTTAATAGTTTTTTATATAAGTAGAAGAAGATAAGAATATGTAAGTAAAAAAAATAGAAACATGAATAGTAATATCTAAGTATATCACTCTTTTTTTAGCGAAAATAACATGTGTATGAAGAAAATACACCTCCAAAAGATCACCCTCCTTTAATAACCACATATAAGAGAAATTACACTAATATATGGTTTTTTTCTTTTAATGTATTTTTTTCATGCATAAATTAGACCCTATGAATTTCCTATGGAGAGAATACCCTAAAATTAAACTCAAATTATGGAATAATTGAAGATAAAAATTGATGAGCTAGCCTATTTTAGGAAGAAGAAACTTTAAAAATAACAATGTAAGATCCTCTAATAAAACCACTCATCAACTAAGGTCACATGAAAACATGCCATGACCATGCTAAAACACAACCGATACCTCAAATTTCAAAGTGCTTGAAATGGATTGAAATCAAACATTCATGTTATTTAGCATACTAGCTAACCAAATGTCTAGTCACCCTACTAAAAATAACACCACCTCATAATTAGTTGAAACTTGAAACATAGGAAAACCTGCCAATTTGGTCCTCAAATATGTAATTATTCTATCAATCATGCCACTGTTAGAACTTGCTAAAAAATAGCCACTAAAAAATTAAATTGCTAAAATAACAATTTCTCATATTTGCTCAAATTTGAAATGCATGCACCGTTCCCCCCAAAGGGTATCCTAAACTATGATCATATATCAAAAAATATAATTTTGTAAAAACCAACTTAACCATACCATTTAGGGGTCTTTGACCTCCAATACCTACTATAAATATTGCAGTGAACCTGCAAGTATGGGGCACCTACACCATTGATATATGCTTTGATTGTACATATATTTTAATAACATGTCCAAGATCTATCCAACTATCTATCCTTGAGTAACAATCATATGCAACCATGTGCCAAGTTTAAAAAGCACTCCATGAATGATGATATGCCAATGGACAAACTAACTAATCCATATCATAATATAAACATTAATCATAGGTGTATAATGGTTAGCTTTTTACCAATGAGATTTCCCTAATTGGTTTCCATGAACATGTATTGGAAATTAAAATTAATTAAACTTCTAAGGGTAAATCTAGAATTAACACACTTGAAGTACATTATGAGTCCTTAGTGATGTCTTTTGGTCTTTGAAATGCCTCATCCACTTTTCAAATCCTCATAAAAAAAAATTTAGACCATGTTCAAATGTATTCTTGGATTCTTTGATGACATTTTGATCTATAGAAAGACTTGGGAGGAACATATGAAACATGTTGGCAAAGCCCTACAAATACTTAGGTAAAACTAGTTGCTTTTCAAACATTCCAAATGCACTTTTGGTGAATATGAAGTGGAATGTTGGGGTCATATAGTTAGTAGGATAGGGGTGTAAACAGATCCCATGAAAAATTGAGGCTATGAAAGATTGCCCATGCTCAAAGAATCTAAAATGTTTATGTGGTTTCTTGGGACTTATGGACCACTATTAGAAGTTTAACTGGAATTATGGGTGAATTTCCACCCCATTAACCACCTTACTCAATTCTTTGTTTGGAATGATATATATAAGAGTATTCCTTTCATGCCTTAAAAGAAGTCATGTGTATTACTCTAGTATTAGTAATGATTGATTTTACTAATACTTTCATCCTAGAATGTAATTCCTCTGAAAAAGGTATCAAGACAATCTTGTTGCAAGAGGGGCACTCATTAGTGTTCACTTGTAAACAATTGTGTGATTAAAACATGGAAAATCAACCTATGAGAAAGAAATGATTTCCATCCTTAATGACATCAATACATGGAACTAGTATCTCATCGGGAGGTTTTTCTATATCAAGACAAACCATCATAACTCGAAGTATTTTTTGTAGTAATATTTGTCATCACCAAAGTAGCACAAGTGGGTCTCTAAGATGGTAGGATGGTCACTAAGATGGTAGGATGTGATTATGAAATCATCTACCATAAGGGACAGGAGAATGTGGTAGTTGATGTAAGGTCTAGGAAATATGAGGGGAGTCCCTTTCTTCCTCATCCTTACTAGCACTAGTTTATATTACAAAGGTATGGCATTAATGGTTGGCTAATGGATAACGTGGTTAAATTTGTCCAATGACTCAAGGAGAACCCCAACACCCCTACAAACTATACTTGTAAACATGACACCTTAATATATAAAGGGAATATAGTTTTAATATAGAACTCTATTTAAAAGAAAGTGACTTAATAAAATTGCATTCCTCTCCTTTTATATACATCATTCAAAATTTCAGAAAACATACAAATGAGTTAAGTGATCCTTCTTTTCGGTCAGCATGAAAAAGGAAATCAATAAGTGTGTATATTAATGTGACATTTGTCAAATGAACAAGGGTGAAATAGTGAAGCCCCCTAGGAATTGTAGCCACTATTAATCCCAACCACTATATGGGATGAAATTTCATGGATTTTATAGTTGGCCTTCACAAAGTTGGAAACAAATATGTCATTATGGTGGTAGTTGAATACCTATCAAAATATGCTCACTTTTTCATATTAAAAAACCCATGTATGCCATTAATCATTACCCAAGTATTCATGGATCATATTTTAAATTACTTGGAATGCCTGCTTCCATTACAATAGCTTGAAATCACACCTTAACTAGAGAATCCTAGCATGAGTTATTTAAACTATAGGGAACACACTTTAAAATGAGCATGACTGATCATTCCTAAAGTAGATGGTCAAACATAGGTGGTCAATGCAAAGGTTATTTTTGGGATTTTTATTATTATTTTAGTTTGGTGTTTCTCTCTGAGTCGGATGGAAAATGGGTTAGTAATGGCCCCTGGTTTATGTACAATGTTGGCTTCTTTTTGAAGTGGTGTCAGCTTGCTTTCTAAGTCATTATTAGAGGTCTTAATTTGGGTAAGAATGCTACTCTCCCTCTTGAGTATTGGATTGATAAGTTCTTTTTGACCATTGGTAATTCCTTGGATAAGTTTATTGTCATATTGCTAGAAACTTGAAAGATGACATCACCACCTTTGTTTGAATCTGCATTTAGGTTGATTTTAGCAAAGGTCTCCTTGATAAAATTGTGTCAGAGTTTGAGAACCATAGATGGACACAATCCTTGGATTATAGACATATTACTTTCCCTTGTAAGTTCTATGTTGAGTATGGACATGCGGTGGCTTCTTGCCTAAAGGCCAAGGTCTCTCAAGTCAAATAGCAAATGAATAACATATCCACGTACTAGCTTTAGGATACTCTTTTACTTTTGGGAAACCTCTCAAGTAACGCTGAGATTAGTCAGTTTCAAATGATTCTCCCCTGCTCTTTGAAAAATCCTCAATCACGTCCATATGGGTGGACAAGGTAGAATCTGATTTTGAAGCTTGATCCTACACAGATTGAGGAAAATGATTGTTTTCTGAATCATGGAATGATTTGTAGATTTCATGGCTTTTGGTCTTCAGCGAAAACATTCTAGACATGGATTTTTTATTCCTATGGTCCTTTCCTGGAAGACCGGGTGGTGATCACCTGTGTGAAAAAAGTTATTTTTGGGATTTTTATTATTATTTTAGTTTGGAGTTTCTCTCTGAGTTGGAGGGAAAATGGGTTAGTAATGGCCCCTGGTTTATTTACAACATTGGCTTCTTTTTGAAGTGGTGGCTACCTGGTGTCAGCTTGCTTTCTAAGTCATTATTAGAGGTCTTAATTTGGGTAAGAATGCTACTCTCCCTCTTGAGTATTCGATTGATAAGTTCTTTTTGACCATTGGTAGTGCCTTGGATAAGTTTATTTTCATATTGCCACAAACTGGAAAGATGACACCACCACCTTTAATGTTTGAATCTGCATTTAGGCTGATTTTAGCAAAGGTCTCCTTGATAAAATTGTGTTAGAGTTTGAGAACCATAGATGGACACACTCCTTGGATTATAGACATATTACTTTCCATTGTAAGTTCTACGTTGAGTATGGACATGCTGTGGCTTCTTGCGTGAAGGCCAAGGTCTCTCAAGTCAAATAGCAAATGAATAACATATCCACCTAATAGAAGAACTCGGAGATGAATTATAATTGGATGGCACTAACTAAGGATCCAAAGATACCTAAGCTTGATACTTACAGTATTTTCCTACACTATTACATAGTAGCAGACCTTTAATTGATTCAAGTTTTGTTCATCTATCTATCTATGCACAGTCTGTCTACTAGCAGGGATTTCATTGCTTCATGTTTTGTCCATCTATATATCTATGTACATACGTGTATAGTAGAAAGGCTCTCACTGCTTATATATATATCTATGTACAGACATGAGAATGAAAAGTAAATTTGTTTATTAATCTATGTTCTGTCACTATTGGCATTTTAAGAGAGTTGTTAAAAAAGAATGCTCATATTATATTTAACTTCACCTTTAAATCTTTTATTTAATAATTTTATTATCAAAATTACCGCGAGGGACTAGAATATGAGCATTTTAGTCCCTTTCTCTTTGTTTGGGGTTTAAAAGCATCATGGGTATTTTTTTTACCCATAGAAGTCTTGTCCACAGTAGTCTTGATTTCTCTTGTGGTGGGCTACAGTGGTAACTAGCTCTACCTCGCATTCAACTCATGCAGTCAATTAATTGTGCATTGTAATGAATGTGAGAAAGAGAATTGAGGTTGACAAATGTAAGTTTCCCGAAGATGGATAGGAAGCATCCTTAATCACTCTTAAGCTCACGCATTCATTCACTTGAGCATGATGAAAAGGTGAAAGTGATATTTTCTTTGCACATGTAAGCTTTTCAAAGATTGGATGGCACATGATGACAGACTCCCAACTAGCAAATCATTCATTCTTCCTTGCTGTGGTTCAACCTAAACCCTCCTCGACCTCTTAACGTGCGCATATATGGACATGAAAAGCATATACATGTGAATTCTTTCCCATCGCACATGATGATAGACTCCCAACTAGCAAATCATTCATTCTTCCTTGTTGTGGTTTAACCTAAACCCTCTTCGACCTCTTAACATGCGCATATATGGACATGAAAAGCATATACATGTGAATTATTTCACATCGCACTTGGAGAAGCTTCTTTCACAATAACAACAATGTATTTATTTATTGCTTTGGCGTTTTTACAAGCTCAATATTCATTAGTGCTATTAACCGCTAAAATGGCAAGCCTTAAAGTCTGTAACTGTAACAACTAGTTAAGTCTTTGAATGCTCAGACCAAAGAACAACATACTCATCTGTAACTTATTTGAACGCCCTGTTACCTCTCCTATCAATAGTCAGCCATACTCATATCATTATTAAGAAGAAAAAATATTAAGTTTTAAAATATTTTTTTCAAACAACATATATAAGATCACAAATTAAAACCATAAACATTTAGTTTACATTTTTCTCAACATTTTTATTCTAAAAAATGGTTTAAAGTTAAAAAAATTGTTAACTTTTAATGCTTGATAAATCTTTTTTAAAATAAATCATAATAATTCATTCATGATGACTTAATATAATCTATTAAGTCATTATCTAAATTGTCCTCTGTTCTATGCCTTATTCATTATTTACTTAAGGAGAATATATAAAACCTAACGTACAAAATTTGACTTTTTTTTAAGTGGGCTTTCTTTTTACAAACATTGTTCATAGACTTCAATATAACCTAATACTTATTGATTCATATATTGAAATATATACTCCTTGATTCGATTATTTCATGGTCATACTTACAGTATTTGCCTCCACTATTACTTGCATTTTGAATATGAATACTTATTTTTCTTTAGTTTTTGCATGTGTATTTGACTATCCACATATTGTAGAGTGTGTTTTATTTAATTCATGTATTTCTCACTCTATTGGGTAAGGTAAAATCTTTATAACCTTACATCAATACCTGATGCTGTCCTCAAACAAAGATTTGGATACTCAGACTCGCAATATAGATATCAGATTTACTACAATTTTCCTGTATAAAATCTGCAAAAGGCCCTGCCAGGCTGCCCAGCACAGTTACAGTGGTATTTATATTGCTTGGCGTTTTTCCCAGAATAAAAAACGCCAAGCAATATTTGACTGTATCCGGATATCCCAATTCAAAAATTTGAAGAGTTTAAATGTTTTATGGCTTTGGCAAGTAATTGTTCCAGGATTCTTAATGCTGGTTATGTTAATTTTTTATTAAAAATATATATATAACAGAAAGAACCTTCCCCAATCTATGCACAGTCTGTATAGTAGCAGGGCTTTCATTGCTTCATGTTTTGTCCATCTATCTATCTATATACATACTTATATAGGCAAGGGTCTCACTGCTTATATATATCTATGTACAGACATGAGAATGAAAAATAAATTTGTTTATCTACCTACATACATAACTAATCTATGTTCTGTCACTACTGCACCGAAGAGCATTTTTAGAGAATTATTAGAGAGGAATGCTCATATTGTCTTTAACTTCGCCCTACGCTATTGCAAGCTAGAAAAGTCATAGGTTCAGATTGGCAGGTAAGAGTTGTGCACAAGCTTAAAACCAGGTCTTTGCCCCCAACTCGCCTTTCAACGAACAATCTTTTCTCAAACATACAATGTTGTCAGGAAATGAATATACCAACAATTATGGCTTTTTTTTTTAACTTCTTTTCTTTGTTGAAGCACAAGAGATGTTTTGGATATCATTATTTAGAAAACCAGTGAATTCTTGATAAAATTTATTTAATCATCAAATTACAGTTGAACAGGAACCTTCATGGAGCAACTGAAGGAAGATCTGCAAATATAAATTTTGTTTATCTATTTAACCTTACTGTTAGCTCCATCTGCATATAATGTGAAAATAGAGCATGTTGGTTTTTGAGCCTGGTCATGCCTGATTATCATTGCTAATGTTTCAACTTGCCACTTGACTGCAGTTGGACTTCAATACCTTGTTATTATTTTTTCCCTTGAAAAGTATATCTCTGGGAAATCCACGCACTTCCCCACAATTTGAGGATGGAATCCTACTTGGAGACTTCACACCAAAACCTACTGCTTGCAATTCACCTTACATTTCCTGTTTGTCTTTCAAATTGAAATGTGGTGCTTTGCAAGATCTGTCAACCATGCTTTCTATTTGCATAGAATTCTATTCATTTATTTGATAGACTAGAGGTTTGTCTACACATTGAAATTTAATTCATTTCAATGATATTTATGGTGTTTTGCTTCTTCTTCTTTTTTCTTAAATGCAACCTGATCTTCAGACAGGGAATATGTTTTAACCTTTGACTGTCGTGGAGTGCGGTGCTGATTTGTACACTACTGTGAATATTAGCCTTCTTTGAATCTGTCAATACGTGGAAGTTTCGATTTCTGCTCGCCGACACCAATCTCATCACCATGCTTAGAATTGCCTGAATTAGGAACTCCATTTTCTCATCTTAGATATGTCTTTAAACATCTTAAATTTTACAGGCCTTTAATACTGAACCTTGAAAAAAATCTAGGGTTTCAAGGGATCGAGCAGGGTTATAAAGGAAAACAACCACAAGCTAGGGACAGCAAATCTAAATCGGTCTAAGCTACAAGTTCATGTGAGAATTGTGAAGGACAATCATCAAATTCTGCACAATCTCTCCTAAGTATTTGTTACACACTCAACTTCATAAATAATATAATATCATTTATTTATTTATTGGTAAGTATTTAATTAACTTTTAACTAAATTTAATAAGTATATATTAAGCAACTATAATGCTAATCACAACATCCAACAGATACACTACAAGCTACTTATTACTTCCAGTCTTGCCAGACAAGAACGTGAAAGTCAATTATATGCATAAAAAGATAGTGTCTCCAGATCAGGTCTGGTGCGAGTATCTAAGAAGCCAGAGCATTTCCTAAACCAGGGATATCCAGCTCAGGTCTGGTGCGAGTTTCTAAGAAGCCAGAGCATTTCCTAAACCAAGGATGTAATACTGCTATTCTGTCTTATTTATATATATATCTTTTTCATTTAAAATATTTTACTAAATTATTTATTAATAAAACTTTCAACAACTAAGATATATTTGTAATTCTCTCAAGCTTATAAATTTGAATCGTAATAAGCTCACCATAACATCTGGCCAACATTTCTCTTAACAATATCATTAACAGTCCAACGATTACATAAAGTTTGAATTTTGAAATGTAATAACACTTTTAATATGTATAATGAAAAAATAATTTTAATTATAAATAATAATCAAATTATTTGAGAATATAATTAAGTTTTATGTGATAGTTAATTGAGTTTAGTTAGAGATTTTATGAGTCTTCCCAACTTAAATTCAATTTTTGTAAATGACATATGGAGTTAGGCATATGAAGAGATGCATTAACTTATCTTCTACTTAATAAGTTAACTTATTAAATATAGCAGCCCTTGTGTTTCTGTGCAAGATTTTCCTTAGGGAAAAAAATCTAGTTACCCATTTGGGTGAAATACAAGTATCCCGGAGATATGAGAAACATCCCTTGAGTTTCCTTAGGAAGAGTATAAGTATCGCAGAGTATAAATAGTAGAGACATCAACCCCTTTTGTTACTATCTGATCAGAATTATAGGTATTACATAGATGAACAACAAACATCAATCCACATGACTTATGTGAAATAGTCAGTGCCCTATGTTTACAACAAATATCAAGAAAAAAAATGGCAGATAACATTACTTCACAGATAAATATTTTGTGAAGTTGCCATTAGAGAGATCAGAGCATTTTTCAGTTGAACACAATTTTCAGATAAGATGCTTCATTATAACATTAGATGCATGGGAAACAGACCAAAATTTACAGTTGATGCATATTATTTAATTATATATGCAACATACCAGTCTAACTTCCACTACGCATCCTCAATTGTTCCAAGTAAAAGTATCTTAATACTCGTCAGGTCATCTTGAATCTTCATGAAGTTGAAGTTGAAATCAATATGGCGCTACTTAAGATCACAAACTATGCATGCAACTACAGGCAATGAAAACCATCACATATTTTTAAAAATATTGACCCAATGAAAAATGTATCGCTATCATCAAATGTGTTTTATTAGATACTATGTTGGTCCATCAAGGGGTTCAAGATTAGAGCTTATATTCGAGCCTCCATGATTGAATGCAGTTCTATTGATCTGAGAATGCATATGGGTTTTAGGGGGTATATAAGTACTTGAGAGAGCAAAATTAGTCTTATCTTTTGAACCCCTTAGTCTTCTGGCTGCAGCATCATAAGCCTTGGCAGCTTCCTCTGCAGTATCATATGTGCTAAGCCAATACCTGCAATTGCCAATGTGGTCTCTAATATCGGTCGAGAATCGACCCCGAGGCCTCCTCCTCACACCCCTGAAGGCCTTGACTGCATGATTTTCATCAGTGGAGCAGCGCACAGAATTTTTCCCAACACCATTATTTTTCACTTCAATGCTCAAGACCTCTTTCTTCTTCTTCTGTATAGTGAAAGTATTGCCATTATATCCTTCCAAAGCATGAACATTAGACTCATAGCACGGCTCTTTGAATCCAAAGAAGGCTGCAAGGGACTCTAATGATAAACAAATTGTCCTCCAACAATTGCACCAATGGAAGAAAAAACCATTTGGGTGTCTAAACCACCATTCATACTGCAAGAAAAAATATGATCATGCAGATTAGTAGACTCAACTGGCAATACAAAATCCCCCATTCCTTCTATATTTCCAGTGCGTCCATGAAATGGAAAAACATATTCATAACTAGAGTAAATCGAACCAACTTCCTCCTCCATTGAAAGCAACAAGGGAATATGAAATTCCAAACTCAGAAAATTATAGTGGCAAAAGTCCATATTGCTGGTAATAGTAATCAGTGACACTGCTACTGCTTGATACATATATCTCTAAGACCATACAGACACATAAGAGAGCAATATATATATATACAAGGTGGGACCAGGGAGGTTTTAGAGGATATTTACATAAATGGAAAATAATATAGCAAATAGTTGTAACAATCAATTGCAGTAGCAGTGGGATTAATAGGGGAGTGATGTGGGTGTCATAAAATTGTGAAAAGTATAACTGGTTTTATTATGTTTACAAGTGAAAAGTATTGTAATTTTGTATTTGAACCAAATTTCAATTGAATCATTGATTTAATTTTAATTTAAACCTTCAAGATCATAGAAGATAAATATATGGCTCCCATAAAAGTCTATGTAATGCTTCTAGTTCTTTAACAAGAAATGAGAAAGAAAAAACCAAGATCTCTTAAATGTTCAATTTTCCCAATTTTAGCCCTCAAAGTAATTCAATCTTCTCCATAGCTGATAGTCAATCACCAACTAACGTAGGACATTGACACCATGTGGCCCTTCTATATATATAGCTGATCTATTTTCATAGATATATGCACATGAGCATCTACTATTGGAAAATATGATTGCAATATAGGTATTGTGATATCTTAAGTCAATTTACATGGCTCGGGTTCCTATGGCTTGACACATTTTCTAGGGCTATGGTTTACACTCTATACAACTATTACGTCAAAGACAAATTAGGGTTCCATACTATTCACATATATAATGTATTTGAATCATGCCAAATTTTCATTACAATTCCTGCAAAAGGAAACATATTTTCTCTCTTATTAGACTCTAAGATATGAAGTATTTAATCGCTTGCTTGCATTGTAGGGACATTGCTTTGCTAAAATGCTGACATTTCTAGGCCATTGAATCCTTTCTAGTTACTCCTTTCTAAACTAGGCGGCAATTTACTTGAAAAATAGTATTTATATTTCAAAGGTCATCGTTTGAAAACAAGAATCCATGTTTATTTGCAAAGAGAGTTTTCCCACAATAGTTGGTACATTGCTTAGTTTCACTTTTGAATGTATCATCCAAGACTTCATTGCTCATGGTTTTAAAGGAATCCATGTTCTTTGCTTCTTTGTGTTTTTTTGCATAGTCTAGTCTTGTTGACATTTTTCAAAATATTTGATTGCCTATTTCCTAATTTAAATCACCCTATGGTTTTCCTGTAGGGACGATTGCCAAACATATTTGCACTCATCTATTTGTGGTTTAAGACAAAACAAAGACACACAAATTAAGGTGGGGGGGGCTAGTTTTGTTTACACTTTTGTAGCTATTATGGAAAAAGGAAAGAATACAAGCAACTATGTTGGAAGGGAAGATGGTCTTGGAGTCAAGCATAGTCATTGGGAGAAAATTGATATGGCTTTGGCAGCATCCCATTTGTTTTGGCTAGCCAATTTCCATTATGAAATAGGAAACTGCCTTTTTTATGCATTAGTTGTTTTGCTACATTTTTTATATACATCAATAGAGATAAGAGAATCAATTGTGAACCATTTCCGCATTTGTCTATATCAAAAAGATCTTGATGCCTTTCTATCTATGCATACAAATTTAGCAGTTGAATACTTGTCAGAATTGCATGGCATAGAAAATGTGGATGTGTATCTCAATCGAATGTCATAGTCTGTCTCACAAGCAAATGAGCAAAATGTATATGGTCTATGGGGTGATATTTTTTGCATCAAATGGTTTTCTAAATGGTTAAATGTTCCAGTCACTATTTGGTCATTAACAAGAGAGACAAAATATCTTCATTTCAATTCTAAACAAACTGGATATTGCTATAATCTTTTGTTCCATGACCATACACCAGCTTCTGGTCGCTTTGAACCATTGTTGTCGTATAGATCAATGCAAAGAAAAACTCAAGAGTCCCATCTTCCTTCTAAAAGCAATTATGTAACTCAATGTCGAATTGCCCAATTTGAAATATGCTCGTTTGAACAAGCACTTTTACAACAAGGCCTATGTAGCTTTGGTAGCATTCATGGAGATTGTCATGACTCAATGTTTGAATCTGTATCCAATGTAACTATGTTCTCTGATGGGAAAGTTCTTAGAAAGGGAATTGCTCAAACTTTTTTCAATTGCATTACATCAAATGACATAATTAGAGCAAGAAAATGTTTGCACACATTCCTTTCAGAAAGCACAATAAGAGAGAAGACACTTGTTTATGGTTGGAAAGCATATATTGTCCATTTGGCAAAGCCATTTATCCTTGGACAAATAGAAGGAGATCAATTCGCTATTAAATGGTTATGCAAGTTACTAAACATTGATATATTCTTATGGAACACCAAATTGCAAAGAGTCAACTTGAGATTCCATGCAACAAATGGCTCATCTAAAGTTGTATACCTAATGCAACAAGAAATAAATAGATTTCATTCGCATTACCAACTATTGTTGGAGACAACTTCTGCACAAACTTTATTGTTGCCAATCAATTGCATTGCAGATCCCGCTTCTACTCCTGCAATTTCCCATTGCAAAAAACATATGCAACCAATCCAAAAGGACACTGCTTTTGAATAAAATATTGTCAACAACTTTTGCATAGAGCCAAAAAAAAAAATGCAAAAACAACTGCATTGCATAGCCAAATGGCTACCAGCCTGCGCTCTTTGAAACAGAACATGTGCAAGCAAGCAATGCATCGTTGTCAAAATCAAAAGGAGTCATGTATTAATAAAGAGTCTTTGGAAGGTCATCAAAACGAAAAGCAATCTTGCATTGGCAACGAGTCTCTAGAATAGCAAAACAATATGCACTCAGTTATGGTCAATGAAACACCTAGTAGCTTGTGCTCATTGAAATAGGCCATTCGTAAAAAAGCATGTCATAATCATCAAAAACAAAAGGAATCCGATAAATCAAAAAATGCAACTTCAACATACCTTAATCTTATTCAAGATACACCTGTTTATGCATGTTCTTTATGTACTTGCTTGCATTTCAAAAAAGATATTCGCGCAATTGACAATGAAATTATGCTGGCTTGGAAATCTTTGACAACTATGGATGAAGCAACACCATTTTATTTGTAGAAACAAATTTGTAGATTCTGCAAGAAAACAATTTCTAAAGGACAACTGTCGAAATTTGCATCGCCTATCCATATTCGACGCAACAACAAATTGACATATGTGGCAATTCTAACCCCTTTCGAAGAACAACTAGTATCACCAAGAACAATGTTTGAACAAATTAGAAAACTTGGTTACAAAAGAGCACAACTAGGGTTGACTAGAACAATTATCAACGTGCCAGCATATTTAGATAGAGTTCAAATAGCATTGCCAAGGAGCCTAGATGACACAATGACGATTGCAATTATGTTGAAGCGAAAATTGGAATACAAGAACACATTTTTGTTTGGGAATGTTCACCCTAGTATTGTTATGGCTGCACTATATGATCTATGCAAAACCAAACTTTATATAGATCAAGGCATTGTTATTAATACTAGTTGGGAAGAAATGTTTAGTAAAATACCGCACCAAGAATCAAACACAGAAACAGCCATTCATTCAATAGATGAAATTGAAAATGAAATAGAGCTAGAACCAATATCTGAGACATTGATACATGGATATGGAGAAACTCATCTAATAGATTATTTGGTGAACAAGATCATAGAGATCGCACCCTCTGAGAATTTTCGTCCATTGGGCAATTTCCAGGATAAATATTCCGAAGAACTAAATTTCCCTACGCTTTTCTTTGGATGTAATCGACATGAAAACATTTTCAATCGATTTTCCTATCAAAAAATATTACAATGGGAGCTTGAACAAGAAATTACAGACTTTGAAACACACAACACAAACATTTTTTTTTAAAGCAGTCAAATTCATCATAAACCAAATCTCCAACACTGCTTGGATATCAATTCGCATAGGAGAGCTAAAAGGAAAAACATTGTTAGCGAAAGATGTCAAGACAAAAAACAATCTTGATAAAATTCTGAGATCCCCAATCGGCTATTGTACATTAAAGTCAATAAGAGCATCGCCTAACTACTTTGAAAATATGAAAAAGGACTTGTTTGCAATGATTCGCCAACTAGGCCCTCCCACTTTCTTTGTAACTTTTACAACTGCAAAACATGTTTGGGTGCCTTTGTGCAATGCTATATATCAAATTGAAAATAAAAACCTAAAGGAACCACTTGACAGTTCAAAAGAAGATACTATTGACTCATTGATAAGAAGGCACCTCATGATATGTAGCCGATACTATAGGCACAAAATAACAACATTAAAATCTTTGATTTTAAAGAATGATAAATTGTTTGGAAAAGTAGAGGACTTCTTTTTCACAACTAAATTTCAGCAAAGAGGAAATGAGCATGAACATGGACTGCTTTGGATTCAAAATGCACCAGTTTATGGAAAAAATACTAATGCCGAAATTACTTCTTTTGTTGATTGTTATATATCAACAGATTCAGCATTGCTCAATGAAAACTTTGTTAAATTTCAAACTCATTGCCACACAAGAACATGCAAAAAAAATAAACAATCTAGATGTAGATTCAATTTCCCATTGCCTCCTATAGATACAACTATGGTCCTAGAACCACTCGAAAATAGCCCCAATTGTTTAATCGAAAAAGCAAACCAAATATACTCTATTTTTTAACATAGTGAATACTCTAAGAAATTGTATTTTGCGTCGCTTCTTCAAGAATTGCAAATACCTAGGGATGAATACATGTTGCTTTTGCGCTCTTTGCTCACTCGTCCAACTTTGATACTAAAGAGAGCTCCTACTTACATTTGAATCAATGCATTCGCAAAAACAATCCCATACTTGTGGCAAGCAAATACAGACGCACAATATGTCTTGGATGCTTATGCCACAGCAAACTATGTAAGCTCATACATTACCAAGAAATATAGAACTATGACAATTGCTTTTAAAAAGATCAAAGAACAATGTTTCACTAATAATGACGGGAAAATAGAAACAATATGTAAACTTGGAAATACGTTGCTTAACATGCAACAAATGTCTAGTAGACAAGTAGCCCATATCGTGCTTTCATTGCCTTTGCATTCATATTCAAGGAAGACAATATTTATCAATACTTGTCCAGATGACAAAATGATAGTTGCACTAAAAAAGCCATCGCTACTAGAAAAAGAACCCAATGACTCTGATGACATTATTTCCTTCTGAATTTTATAAAAATACATTGCATGACCCTTTGAACTTGAAAGTATCTCCTTGGCTGAATATGCATCTTACTACTCTTGTATTCATACAACTACAAGAAAAAGAAACAAATCATGTATCATACGATTCATTCGTTACAACAAAGAAAAAGACCCTGAAAATTTTGCTAGGGAAAAAATCATGCTCTTTGTACCGCATAGACACAATTACAACTTGTTAAAATGCAGTTTCGAAACATGGTCTAAAGCACTTGTAGCTTACAAAACACATATAGACATTTTTGAGAAAAAGTTCATGGGTAGAGTAACAACAAAGTGGGGTGACATTGCACTGCAGCTAAAACTATTGCATTGCATTTTGATGAGATATTTGACCTTGCTATGGAAAAGGAAAAAACAATGTCTGCATTTGCTTTTGAACAATATGACATTCAACATGATCTTCTTCGCAAAAAGATAACCCATGTAGCACAACTCAATAACATATGCAACTTGACAAAAAAACCATTTCTTCTAGACATGGACAAGTACCATGCAATTAGAAAAAACTTAAATAATGAACAACAATCAATAGTAAAAGAAATTGTTGCAAGAAAAAATAACAATCCATCAACTCCAATCCACTTTTTCTTGACGGGGGGGGCAGGCACAGGTAAAACTCACAATGCAAAAATAGCTTATGATGCATTGCTACATTTCTATGACAAAGAAATTGGTAGTGACCCTTTGAAAAAAAAAGGTCTTAAAGTTGCATTTACTTGGAAGGCAGCATACAATGTAGGCGGTGTTGCAGTTCATTCTGCTCTAAGATTACCATTAAATTCATCAAACATGCTCCCGCTAAATTCAAACACACTAGATGCTTTAACAAAATATTTTGAACAACTTCGAGTGTTGCTCATTGATGAAGTCTCTTTGATAGGATCCCGCATGCTATAGAGCATAGACAAAAGATTATGTGAAATTATGCATATGCCAACGAGGCCATTTGGAAACCTTGATGTCATATTTTGTGGTGACCTTTGTCAAGCGCAACCTGTTCATGATTCTTGGATTTTTGAACAACCAAGATTTCAACAACAACCATTTCCCTATCACTTTTGGCCTAACATGATAAAGTGTTATGAGCTAAAAAAAGTGGTAAGACAAAAAAACCAAACATTCAGAGTCAATCTTGAACAGGATTAGAACATGCTCTCAAACAATAGATGATATTGATTACTTGAACCATCATTGCTATAGGAAACCACCAATAGATGCAACATTTCTGTATATTTTCCATTGTAACAAAGATGTTCAAGAACACAATTAAAAAATGCTATCACTTGTCAAAACAAAAACATTTGCACTTGTCTTGCATGATACTAAAATTGATTCGATCGAACGAAACATCAACACTCAAAACTCATTGCAACTTTCTTCTACAATATTGCTAAAAACAAACATGCTTATTGAACTAGTTGGAGGAAATTATTCCATTGAAGATGGCTTGGTAAATGGTGCAGAGGGTGTTTTCAAATATTATACACAAATACCTACTGATATTGTCTGGATTGAATTCTCAGATGAAAAAGTCAGTGTGCTAGCACGAGCTAGCATGCAACATCTTTATACACCTGCTATCATGTCCAGGTGGACACCTATAAAAAGAATCACATTACATATAGCACTTGAAAACAAGAGGAATATCATGCGAGCACAGTTTCCAATTCAACTAGCATGTGCACGAACAATCCATAGAGTGCAAGGGTTGACAATGGATAGATTGGCATTCGATCCAAAAGGAATTAGAAGACATGGCCTCATTGACACTGCACTTTCTTGTGTGAAAGATATCAACTGTCTCTATATTTTAAACAAATTAGAGGAAAAAAATTTCATGACCTCTACAAAAGTCACTACTGAAATAAACAGATTAAAAAACCATGCAGCTTGGAAGTTTGAATATGGACTGAATTTAATGCCGACTACTAGGCATCTACTTATTTCTTCATTAAACACACGTAGTCTGCTTCTGCACATTGACGATGTTGCAAATGACCATGAACTAATGCAAGAAGACATACTATGCTTGCAAGAAACACACATGCATAAACATGCCAAAATAGCAATTCTTTCAAAAAAATTCAATAGTGTATTGGCATCTTTCGTGCATGGAAGCCTTACACTGATAAACAAAGACATGAATTTGATTGATACAAAAATATATTCGGAAAAAAAACGTTGAGGAAATTTTCGTTGGACTCAAGTTTGCTAATAACATTCTAAACCTTGTTAACATTTATAATAAACCATGTGGCATGGTTAAGACTGTCCTTTGTATTTTGGATTGCATTTTGTTAGAAAAGAGAACTAACGCACAAGTTGTGGTGACTGGTGAATTCAACATTGACATGTTGAAGGATACACCATCAAAAAAGAAATTACAATCATTTATGCAAATGAAAGGTCCAATATTGGAAACAACAAAACCAACGACTAGTGCTAGTTTAATGCAACCACTTTTGGACAAACCTGGATGATGATGTTCTTGCATTTAATGTTTCAGATGCTTATTGGATAGACCACTATATGAACTTCTTGTCAATCTCTGCCAAAAATAGCTAATTCATTTCATTTTTTATGACACTTTAATGTTAAATGCTAATGCCTTTCCATATACTTTTCCTGTTTGCTATTGTGATAGCCTTAACCATATTGATATGAATACTAGACTATTTCTAGCTCCCTTCATTACACCCCTCAACATTATCAATACTAATATCAAAGATAATAAACTATTTGATTATTACAAATACAATTAGAAAAAAAGAGTTACCAAGATATTTGGACATGTGTTGCTGTAGATGTTATCAGTTGCATACAACTCCCAATATTGGAACCCTCCCACCCTTAATAAAAGTGATTGTATTTGACTTCTTTCAGATGAGTTGGAAATGCTACTAATTGTTGAGTTGGAAGTACTACCAAGTGTTTGTTTGGCTTAGGTTTTGCCTCAGATGATTGAGGCAACTCCTCTTAGTGTTAAACAAGCTCTAAGTGTGAACCAACATCTGGTTGTAATTTGCTCCCCTGACGTTCGGCTTTAACTTCGGTAAAATTGCTCGGATTGTTGCCCTCTTACTATTGTATGGGACTATGCCCTCAATCCTCCAAGTGATTATTTATCACATGTTTAACATCTAAAAAACAACAATTATTCCAAGGCATTTGTAGACTCTTTCTTCTGCAAAGTTTATGTGCTTCAGTTTGTAGTGATCTACTTGTTTGATACTGATGGAGAGCTAAATTCAGGTAAGTTTTTAGCATCTGCAACATTGATGCAACATTAATGTCACAACTATCAATTTAAATTCTATTGAAGTTTCTCAGATTATTATAATTTTCCTATTGATGTCAAATTCTAGTTTTTTTTGTCGTTGAAAAAAAATGTTATTCTTCTTGCTTAGTTATAGACACTTTGTTTTTCCCATGGTTGACATCTAAAAAAACAGCAATTATGATTGCTATTAAGAGACTCGTTAGGCAAAATATTCACTTCCTATCTCCATTTTGTGGTAATGCAGAATATGCCTAACCTATTGAGAAAGTCTTAGTACCAATATCTTTTATTGAAGCCTTAATTGTAAATGGGAATTCGTTGAGGCCAGTATCTCTTCTTCAGCCAGCATTCTTGATACTACATATACTTTGGTCTGTGCATATGTCAAAAATCCTACCAAAGATTTGTATACGTTTTTTCACCGTCCTTTGTTTTTATGCTATCGGCTTGTTGCTATTTTTTCCCGTCTCTTTTACATTGTTTCTTTTATTTACACTATTTAACAATATTAGTTGCATCTGATTTTTCTGCCACTCTGTACATGTGCAGCTTTCGAAACTCAAGTCTAAAATTGCAATTGAAAACTACAAACAAAACAAATTTTGCATGTTGCAAAATCCACTGGAAATGGCATCATAAGCAAATAACCCAGTAACAGAAAAAAGCTCCTTGCCTCTCCATGACACAATAGAAACAATACCGACACCAAACAAGCTGACAATGGAGACAACCTCAACTGCTGAAAGTCCAAAAAGTTATGCACGTATTTTAGTTCTAATTGCTTTTTGCACCATTTTGAACACATGAAATTGCTTCACCTTCTTTTAGAATTTTCTATTAAAAAAACAACAGAATAGAACTTTTGCATTGACAAATACTTTCTCAAACTTGATCTAAGTTTCAAAATAGTTGCTATTGATTCCTGCTAATTTATTTTTCCCGATTTCTTTATCTATGGCAATAGCAGACTAAGACAAACCCTTGCAAAACCAGCTACTATTATCGAGCTATGCACAACAACAACAAAAATTGTTTTTGAAGGAGACATCTTGGCTATATATGGCCCCACACAAAACAAAATCCAAACCTCCCCTGCAAAGGCGCAAATACTGCATACAGACTTTGTTGATAGATACGGTCTAATGACAATTACAGCTAGGATAAATGACAACTTGATCAAGCGCTTTGGTACCTGTTTCTCAACCAACAAAAGTCGAAGAATCACTCGATTTGGACTCAAGAAAAAAGGGCAATATGACAGAGGTTATACTAAGTACTCAATAGTCATATTCGCACATACAATAGTTGAGACAATTGATTAGATCTGTAAAGTCAAGAAACTATCTCCAGATTCGACAATTGTTGATTTGTTGTCATCGAACGAGTCCGACTCTGTTGGCTCCGTTGCAGCTATTGTCATTGCATGTGAATACAACAATAGACAGTTTGATTTTTATATCAAAGATGATGAAATAGCTAATGATCATGCCACTGTAAATATCCCATGTGCATAGATAATGTCTTTTGAAAATTTGTTTTTATCAAAAATCAAACAAACTTTTCATTGTTTCATATAAACAAGTAAAAGGAAAAAAAACACACAAATACCTTCAACAATTTCCAATTGCAACATATGCTCACTGTCTATTGTCTTTTGCTATTGCAGCTTCAGGTCAGCGAAGGATACAAATATTTGTTTTTGCAAATTCAAGAACATCTTGCATGTGACAATCCTCCACTCTACTTGTTTAAGAACATTGTCCGGAATGAAACTAAAGGAAGCCACATGTTCCGAACTTGTGCAGCCACCTTCATTGATCCTCTTAATGATGACTATGCAATTCAGAGTTTGGTGGATTGACTTATTTGGTGATATCCATTGTCCCTCCCCACAATAGGACCCCAACTTCACACTTATAGGAGAATGGACTTTCAATACAAATCAATTTTGCAAAAAAAAAGACCCACAATCAAATGTACAAATAATTTCACCTACGACTGAAACCACCCCCGTGAACTTTCAGCTACAAGTTCTTCCTTCTATTGTTGCTTGCATATCTGTTCGTTTTCTGAAAAACTCATTTGACGGTCCAACTACATAGAATAACAGCCAAAAATTAAACTTGTTTCTCTAGGAGCATGCCTAGCCTAAATTGTAATAATATATTTGCCCTGTCTATAATCATTGATAAATTCGATGACCAGCAAAATAAATATGAATTAAAAGGAAAACACAATTTGTATAAGAAAAAAACTAAAAGAATGAAACAAACGTTGTTCTAACCCTCCATAGCCATCCTATATTGATCTCAATCTACCATATGATGCTTGCATGTATGGTCAGAACCCATCCTGAATTGTAATAATATATCTGCCATGTCTGTAATTATTGATAAATTCGAGGACCAGCAAAATAAATATAAATTAAAAGAGAAACACAATTTGTATAAGAAAAAAACTAAAAGAATGAAACAAACGTTGTTCTAACCCTTCATGTAGCCATCCTATAATGATCTCAATCTACCATATGATGCTTGTATGTATGGTCAAAAAGGTCTCCACATCATAAGCATGTTAAATTTGTGCCTCGGGATTTCCTTTTATAGCAAGTCCATGAAACATTAAAATCAAGATTTTTTGTCAAACTTGTTGTTTAGAGAGTAGAGTACTTGACAAATGCCATGTTTGTTGTCAAAATGTTTTAGATCCGAGGCCTGGTCCCTGGTGTATGACTATTTTTATACTTGTTAGAATCATTTTCTTTTGTGACCAGACTTCACTATCGAAATGCCTCCAAATTGTTGTTGTGTGTGTCACTAATGTTCATTTTCCAAAGCATTATCACAAGAATGTCCTTTTCATTAACCCAAAGTGTGTTTTTGGTTAAGTGAAGTGTACCCAGAGGTTGTAACTAGCATTGAAGTACTCTTGTTCGATATTTACTTTCTTTGGTTGCTTAGTGAATTTAGTTTGACATAAGTGAAATATTAGCTAATATATTATAGATGGGTATCACTCTAGAAATGTATGATGTTCTATCATTATGGAGGAGTATTTTTCATGTTTTGAAGGCATTGGATTCATAAGTTACATATTCAAAGGTAGTTGATTGATGTTACAGAAAACAATTTTATGGTAAATACACATATTTTGGAATTACTCCAAAATTGATTTCACCTTGATAGGAGAGAACTAGGTCTCTTAGACCTTTGGTTATGCTTTACATACATATGGGTGGCTTAGTTTGGGTGGATGCATGGCCTTGGTCATAAAAGATAACATAGATAAATTACCTAGGAGGTTGATACCCTAATAAATATGATGTCTAGCGCATTGTGTAACCAAGAGAAACACAATATGTAATCAAGAGGAAAAAAGAAAAAAACAAACCTAAAAGTCTAAACATTGTTCCCATTCTGGAGTCAATGGACATTCAGTGGTCATTGGTTGTGACCTTGCATCATTGTATCTCAAAAAAAAAACACTTTCGAAGTGCACTCTTTCAGTTTTTTTGTTTCTCAGTTTTTTTGGCCCTCATTGGTCACTACTTAAAATTTATTTAAAAGCATGTATTGTACATGATTTCCCTTTAATAATTTGTGGTTCCTTATATGTTGTCATCTCTTGTGTGGCTTTGGCAGATACATGGAATACTCAAAGCAAGGAACACATTTGCATCGTTGTATCGATGCATTTGTGTTGAATGTAAACAACCACTGATTTAGAGCTGTGTGGTATGCGCATTCTACAAACATGAAACAATAACTATATATGAACATAACTTGGAATGAAATTTAGACACAAATGATGGATTGATAGAATGCACACTACGCAACCCACAGTTAAAAGAATATTGTCTAGAAGTAGTAAATATTTCTTTTCAAGAATATTCAAAAAACATATCATCAACAGTTTTCAATCTGCGAAGGTTCTCCCAACAAGGGATTTTTACATTGACCCTGAACAACAGAATCATCAATTTGAAAAAAATTAACTGCGAGGTACACAAATCCATATTCTTTTTTGGTTTGTTCAAGTTTCTTGTTAAATTCTTCTAACGTCTAAAAATTGTGCATTCAAAATTTTATTCCGTTGCATCCCCTAAAAACACAAACAACTTGTTGTTTCTTTGTTAAAACCAGAGTTTAGCTACACATTTGCCTTTAACTGTATATTTGCAAAATTTACCAGTTTGATGATAGAATACCGTGAGTAAAATAGAATACCTTGTTGTATTTTATGTGGTGGCAATGTCTCGGGTTAAGCTTTTGGAGTTTGCTGCATATAAATTGCAATTGACACATAAATTGAAATGCCAAAAATTTATATTCTCTCAGACACAAAATTATGCATACTTTTCTTAATCTCTTAGACACATAATTATGTATATTTCTAGATTTATAGAATGCTCTTCTCTGTTGAGTAGATACAAAATCATGCCATGCATGGAACCCTACGGGCTCCAATTCAGCTTAGCCATCATATTACACAGGATTTCAAATATGAAAGGAAAAAAACAACCCTCTACATAAATCACACCGACATACTGTAGCACAAAGCCAGATGCATATTAACCTATGGCCCTCTCCACTCACTTGCCTTCCTTCCCTCTTCTTAGTCTGTAGGTAAAGAGCAACTGGTATTTCTCATCCTTCTAAGTCTGTTGGTGAAAAGGAAGCAACCAAACAACGAAGCCAGCAGAAAAGAAAATGTAGATTGTGTACGAAGCCAGTGGAAAAGAAAATGTAGATTGTGTGGGACAAATAGGAGAGCTTGTTATAATAAGTACTTCATCCTCGTGTCATTCCCTTGTATACGAACTCAACCATAGAATGGCTCGCCATTGCTTTACAATGGTCATGTGGCAGTTGACATGCCCGTGACTTGAAGTGTGTCTTGGGCCTTGGGTAAGGAATCCTCTTCCCAAAAAAATAAATGAAAACCATTTTCCAATACATGCCAGTGCTACTACTTAGGCCATTACTACTGCTTACGCCATCACGTCGCTGGGTCATTGTTTGGTTGCTTGCTTTTAAACTACAGACTTCTATTGTTTTTGAGGTGTCAAATAGCAAAAGTACCCTAGCCACGTCAATTTCAAATAAATAGTCTTCATTTTTTGTTTTGTCAATTTTGTAAAAGTTCCTTTGGTTATTGATCTTCAAGCCCTTAATCAAGTTCAAGAGTAACCACCTCTCAAAGCATTTACAGCAAGCATTCAAGCCTAAAGTCCAACATAAACATTCTTTCCAAACATCCAAGTTTTAAAGCCCGTCAAAACAAAGCCAAAGGTACATAAGATGGGTTTGTTGGCGCTTAGATGAAGAAGTGTAAAAGGTTTTACCATTATGAATGCTGGCAAGATGAGAACCATGCATATAAAATAAAAGGTTTTACCATTATAAATGTTGGCAGGATGATACGCATGCATATAAAATAAAGCCAAATGTTGAGCTTATCAGTTGTGCAAGCAGCCATGAATATCAAACACCGACCTGCCCCAAATGTCAAGGACAGGAACCAGGTCATTGACAATATCATTCATACCAAGTGCTTCACAGAATACGCACAAGTCAATTGCAAAAATATAAAGGAAATGTTTATCTCCATGCTCATTTTCATCATCGGGTATATTGAACATAGCTCATCACAGTCAGCATTGGATATTTTTACAGGGATATTGATCATTGGTGTAATAGCAGCCTATATGGTAAGGTTTTGGGTCATTGCAAATCATTTTAGAGCATCCAAAAATATTGTTCTAAGTGTTCCTCTTAATCTCTTTGCCAATGCACTTGACCATGCCATTGATATCATTCTGCAGTGTTTCGTTCATCCTCAAGTATGGAATATCAATAATAGAGCATCCAATTGTGAAGCAAAATGCCAAATGCCTTCTAACATATTGACATCTGGCATATTTCTTTCACCATGAACTATAAAGATGTTAAAAGTCTCAAAATACATATGGTAATTAGTAAGTATTTCAAGGCATTTAGGCAGTCAATTGACAGCTGGAGGATAGATGAGAAGAATCAGGTGACATAGTATTTTAAAACAGGGATTCGCGTCCTATTTTAAATAAAAATGAGGGAAGGAAGGCTAGTGAGTGAAGCAAAAGCAGACAGTCACTTTGTTTACCAGCACAATGGAAGAAGCTGCGCAGTTCCCGTAGGAGGTGACTTTGACAGGCATCCAGTTTGGCCTTGCTACATCGTCCAGAGAAATTGTAAGTGTAACTGGGCACATGAAATAGAGAAGAATAATGGGCAACGGGGTCCTTGTTTACAGAGCAATTTTGAGGCAAATAATCTATTTTAACTCAGTTAAAACCCATTTTCATGCCAATTTAGTTGGAAACCACCTTTGAACTCTAAATGTAAAGAATGTGTATGTATGCTATTCAAGTTAAACAAAATATAGCACTTGTTTTTACTTTTTTTGGTTGGGAGTACACTTTTAACCAGTTGTCAGCCTTAACGACTCTCTCATCCTTGGTAATGAGCTTATAATTTTCTTGTTCTGAGCATCAAATATTCTCGACAAAACCTGAGGTGAGGTGGGGTGGGATGGGATGGGATGAAGAGGGTTTAATAAACTTGTTTGAGAAATTCATGAACTGAACTATTTTCCTAGGAAAGTTACCACCCAACCACCGGCTAAATAATTGACATTGTACTAGAAAGGAAAGGGCTCTTTTGTTGAAAGACAAAAAGCAGGCATAATCCAGGTTCATTTCCCCAAAGTAGCATCATGCAGAGAATTGCTAATTCAAGAGAATTACCAATTCCACAGTAACTCTAAAAATCACGGTTATTGTAACTTCTCCTGAAGTTTCCTAGAAATTTAAATTTCTTAACGTCATCATCTTAAAAAAGGACCAGCCTTGCTTGTTGCAGCACTAAGGTGAAGGATGGTGACGCCATTGTCACATATAGTTTAGACTACTATACGCGTTTTTTTTTCCATAAAGGCAGTGAAATCCAATAGCTAGTATTAAGTTCTAATTTTACAATAAGATGCTTAGGGTTATTTATTGACAAAGGTTAAACGCTCATGATCCGACGATTACTTGATTAGAAGCCATGCTTTAAATTATACATTATGGTGCCGGCAAATAGTTTAGACTACAATACCCCTTTTTATTCAAAAAGACACTGAATCCCAATACTTAGTATTAAGTTCTAATTTTACTATAAGATGTTTATAGTGGTAGTTATTTATTGAGAAAGGTTAAATGCGCATGAGAGGATTACTTAACTTGAAGCCATGCTTTAAAATATACTCAAATTTGATTGATTTCATACAAAATGCATTGTGTGTGAGACGACTCACATCTCTGTACATTGGATTTCTTGGACTGCAACTTCCCCACCTCCAGCGACGCACAATTCTGTACATTGGATTTCTCGTCTTGCCTTTGCACCATGTCGCCGGAGGATGCAGCGTCCACATAGAAACTCTCTTCTCTTTCACCTCAAAGAACTCAATGAATATATTACTTATATACCAATTCCAACCCCAAAAAAATTATATGAACTCAACTTTCTCCCAGCTCTCTAACGCAAATATTGAACAGACTTAGAGAAGCCCCATGGTTTTCCTCTAATAATGGATGTGTTTATCTCTTCTAACCATATTCATCCTAAGTCCTAGAAATTTGGCAGAGTACAAGCTTGATCAAGGAATTGTCAGTATATACAATATTACAGCTGGATTGCAATTTCCAATCTTGTTTTATCCGAAAAAACATTGTCGTCTCCTTCGTCGATGAAGCGGCCCAATGTCAGTGTGATATTCACGGCTAAGCACTTTTTTATCTCATCAATAAAGGCCATCGAAAGATAGTTAAAAAATAATTAGATTTTAGTAGTATGAGTTTATCTTTTAGTGGTTTATAGGCATATGGTATTGGTTAATTCATGGTATTATGGTATTTATATTGATAAAGTTTATTTTAGGGTTTGAAGAATTCATCTTTAAATTATTAATGCAATTAGCTTTATTATAGAATTCTTTATGGCCTAGTTTAGTTGACTAAGGATAATGGAATTTATCGCCTAGGATAATGGAATTTATTGTCTTACTATAAAATATATGCAAATGTGATTTCATAAAAAGAGGTGTAACATTGGCATTGTCATGCCATTTGTTTTTTATTTCATACAAAAAGGTGTAACATTGGCATTGTCATGCCATTTGTTTTAATGTCATGCAGGTGTAACATTGGCATTGTTTGTAAAGCCTTCACTTATATTTTTTTATTTTTCCAAATTGATTAGGTTGAGTGAAATGGGGTAGACACTCTCATTGTTTGTAACGCCTTCACTTATATTTTTTTTATTTTTCCAAATTGATTAGGTTAAGTGAGATGGGGTCGCTTCTCTCCTAATGACGATTTCATTTTCACCGGTTTATGCTCTCAGATTGGCCATCTACCTTCAACTGACATGAATGACACATCAAAAACAGCCACATAATTTTTTTGAAAATTTTATAGTTTTGTGTTTATTTTGATTACTTAATGGTATAGTAAAATGTTTAACAAAATTTTAAGAAATGATAAAATATCTTGCAATGTCTAAATATATTAGAATGATATTTATTTTTAATTAGAAATTTCATAATATAAATATTTGTATCATATCATAGTATATTTGAGTAAGAGGTAAAATAATTTTTAATTTACATATTTTTATTATACATGTGTGTGTTTTTTTAAATATAGATGTATAGTTGTTACATAAAGTCCATATGGTTTTTATATTTGATAAGTGTGTTAAAATAATCAATGTAATGTCTATTTCATGTAATGAGTTTTTCATTTTAACTCAAGTTATTGAGGAAGGCTTGGAATTTGACGGGCATATGCCTCCCATCAAAATACTATTGAAAATCTTAAGAAACTGTTTCAAAGAAGGGGCAAATAATTAGGTGGAACTTTTTTTTCATGATAAAAAAAAATTCAAAATGTTAGTAATTTTTATTAATAGGTTTTTTTAAGATAGGCGTATACTTACATAAGTGGTTATTATGATATATGTAATAATGGAAATTGTTGTCTTCCTTTACTAAAACTTTTCTATTTGATTGAAGGGTATGTGGTGAGTTTTCCTTCAAGGAGGAAGGTTTTACTTTCTTTCAATTTCTTCTTTTTCTTATATTGTGTTAGCAATATTCAAATATGGAGCACTGCCCTCACTTTCATTGTCTTTCTTTTTCCTTTCTACCCTTCCTTTAGAGGATAACTTACTTTTCAAGCCCAAATGTGCAACTCCAAGAGAGAGGTGGGTACCATATTAGAAGGAGAAGTTAGTTTCGAATTCTGATACTCTCATACTGAAGGAATTAGCTTAACCACCCAACAAGCATCAACAATTTATCATTTAGCTAATAAAAAATGGCTCATCCCCACTCTGTATTTAAGCTTTTCTTTATGTCCTTCATGGCCTATTTGAGATGTAGTAGTCATTCTCGTAAAGCTGGTAAAGCTCATCCTCACTTTGGATCCATTGAAATAGAACTGGAGTCTAGATTCTTTTAAGTAGTCAAATCTATACCATATTCAAAAGGATGCCTAAGTAGGCTATAACAACATTTATTCTATTTTTATTGAGTTTTAAGTAGGCTATAACAAAATTTAATCTATTTTTATTGAGTTTTAAGTAGGCTATAACAAAATTTAATCTATTTTTATTGAGTTTTAATTTTTTCCATAGGCAATTGCAAACCACTAGCTATCACGGAATCAAAGTTAATCTCAATAATTTGTCCATTAACTATAATCATTATAATCATCAATATATAGTGTATAAGCATATTGAGAAGATCGAAACAAAAGGAATAAAGGGAATCTCGTCATTCCAAAACAAATAGCCAACCAAATCATGAAAAACCACGCAAGCACGAATCAACGAGGTAACTGCACACTCAAGAGAGTTGTTGTCGAGGGTATTGGAAGACAAACAAATCACTTACACAACATCCAACAACAACCTCCCTAGTGAAAGTTCCATTCCTTGAATAAGCTAGAAGGTGTAACACCTTTGATTAAAAATTTAATTACTGTTATGGATATGTGAACGATGGTAATTTTCTTTGATAAGTTTATGGCTTTGATGACTTTAAATGATAATGCAAATAATTAATTAATCATTTTTTTAATTATTGTACGATTATGAACAACCTTGTTGTGAATTGACACAACTCTCATTAAGTTAATTATTGATCTTGTATTCATCCATACGGGGACAAGTGGCCAAACGTGGAGGAAGTAGTTACTACCAAGGAAATCCCAAGCAAATAAAAGGCATGCCTAGGGAGGAAAAACCCCTATTTTTTTTAGAGATCTTGTAGGCTCTGAAATATTCGACTGCTAGGCTCAGAGAAGAAGAAAATACTAGATCTTCCAAGCTCCGGGGAATTTGAGAGATACCATGCTAGGGAATTTGAGAGCTTCTAGGCTCTGGGAAGTAACCTTTTCTACACTATTTAGTGGCACTTGAAGAGAAAGTTCAACTTTTTAAATTTTAATTATGGGAAAGGGGGTGGATACTTGCAGGTCATTTGACTTCTAGTTTTCCTAAGGCCAGGTGGAGCGAGGTTGCTCAATATGTTGTACCATTTTATCTATATATGAGTCTTTTTATCCTCGAATAATGGACTGCGTTTTAATTAATTGTCAACACTATTATTTATTTATAGATGAATCTTTACCATGCTTAATGGTTTTAGTTTGTAGATTATTCTTTTAATTTTCATGAGTTCCATTATAGATGCTAAGACTATATTTAATACAAAATGAAAAGTGAATAATATGTATATAAACTATGGAATAAATATTCCTAATCACATGTTGGAAGAATGACATTAACATATTGTTAGAATAATAATAATAAAACCCTTACCGTACCTAGGATAAAATTATTAATCTTTTTGACTAATTTCCTAGGTTCTCGACTATCTAGTTGGCATCCACTTGCACCACTTGCTCAAAACTTGTCATAAATGCATTCAGGAGTGCCCTTCATAGATTCTGGATAAGTTTTTTTCCAACTATATAGACTTCCTAGTTTAGTAAGTGCACCTTCCTTCCTTATCCAAACATAGACTGTTTTTTCAACAACTTTAAGATAAAAAGGTGAAAGCTAGTCACATGGAAACTGCATTGTTTTTGCCCAAGTCATCCTTCATATTTTTCTCTCTTGAAAGCATGATATTATTTATTTTCCATCACTTATCAGCTGACACACCTTATTCATCCAATTTGTGACCTCCCTAGACTGATTTGGAAAGTGTTTTATGCACCTAAGGGTATTTTTTACTTTTCGTAAGCCTACCAATTGTGAGGATTCAACTTGCCTCCTTAGGTATTTGAATCTCTAATGTAATTATATATTTGGAAAACCTATAAGGTTGGATGATGTACACTTATGAAATGCAAGATAATGTTATGCACCAATTTCAATCTCTAATTTTGAGTGGAGCTTTGCATGTCTTCTAGCAATTTTTTGTGAGTTCAATAGTGCTAAGATTGGGCTTAATTTCCACATGGTAGTAGATCTCCTTTAGCTTGATTATTCTCCTCTCTTATTATTATTGCAGGATCGATCATCACTCTCCCAGGGAGCACATTCAATCCATTCAAGGTGCAATTGCTGAAGAAATGGATCAATCTCACCATATCATCTTGACTCCATTCTACTACTTCAAATGGAAGGCATAGATGGATATTCTGATGAGGAGAAAGGGCCTCTTTAGGGTGACCATGGAAACTAAGGATGATCCTAATGCAGCATTAGAGAAAATAAAGTGGCGCAATAGGAGGGATGAGGCTTATGGTATCTTGTGTATAAGTATTTTTAGAGACCTTCATTTCCATCTTGATGGATTGACATCACCAAATGAAGTATGGCAGAAGATTCAAAATTTCTTTGGAAAAAAATATGAAATGAGGGGACATCAACTAGAAATTGAGATTATCTCACTAATTCCAAACAACTTCGAGTCCTTACAATTCTATTTCTCCAATTTCAAAGTTCTTGTTCTTCAGCTAAAGTAGTGTGGCATTGAAAAGAAATATGAACAACTAGTCTTGGACATACTATCGAAGATTGGCCTTTACTATTCAATGTTTGTTTTGACCTTTCATGCCACAAATAGTTCCAAACTGGAAGATTCCTTTACTTGTAGAGTTCATGGAATCCTTGACCCATGAGGAAGACAAGTTGGTCATGATAGGCACCATTAAACCTTCCAAATATCAAGCTTTGGCAGTTGAAGATTCAAAGATGGATTCCATAGGAAAAACGAAGGCTAATCCAAAGAAGCCTCCTGATCAAAAGAAATACAAGTCCAAGTCTCATGAGGAGTCTTCAAGCTCCAAGAAGAATTCCCAGAAGAATAAAGGTAAAGGTGAGATGAGAAAATGGGCATGGTGTAATAGGGGCTTCCACCCATAAATCTCCTGCATGAAAAAACAAATTGACATGTTGACTCAAATCCTTGAAAAGAACAACATCTCTCTTCTTGAAGGCGCAAAGAATAAGGAAGGAGGATCAAACTTTGAATATAAGTAGAGAGTTCATTCCCTAGTTGCAAGTATTGTAAGATCTTCTTCCTTTATCATTGATTCTGGAGCTTTAAGACATATCATTTCAACAAGTGATGCCTTCTCCTCTCTTGATGCTTCGAATGGTCCTAAAATTGTATTGGGAGATGAATCTGAAACTTAAGTAAATGGAAGGGTAGAATATATCTTGACCATAGTTCCTTCAATAATTTTTTGTATGTCCCAAGTCTTGATTCCATTCCAATCTCTTGTCAGTCTATCAGATGACTCACCCTGAGTCTCCTAAAAAGGCTATCTTCACTCCCAATGATGTTGGAATCACTAAAATTTTGAGTGGTAGATTCATAGAAAAAATTTATGTTGATCATAGCTCAAAAGTGTACAAGTTCTCACACTTCATGCCCTTCTCAAACCCCTTTTCTATACTCACTCATGCTAATGAAGTTGGCAAGTTGTGGAATGAAAGTTTTAGCCATATAAACTACAAGTATATATCTTATTTGTGTAACAAATACATGGTCATAGGGTTTCCCAAAATCAAGTTGTATTAAGGAGTTTGTCAAGGATGCATCCTAGGAAAACACCTAGAGCACAAGTATGAGAGAGACAATCATGAGATAACCTCTCCACCCCTTGCGATTATTCACAATGATATAGCTGGAAATTTCTTTCATATGTCAATGATTCAAGCCAAATATGTCCTAAACTTCATTGATGAATTTTGCATA
Organism: Pseudotsuga menziesii; assembly: GCA_001517045.1. Lineage (NCBI taxonomy): Eukaryota > Viridiplantae > Streptophyta > Pinopsida > Pinales > Pinaceae > Pseudotsuga > Pseudotsuga menziesii. The sequence goes on from LPNX010549161.1 coordinate 59,256, forward strand.
TGCTGTTGGGTCTTCTTCCTTAAGTACAACTTATAAGTTTTTTACCTCTTCAAGGGTTTTAAAGCCTTAGCAGAGAACCAGTCTAGAATAAAGATAAAGGTAATCATATCTAATAATGGTGGTGAATATGTCAAATATATATTCATATGGGTTTTGTGAATATGGAAGTATCCATATGCAGCATTCTATTCCTTACACAACTCAACAGAATCGTATTGTTGAGACGAAGAATAGATCTCTCAAAGATATGGCCACTTGCATGATGGAGTCTAAAAATTTGCCACCAAATTTTTGGGATGAAGCAATCAATTGTGTATCCTATATCCAAAATAGGGTTCCTCACAAATCCTTGGATGGAATCACTCCTTTCGAATCTTGGAGTGGACACAATCCTGATGTGTCCCACTTTAGTATTTTTTGGCTTTAAAGATTGGGATAGAAATCCACCTGAAGAGAGAAAGGATTTGCATCCCCAAAGTCAAGAATGTATATTTTTTGGGTATACATAATATTCCAAAGGGTACAATCTGATCAACATGATTGCTCAAAAAATATTTCATCAAAAGGAGTGTTCAGTTTGAAGAAGACCTATGCCAACAACAGAAATTGGAGAATCCTCTTCACCACCACCACCTATGATTGCAAGTGAAGACTATAATAAGATTTCTGATTTTTATATGTCTGATCATGAATATTTAATTTCATATACAAACACTCCCAAAATACCAAAGTGGGCAGCAAATACCATTAAAATAACTAGGGAACTGGCTGGGAATCCTAGTGATTCTAAGAGAACTATATCTCAGTTCGAGAGTGCCCTCTCTGTCAAAGATCCAAGATTTGATAAGAAGTGTTATATGATTATTGAATATGATCCCAAAACATATGATTAATCTTCAGAATGTCCAAGATGGAAAACATCCATGAAATAAGAATACCATTCACTCCAGAAGAATGAGACATGGGAATTAGTCAATCTTTTACCAGGGAGAAAGATAGTGAAGTGCAAATGGGTATTCAAAACAAATTTTGATGTTGATGGTTCTCCTCTAAATAAAGCTTAGTAGCCAAGGGCTTCTCCCAAGTCCAAGTAATTGACTACAATGATACCTTTGCACCAATGGAAAACATGGACTGTATAAGACTAGTTTTGGTCATTGTAGCATTCAAGCAATGGGAGGTACATCTAAAAGAATAGATATATATGCAGCATCCATAAGGTTTTTTTATTAATCCATGGTGATATAAAAGAATAGATATATATGCAACATCCATAAGGATTTTTTACTAATCCATCCTTTGTGTGCGGGTTGAAGAAATCATTACATGGGATAAAACAAGCTCTTAAAGCTTGGTATGTCAAGATTGATGGTTTTCTTCTATCATAGAACTTTAATAGATGCAAGTCTGATCCAAATGTATATTTGAATATCATTCATGGTTAAATAATTATTATTGTCTTGTATGTAGATGGAATTTTTATGACAATAAGTTCCATGAAATAAATTGCCTCTTTGAAGGATGATTTGAATCGTGCCTTCTCCATGACTAATTTGGGACTGTTAAGCTAATTTTGGGGGTTTGAGATTTCTCAATCAGCCTCTAGAATAAAAGTACAATAGTAAAAATATGCTTCAGACCCGCTAAAAAAGTTCAACATGAAATATTGCAAGCCAGTCAAGACTCCTTTTCTCTCAGGAGTTAAGCTTGAAGAAGTAGATTCAACTCTCTTGGTGAACAATACTATGTACATACAACTAGTTTGTTGTCTTTTCTATTTGACTCACACTCAACCTGATATTTATTATGCAGTGAGTATGGAATCTAGACCTACGAAGTAGCCAAATGAGGTCAATTGGAGGGAAGAAAAAAGAATATTTCACTTTGTGCAAGGAACCAAGACACATGGAATTCACTATGTTGCAAAATCTGATCTAGATTTAGTTGGTTTTACTGATTATGATTGAGATGATGATAGCACTGATAGAAAATAAACTTCTGGATATGTGTTTATGCTTGTAGATGGACTAATTTGTTGGTAATGTTAAAAGCATAGCACCATTTCACTTTCTTCTACAGAGGTAGAATACAGAGGAGTTGTGAATGCAACTACTCAATGTTTGTGGTTGCAAGGACTACTTGGAGAAATTGGGATTGAGTATTGTAATGCGCCATATTTTGACACTTGGTATTTAAACTCTGATATGAATTAAATCAACAATTTAATTGTTTATTATAAATTTGACCCAGTTATATTCATTAAGACTATTATTTTCTAAACATATGGACGGACATATGGACTCCCTAGATATGTGGATAGTAAATGGAACTTATCATTTTGTTTTATCAATGTCGATGAATGTGTTATGTCATTTGAACATACAATTGAATATGGGATATTTATATGTGAATGTTAGTTGAGGTGTACTATGAGATAGAACAAGTACAATATATGTTTCAAGGATATTTACATGATTATATTAAATGTTGTTTTAGTGACATGACACTTGAAAGAGTTGAGTATGTTTATACATGAGCTTTATGTGAGTGGTGAACTGGCCCACATGTTGATAGGCTATGAGATATCCATATTCTTATAGCTCCAAGGGGCACAAGATGTCTTGGACATCAGGAGGATAATGATATTATATCAATTTTCATGTTGTTTAATTTTGAATATCAATATCTCTATGACTTGTGGGCGAGTGTGAGTTTTGACAGAAACTATGACTTTCCCAAAGTGGTTCTTCAATGACGAGACCCATTAGAACAATGATGGCGGAGTAGAGTTGGTGTAGGGTGTTGATCCAAGTACTATCAGGAGGGTGGAGGAATTTCCCACTATTTATCCCCTAAAGCCCAGAGTCGTGGCAGGGTTGTGCTGAGCACGCTTCCATAGGCATGTGATGATGACTAGTAGTTGGATGTGGATAAATTAGCATGTTGTATTATTTTTTAGTAACTTGGTTGATGAATTATTGCAGTATTACTTATGTATTGAAAGTACAAATAAGTGTTGAAATATATATATATATATATATATATATATATAGAGAGAGAGAGAGAGAGAGAGAGAGAGATAATTTTTTTGACTTGTTCTTTACTTTTATATTTAAATAAACTAAATGGATTATTGAATAATATATATATATATATATATATATATATATGGAAATCTCTTATTTGACTTATGTATGTGAGGATAATGTAAATAAATGGATAGATAGGGTTGCATAAATTTTAGAAAGACGTTGTCATAGTTGCATTTAAGATAGTAGCATGAACAATGAAACTTTGCAACCATGTTTATTAATATTTATGTATTTAAATCAAATTGTTATTTCTTTGATAAAATAAACGTATTGAGTGTGAATATTATTATATTGGAATTTATTGATGGATAAGGAGAAGGATGAGGAATTTTGGGTTATAAAAATGAAACTTGAGGTTGGAAGAGAGGATGTTCTTTTATTGCAGATATTTTTGTGGGAGTTTTGGAAGATTTCGGGGAATTTGGGATAATTTGGGGATGAGAGGTTTAGAAGAGTTCGATAACTCTTTGAAGAATTGATACATAGCTTACATGTGCATCTCTATTCTCCTCTTTTGGGGTCTCGGGAACAGAGGGCCAAGAGGGTAGGTTGACGACTCTTGGGGCTAGGGAGTTGGCTAGACCCCTAGTTGGTTGGGAGGTAAAACTATGGTCCCGCTTTGGGCAGTCATTAGAGGAAATTTCAACTCAAAATGGGCCTTTTAACTTTTATTCAAATTCCATGTCATCATGTGTTAGCCAATGAAATTGCTTTAAATTTTAAATACGTCTTAAACACTTTTTTAATATAAATTTGGGGATAGGTATCATAAAAAAACTACTTTTTTGTTTGTATTTTTGACATATCTCCCTGTGTTTTTACTCAAATTTCGATCAGGAGAGCTCGTTGGATGCGGAATTAAATTCCGCATCCAACGAGTACCCACTCGGCATACTTTTGATGGACCCTGCTACCCCAAAAACAAGAAATACCTGAAAAAACGGAATGATGATGTACTCGTTGGATGCAGAATTTAATTCCGCATCCAACCATCTCTCCCGATCAAAATTTGAGTGAAAACATAGGGAGATATGTCAAAAATACAAACAAAAAGTAGTTTTTTTCTTTTCTTCCTCCAAAATTAATAAATATTATTTTATTATTTTAACTATTATTTTATAAGTTCATTTTAGGAGGCCCATTTTGAGTTGAAATTTCCTCTAATGGAATATGGAAGCAACTTGAGGAGAAGATGAAATCTTGCTTCGGTTGGTCTTCCTCACCATTTTCATCTGTCATTAAGCGGTATTTTTCTTGTGATCATAAGTACTTTAATAATGTTATAAACTACTTATATGTTGTTATGGTTACATGATACTTATATGTTACTAAGGCATATATTTAAGAAATCCACCATATGAACTTGTATTGAAAATATCATGCATTTCTAGAATGAAAAGAAAATAGATGTTTAATTCGATTAAAATTTATAATTTCAATAGAGGCATTACACATTGTATCAGTTCCAGTGTTCAAACGCTCAAGCCAATAGGGTCATCAGGCCCCAACATCAAATTGTGTTTTTGCAAGACCACTTAGTTTTGTCAATAAGGATATTACAATCTCTGTCCAAAGGTATTTTTTTAGAAAAGTTCTTACCTACACAAAATATGAAAGAAGGGTAATTAAGAAAGATAATATATCTCAAATTAATTCGCACTAACTTCCCGGTATTGATCACGGTCCTTTAAAGATTTTATTTTAGCAAGAATAAGCAATGTATGTATTCAGCTATACATGTGTGTATGAATGCACACAATAAATAATGTGTAATTCTTCTATCATCGTGTGTTTTAAGATCATATATTTATTACATTAGCACAATTAGATGAATGATATTGAATTAATAATATGTATATTGAAAAACAGGTTTGTGTAGCATAAAATATAACCATATATTTAATAACAATAATAATTTGGACATGACTTCTTGTGAGTTTTATTATAGTGAATATGTTTTATCTCATGCCTTTGAAAATGTTTTTGTGTATTTCCTGCGGAATCTTGTTATTGGCTTGTCATGTGCGTCCATTCTTGAGATATCTCTCACTCACTCATGCTTAATTTCACCATGACAGATTGCTCCATGGTCATGATCATTGGTCATGTTAAGTGTATTATCCATCATTCTGCTTTCCTTCATCCATATTTGTACAATTTTCCTCACTCTTTCACTCTCCCCTTCTTCAAGGTCAATATAATGCTCTCTCTTGCACTGTCACTCACTATGATCATTCTACCTATTTATTTGACAGTCTTCCCGGCCTTTGTACACTTCATTATTAATATGATTATTTACATCTCTCTGTCTAGACTTAGAATGATAAACGACATCTTCAGAATTTTTTCTGTGTCCATTTGTCTGAGTGACATAAGCATTTTTCATTTACATTGTTGGTAACTAACATGTCCTCTATTTCCTCTACATCACTAATATGGTAAAATGACTAGTTTTTTTCCCATTCTCTCCTGCGTTCGGGAGCCTCTTAATAATACATTCTTATCCTTGTCCTATCTCTTGAGGAATTAAAATGTGGTTCACCTTCCAACTCCCTCCACATCACTACAAGTGAGGACACCCTGGTACTTGGTCGTTTAACACAGATCTAGAAGGTGAGAAAGCCCTGAGGAATGAATGATTCCTAGTTGATACAGTATGTAAAACAACAAGAGATAGAATCTCTACTTTTTGGGCATGCCTTTCCATGCTATTTATCATGTCCTGAGCTTAACGTGCAACCAACCTATTCAAAATCCTAGATTGTCATCTTATTGCAGCATGAGATTCTGTTGATTCTTCACTATTGGATCTATGTTTCCTTCACCCACATTGTGCACCACTAAAGTAATTTGGTTACTATCAATGGGATTCTCCTGACAACAAAATTCATTCAAGGAAACCGATCTGATCGGACGGAAAAAAAAGGACCATACAATATGCGTCACTCTGGTGGTTGTGCTTGTGCTAGAGCGCTCCATATGCTTCTCAATTTAAGTGCCAAGAAAATACACATTTTTTTATCTTTTCCTACCTAGATACATTCATCGACAACTCGAAGTGGCTAATTGGTTGGATTAGAAGCATCCTGTCTACACAATTGAACATAGAGGTTTTTATCCTATATCTAGTTTGTCCAAATAAATAGCAGGATAAAGAGGAGTGAAGTGAATAGAAATGAAAGGTTAGTTCGTTGCGGCTAATCACATTGAAATAAGTTTGTAACTCTACTAGATCACTATTTCATATCTCTACTAGATCCATTCATTGGTATTTCTTTTGGGTCTTCCTATTGGAAACCTTTTACCTCGGTATGGAACGAAACCTGAAACTAAAACCAAAACTGGAACTGGAACTGAAACCACACCAGTCAATATATTTGTAGATGACAGTTATTTTGCAAGTTGTTCATAATTGTTGTTTCCAACAAAATAGCTCATTAACGTGGAAAACTGATACAGGCATCCATCTGCACGGAGTCATGTGGAACAATTCTCGATTTTACTTTTCCTCTATATCAACGACTGTAATAATTTTTTGGAATTAAAAGAGAAAATTGGAATTCAGAAAGTTTATGTACGTCATGATAGGTATGGGTGGTGATATGACATAATGTACTATTCCTTAATATCCCTTAATAGCTAATATAGGTAAAACTTGTAAAGGTGTAATAAAAGCTCCTAAAGCCAAGGTATCAATAAAACCCTGACTGCAATTTATGGAGGGAATATAAAGACAGATAAAAGTCAACATTGATAAACTGTGTGCCAGAGGAGAATCAAGTGAACAGTAGGGGGAGTAATATTTATCTCGTTGCAGGCTATTTAATGGGGCTGCAGCAGGCTTCATGTCCCTTGGATCTCAAGCAGTTTGAGATCCAATGGGAATGAAGTCTACTATTGCCGCATTAAATGGCCTGCAGCAGGCTTAATATTTCTCTCCAAATAGGGGAGTAATATTTATCCTATTACAGGCTATTTAATGGGCTGCAAAAGAATTCATGTCCCTTGGATCTCAAACAGTTTGAGATCCAATGGGCATGAATCATGCTGCTACTGCATTAAATGGCCTACAACAAACCAAATATTGCTCACCAAACAGGGGAGTAATGTTTATCCTATTGCAGGGTATTTAATGGGGCTGCAGCAGGATTCATGTCCCTTTGATCTCAATCATTTTAAGATCCAATGGGCATGAATTCTATTGCTACTGCATTAAATGGCTTGCAGCATGCTGAATATTGCTTGCTAAACAAGGGAGTAATAGTTAACATGTTGCAGGTTATTTAATGGGGTTACAGCAGGATTCATGTCCCTCGAATCTCAAGTAGTTTGAGATCCAAATCAACCAACTTTATTTTCTTAGATACTACACATCGGATTGATGAATAGTAGCCATAGGTTGCTTTCAATGTCAAAATCAACTCCTATTTTTCAACAAATATTAATGAGCGATTAACTTAGCACTACATAGTAGCTTAGCATTTTAATACTTAGATAATGTTATCTCTATAATTTGACCTATTTTTTCTATAGTTGAAAAGAAAATATCTCCTTCCCAATATATATTCTAATTCCTATGGATCATCTTTTAGGCTTGATCAAGCTTACTTTTATGTATGCCCTGTTAGTTTGTTGTCATTAAATACTAGCTAATGAACCAAACCCCCACCTATATAAATACTTAGGTAGCGGCAAAGAAGAGTCTTCTAGAATTGGTTTCACCACCACCTATCTATATGTTTCTATTGTCTCTTATCCATTTTGGGGTAACGGAATGCAATTATGGGCACAAGGAACACCAATAATATCTATTGTGCAATCAGGCCACATGGGTTGATCAGGCTAATCTCCAAACTAGCAAATAATGCTCACTAAATTTTGAATTTTTTGGATGGAGTGACTTTCTCCAAACCGATGGCGGCCCTAGACTCGTATAATATCTCTTTGGTATATGTGAAGTTGTTCTATATAATATAAAATGAAAGTGACAGTCTCATTACATATGTAATAACAACACATGTTGGAGAGAGCATATAATCTAATTTATGCACTCAACCAAATCGATTTTCAATGTCATTTTTGTGAGAAACTAAGGGAACAAATATCTCTCCTTTTCAATGTCATTTTTGTGAGAAACTAAGGGAACAAATCTCTCTCCTTTTCAATGCATTTTTCCTCAGTCGTGCTAAAGAAAATATCTCTATACTTTTCCTCTATTTCGTCAGCACGTGAAATCAATAACTGATGTAGATGGAGTGTCAAAAGTCCCCACCTTTCATATACATCAACTTTCATAATGCAAAGCATTGTAACTTACGCATGGATTAATTGAATCCTAACCGACCCTCGATATCCCATGCCACAAAGAGATAAGAATTTAAAGGAATCTTAAATGTTATATAAATGAAATTGAATGACGAGTGGGGAGTATTATTTACTAGCATTTGCACCGAGAGGTGCAAAGGAACACCAAGAGGGTAAAATATTGAGTCTTTCCACAACTAAAGGATGCATCTTCAAAAGCATGAGCATAAGTCATCAAGGGAATCCATTCCCAACTTTCTCTTTCCGAAGTGAGTAACATGAAAATCGAAAGTTACAAGTTTGTAATAAAATTTTATGTATTTTCGAATTCCTCTTTCCGTAGTGCAGAATGCAGAAATCAGAAAGTATTTGTCTCATATTTTTGTATATTATTTTTCGATTTCCGCTTTCTGTAATGTGGAATGTAGAAATCAAATTTTTTATTTGTGCTCTTTCATCTCAGTTGTTTGTTTTTTCAGTAGATCCACGAACTAGATTTGTTTTTCCATTGAGGTTTTGGCTATATAGTCTATTTGAATTTACTTGTGTTTTTACTGTTTCTCAAGATTTTGACTGGGATCTCTTTTCACTTGAGCTGACATTGGGCGTATTATTTTTACACTGTGGTAATATTTTACAAGGTTTTCCAAATTTTGAGTATAAATGGCATTTCACGTAATAAAATACACTTTCCTCAGTGTGGAAAGAGGGGATCCAATTTTTTCAACTCATCGAACAAATCCATTTTCGACTTTCGCTTTCCGCACTATGGGAGACAGAAATCGGAAGTTAAAATTTTGTAATAGAAATTTCCCTAATTCCGCTTTCCACAGTGCGGAATGCAGAAGCTAGAAAGACTAACTCCAAAGTTTCCCAATAATTTTTTTGAAGTTTTTATTTACGTGCCTTCATCTCAGCCATTTTCTTTTTCGCTAGATCCATGGTCAATATTTGTTTAGCCATAAATGTTTTGGCTATATATTTTGTTTGAATTTTTGAGCTTTTTACCCCTTTTTTATCAGTGTTTTACTGTTTCTAGAGACTTTGACTGTGCTCTCTTTTCGCTCAAGCTTACATCAGCTGTGTTATTTTTACAATGTAGTAAGTTTTGACCAGGTTTTCCAAATTTCAAGTATAAATGGCATTTCACCTAATAAAATCTACTTTCCTTAGTGCAAAAAGTGGGGATCATTTTTTTTCAAGTCATCAGGGAAATCCATTTTCGAGTTCCGCTTTCTGCATTCCGATTTCTGCATTCCGCACTGTTGTAAGTGGAATTTGGAAATACATAAAGTTTTAATACAAACTTTTAACTTTCGACCTCTTCTTTCCGCAGCGCGGAACACAAAAATCGGAAGTTAAAAGTTCGTAATAAAAATTTATGTATTTCCGACTTTCATTTTGCATAGTGCGGAATGCGAAAATCAGAACTTTTGATTTTTATTTTGGTAATTTTTGTTTTTATCCGCTTTCCACTTTCCACAGTGCGGAATGTGAAAGCCGGAAACACTAACTCAAAATTCTCTCAATCATTTTTCTAAAAAATTTATTTGCGCACCTTCATCTCAGCCATTTCTTTTTTCACTAGATCCACGGTTTAGATTTGTTTTACCATAGAGGGTTTGGCCATATAATATGTTTGAATTTTGGAGGTTTTTACCATTTGTTTTACCTGTGTTTTTACTGTTTTTGAAGATATTTACCGCGCTTTCTTTTTTCTCAAGCTTACATCTGTCACAGGTTTTGAAAGCTTTCCACCAGTAACTTAACTCCTTATGACCATTTATCATGTTATTTTTACACTATAGTAAGTTTTGACCAGGTTTGTCAAATTTTGAGCATAAATGGCAACTCTGGGTCACAGAAATACAAGATCAAAGACGGCTCTCCGCTAAGAAAGGTCCAAGGATGCAAACGTCAAAGTCTTCATAGATACTAGTGCATGTATTTATGAAAACCAATATTTGTACTAGTTGAGAATTTATTCTATTTTCGATAATGATGATTTCCCGGGCATTCCTCATGACCAGTTGTCTTACATTGCAATTCAGAGCTCACAGATCCATCTAATTTCCACGAGACCATTATTTATGCCCCTACACAGATGCGGTGAAGTGGGAAATCGACCACACTAATCCTGAGGAGCGAGTTTTCAATGACTACATTGGCCTGTTTCTAGCCTCGTTTAGACCTGAAATTTTTGCCAAGGTTTACGCACTTGGACTTTCGAAACAACTACTGAACGGTAAGTTCCTTGATGAAGCAATTTCCCATTTCAATTACGAATATGTGATGAAATCATGGATGGAAAACCCTACTGTGTTTATTTCACAACTAGGTAATATCTACCCTACTTCATAGTTCAGGGAACCATTTTCACTACTCGCTGCCATGTTTTATCGGTTATATGGTGAGGAAAATTGCACATTTTTCAAAGTAGAATGGGTTCTGGCAGCCGAAAACATTATTATTACAGGTGAGTCTTTAAATTGGGCTCAAATATTATCTGTTAATTTGAAAGAGAAAATTGATAAATACCAGAAAACTCAAGAAAGCGAAAAACCCCAATTTTACATGTTTGCTTATGTGATGGACGTATTTTGTGCGACTTCGTCATTTCCTGACCTAGTTTGAAATTGGTAGAAGGATTGTCCACCTGTCCATATTTACTACTCTGACATGTGGGAGGATAATTTTTTTTGTCGCATATATGACATCTGTGACCTTTTCTTAGGGTCCATGTATCATAAGATCTTCAAGGCCAATGCTCCTGGATTTTTAATAACAACGAGGGATTTAGTTATCCCGCATGGAGATTGGTATGTCGGGAAATATTTCTCTTATTTTATAATTTGGGGAAGCAACACCGTCCATTTGTTGCCCATAATTGTTCCAGACCGGATGGTCTTATAGGAATTTTCCTTTCAAACCGTCATTGATGGTGCCCATCCAAAATTGGCTAAGCACAAGAGGATGGCTTGGCCCAAGTTCCCTCCCCATATAGATTATTTGGTTATACAAAAGTCTATCCATGCATCTATGTTGGGTAAGGATATTACAACTATGAGGGTGGGAGAAGCTTTCAAAAGGATGCATGATCCTAAGGCTTTCCTCACTGGCCTTTTTGCTTAAGAAAAGGCTAAGTTCAATTATACACACAAACATTTTCCTGATGATTCCATGTACAAGGGATTTGTTGATTTTCGAGAAGCAATGGAAAACGTCACTATTTCAGAGGCCAAGTACCATGTTTTCAAATATTAGAAAGAAATTAAGGAGTCTATGCTTCATTTTAGAAAATTGAAATTTGAAGAAGAGGAAAAGGTTGTAAGGGAAAACATGGAAAGAGAAGCAAGACAACAAGAAACAACAACTTCTTCTTCAGCATGATAGTCCAAAGATAAAGGAAAAGTTGTCATAGAAACCCCTGAGAGTGATCACTTTTTGCAAGAGATGGAAGCTTCCAAAAGAGGGGAAGAATTCAAACAAGGTCTAGCCAAGGTCAATGGTCAGCTTCTGATGCATGTCTAAGAGGCTAAAGCTCAAACAAAGAAGAAGAAAACTCAGCTTGTTTCTCACCAACCACAAGTGGTTGAAGCATTAGTGCCTCAAACAAAGAAAATACCTCAGCAGGTACTCAACAATAAACAACGATTGCAGATAGGTGTAGTTTACCTTCAAGAGCAAGTGCCTCCTTAACTTCTTGTGATCCAACAGGTTGATCCTCAACCCAAGCGTGAGATTGAGATCCATCAAATTGATAGTGATATAGAGGAGGATACTTGAAATCCCACATTCCCCGTGAAAATATATACCTCCAGGACATCTTCTATCCGTGATTAACAATTTTTAGGAGTAGATTTTCATGCTTTATTCCCTCAGTCCTGTTTTTCCCATGTGGATTTAAAGCCTATTCTTTAGGACACTTCTATAGATTCATTATTATCAACAGAATTTCTAATTGATAGTCCCCCTATTTCCCCGTGTGTTTCATTTATTCCCCATACAACTCGCACTCTCAACACATCTTCTCGTATTCCTTTTTGCCAAGTGGAAACCCCTTCCATATATACTATCCCTTCTTCACATACTAAAACCGCTATTCCCAATTATTCCACTTACCTCATATCTATTTCCCCTACTTCCTCCTTGGACATTCCTCCCCTTAAAGTAGAAATGTTGGTCTCACAATCATAACCTCAATCATCAACCCCAATGCAAAAAGAAGTTGTTTCACCTATAGAAGACATGGAAAATTTTGGAGAAGATGCAGTTGATTGCTTAGGGAAATATTTTTGGAGCAAGAAGGACAAGGCCATTTTGAAGAAAGGTTCAAAGAGGACAAGAGAAGGCATAGTCAAACATGTTCCTTCCTTTGATCAAATTGTTTGGAAAACTGATGCCCCCAATGAAAAGGAAGGAGCATTAGATACAACAGTTTCTATTGGAGCCTTTGCAAATGCTAACTTTAACTCAGTGTCCCAGTTGACTAAAGATCTCCTCAGCAAGGAACAATAACTATAGAAAGAAAGAAAGGATCTGGAAGCAGCTGAGGCACGTCACCTTAAGGATATTGAGATTCTTAAGCAAGAGCATAAACATAAACAAATACATTCACGGAAGAAAATTGATAGTCTCAAGCATCAGCTTGAGAAATCAAAGGTCCTGAACAAGGAACACGCTAATAACAATTCTACCCTAGAGAAACAATTGAAAGAAATGCACATATATTTAGGTGCCTCATCATGTTCAACATTAACAGCAGAAGAATTTAAACAACTGTCTTGTAAGGTAAATGAGCAGTATCATCAATCCATGATCATCCTGTATACAGGGCTTTGTGAAATAAAAGAACTATACAAATCATTTGAAGAACAGTCTGATGTCCTAGAGGATCATCATACTCGGAAAACTGCAGCAATTAAGGTTTTGGAAGATGTGACTAGTTGGAAAACACATATCAAAGATAGACCAAAGGATATTCCAATCATGGATAAAGTTCGGTCTAAGAAAATCAAAGTGACAATTTAAACTTGGGGAAGCCTCTGCGATGCAGTAAGAAGCATCATCGAATATGGCCAGGAATCATGCAAGTGTAGGTGGATAGATTTAGAGGTTTTACTCAATTTATTAGGGTTTCCTATGCTAGAACCAATCAAAGAAGCACCTTCGCCCAAGCTAAAATTAGATGAATTTCGTCGATCTTTTGTTGCAGTCAAGGACAAAATTGAGGGTGTGATTCGGCTTAACCTGCAAGAGATCACGAGGTAGATCAATACACCTAGTATTGTGATGGTTAGGATAGAGGTTTATTATGGTAAATGGAAAATGGTGAAGAAGAGGGAGATCGCGTATGATATTTTGAGGGAAGAATACATCTAGAATATGATAACTCTTAGGACATTGATTTCTTGATGGACTTAGATTCTCGGTGGCATTCCTTCCTTGGCCAAACTTAAACTGTGTGATCTTGTAATCCCACATGTTGGAAATTTTATTTTGTTGTAATACTTTGTAATATAATTTAAAGGGAAAGATTCGGCAAGTAGGGAAGAGGAATTTTTTGGAGACTACATGTTGAAGTATTTCATATATGTGATTTATTATGTTGTTGATGATTAGTAAATGATTTCTGATACTAATTTGTTAAGTAGTATTATCTTTTGGATGTATTGAATATTTCTTAGCTTCTGGATAAACCTTATACAATATATGGTATGAGATTTATTTGAAGTTGGCTGTGGAGACTGATGTTATCCTGTATATTTGTATGTTAAGAAATGAAACCCCTTTTACCTATGTCTTTTTCAATCATCCAAACTTCATTTCATGCCATATATCGACCTCGTCAAGTGGGAAGTTGATGATGTAAGCCCAAAACAATGATTTTTCACTAACCAGTACTAGAGAAGGAAAACAAAAGGAATATCAGGAAAGCTTTGCAGTTTTGGAAAGATTGTAATGTTTTGCAATTGAATAAAATAACACTATTACTCATGTTATGTTTGTTAGTTTTTCAACATTTAAGCTAGCATTATGTTAGGATCTTTTCACTAAGAGAATAACAAGCACAGCAATAACATAAGCACATCACATGAGACAAGA
>LPNX010549161.1:91557-128305 GCA_001517045.1 Pseudotsuga menziesii
TCACGTGAAGGCCCAATATGATAAGTCTGTCCGTCCAAGAGTGTTTAGTGAGGGAGATTTGGTCCTTTTGTGGGATCAAGCGAAAGAACCCTTGGGGGTAGGGAAGTTCAATCCTATGTGGCGTGGTCCTTACGTGGTTAAACGTGTCTTAGAGAAGGGTGCCTACGAGTTAGTGGATTACGAGGGGACAGCCTTGGCGGAGCCTAGAAATGGGCTCTATCTTAAAAAATACTATGCATGATCTTTAGCCAAGGTTGCTTGTTGTATATTATTGTATAGCTGTTTGCATAGTTAGGTCTTGTTTATCGTGATCAGGTTTGTGATTAGTTTCCATTTCTTGTGGCAGATGTCAATGGAGTCTTCCACTTTCATAGGATTCGCGGATGGTGCAAGCCGTCACACTCAACACTCAGCCTCAGCTGCTTGGGTGATTTATACTCCTATGGGTCAGGAATTGTCTTCAGGAGGTGTATATCTACGGCCATCTTCCAACAATGTTGCTGAATATAGCGCCGTTATTGAGCTTCTACGAGATGCCATCTCGTATGGTGTTCTCTCTCTTGAGGTACATCTTGATTCAGAGTTAGTAGTGTCACAGCTAAATGGTTTGTACCATGTTAGAGATCCGACATTATTGAGGAGATTCTTACGGGTAAGATTGTTAGAATGGCAATTTGAGAGTATCACATATACACACATTCCAAGAAATCATAATCAAATTGCTGATTCGTATGCTAACTATGTGTTAGATTGGCATTTGTCTCATTCATTATAAATTAATCATAAACACAATTTTTACACATGTAAATAAATAAACCGATCACCATTAAACTTTTTTATATATACATCAAAAATGTGGTAATACATAGTGTCATAATACAGAAGTGGAGCTTTCAAAGCTTCCATCATATACACGGTAGTACACTCCTAGGTGTCTAGTCCTGTGGAGGAGGGTTGTGATCATGATATGTCACCACGGCTCTAGCTAGCCGCCGGAATAAACACACCCATGCGCGTGGCACACCCACCACCTGTCGCTGCATGGCCTCAGGCAAGTCCTCGACTTGCGCCATGGGAACCCTGTGAATCAGTCGCACGAAGTTGGTATGGATGTTTTGGAGCGTCCGCTCCGCATCCACACCGGTGATATCGTCTCCTCTTCCCCTCTGTCTATGACGCGGGAAGCCCTCTGGTCACCGTGGTCCCACATCTGCACATGAATGGTAGATGTCACTATGTATTGTCACCCAAAAACATGTCTTTTTGATTTCACTTAATCAAGAAAACACAAAAAAATTAAATATTTCAAAAATTTTAAAAAAAAGAGTAAGGGTCGAGATTCGCTACCTATGTCTCTGAATGCTGCTCCTGGTGGCAATGGCATGTCCGGATCCCTCCAGAAATCTATCCCTGCATAGGGGTAGTCATCTATGGCAACAATCTGTCGTTGCCACCATGGAAAAAAGTCAGCTGGATAAGGGTTGGCCACCCTACCACCCCCCAGTCTGCGCATCGCGTCTGCCCAACGTCGTTGGGTCGAATCTCGAACCCCATGGAGAGGAACATCCACTCTAGGGCTCAATCCTGGAACCCGCTCGAAGAAGAACGTTCTCAGTATGCTGCTAAACCCGAAGTTCCGTATCCTACCTGCCTTACACTCACTGAG
Source organism: Pseudotsuga menziesii (assembly GCA_001517045.1). Classification (NCBI taxonomy): domain Eukaryota; kingdom Viridiplantae; phylum Streptophyta; class Pinopsida; order Pinales; family Pinaceae; genus Pseudotsuga; species Pseudotsuga menziesii. The sequence continues at coordinate 93,224 of LPNX010549161.1, forward strand.
CTAATGTTTCATGTTGCTCAGTAGTGTAGTACTCCAGTCATACACGGTCGGTCTCATACACTCCACAGCATAGTACATCTGTGCTCGAGAGGCCTGATGGAGTGATGCTATGCCTGTTATCCTGCCCAGTGTCAGTAGTATGGCCTTTAGGCCCAGCACCTGTATAGCATTGGTGGGGACTTGACTCCCCACCTTCTCCGTAACTAGGTAGCAGTACACTGCTATGTACTCATCGATAGTAATCCCATGACCTGGCCCACCCCGGGAACAAAGGTTCACCACCTCCCCTCGTCTAGATAGACCTGTGATGAAATAGATATCCTCCACCTCAATGTTGAGGGACATACCGTCTATCCGGAAAGACTCTGAATCTGGATCCCAATAGTCTACCAGCATCTGTAGCAGCCCTGGTTTGGCCCTCAAGCCACCTAGGCACCAGAACTTATAGAGTCCACATGCACGTAACACTTGTTGAGCCCTTACATCGGCCCTTACAGCTTCCTCTACTTCACCATGCTCGCGTTCTCGCCATTCTAGCACCATCCTGCATGAGAAATTGACCAAATGTCCATTAGATTCATGTAAATCCACTTGCACGGCGTCATACGCGGCTGTTTGCAAAACAGCCACGTATGTACGTGGTTTCTATCCCCTTTTCCGTGTATAGCCAGCCCTATACGCGGGAAAAGCCTCGATAGCCGCGTGGGTCGCAGCGCTCATGTAGAACTGGCCTTAATGAACTCATTTGACCATGAAAACTTGAAAATTTTGTATTGAAATGCAAGCTGAGAACATGAGTAAGTACCTGGAAGAGACGGTTGTGAATTCCGCCGACTGGATCTCCTGGAATTTGCAGTTGAAAATCATAGCTCCAATGGGTAAAAGTTTCAAATGATTTCTACTTTTTACTATTTATAGAAAATTTTTCAAATATTTGAAAATTTTTACCTCCTTTTCTATAGTTTTGACAGTTTCTAACCATTTTGGACCGTCTCTGACATATTTTGTGATGTAGAAGACCATTTGCAGTGTCGTTTCAGCCTACGAATTGACCCGTTCGTACCCATTTTAGGTATAATGTCTACACTGGCATATAGGTTAGGATCACCATCGTTTGCATTTTGCATGACCTTATGACCATATCACTATATCCTTAGGTACGAACCCACTCTATTATGTCACAGAACCTTCTTGCTGATTTAGAAGTGGCATGATATGAGTGGTAGAGCCTCACCTTACATGGGTACCCTAGTTAGCACCTTATTTGTATTTGGTGCCCATGCCGATGTTTCTCCCTTTAGGGTGTGGGAGTCCGTTGTATAGTATTGCCATGACATTTCGCAAGAGCCTCATACTCCTCTTGATCTTATGCTGGCCATGTTCCCTCTGGACTCCCTTGTATCAAGTTGTGAATGCATTATCATGAGCTTTTCCTGTCTTGTTGAGCTTTATTCCGGCTCCCCTGACATTGCATTTCAGCCATATAGCCCGAGCTTGTCTCATGTCTAGCCATGCAGAGCCATTTTTTATATCCTTCGCAGCTTGATGTCCCTTTTACCGGGAGGGGGTTTTCCCCCGAGTGTCGATATCCTACACATGTATCCTTGCATTGAGCATAGGTATGTTCCACTGCTTGGAACTAGTTTGTTTTCCCTTATGACACTCGTCTCCTCCTAGTTTGTAACTATAAAGCTAGTTTATTCTTTTTTCAAGCTTTTCAAATAACTGAAAAAGTCCAAAAAAATTAAAAAACCAAAAAGCCAGATGGGAAAAGATATTATCTTTGGCAGCCGTCGAGTCGTGTCACCTTCGAACAGAGCACTGTATATCACATCCGTTGGTTGGGTTATAGTTTGACTTTAGGAAGCTGTACTCGTTTATCTCAATTTATCTCCACCGACTGGTTATGCTTCCAGTCCCTATGGAGCCTCTATTGATGCCTCCTGCGTCATAGAGATGTCCCAGTTTGTATATCGAGTCTATGCTGCCTTTCTTCAGTCACCATACGCCGTTATGCTCTTGTTCGAAGGAAGTTGAAACCTGAATCGGCCATTCCTCAGTTATCTTGACTTTGCATGTCGGCCATTCCTGGTACAGTTACTGGTTCGTGCACCTTATGATCGAGTCCTTCCACATTAGACAGCTTTGCTGAGTACCTCATGTTGGATGATGGGGGATGCCCTAATGCTCTCCTTCCAGCGGATTTCATCCCATCGACTTCAGATCATTTATTCTGGGATCGGAGTCTAGAGTCATTTTGAGTGCCTTGAGACTTGCAGTCATCAGTGGCAGGTTCTCTCGCCATCAACAGTTTTGGGAATACATCAATGTCCCCTGATCGATGGATTCTCTCAAGTGTTCGACCTCAACACCTTTATTCACACTTGTTAGTTTGCACTCTAGTACCTTGGTTCCCATTTTCATTATCGGTGGGTGATCTCGCATCTGTTAACAGTATACATCAATGACCAGTAATCAGACGATGGACTACTATGTTTGACCTCGACACCTCTATTCACATAGTAGGACATGTACTCGTAGCGGTTTGTGTAGAAGACCTTCCAGATTGGTGGCATCTCTTATATGCTGCCTCCTTGATCGTGCCAATGTTCATGAGATTTCACCTCTCGTGACTTGTTCCAGTATATGTCAGAGATTTCCAGCCACTATGGAGATCAGATCTATTGTATATCTTCAGGCTTTGTGGAGATCATGGTCCTTTGTATATATTCATCATGGAGATTCTGATCTATGTATATTGTACGTGGCGATGACCACATATGTGATATCATGTTATATGCCTATTCATGGCCATTGTACTCTTATGTATCCGGGACTGCTATATGTATTCGCAGTTATATGCAGAGTTGTATTACAGTATTATGCTGATTGGGTGGCTGGTCTTCCATTTGGGTACCTTCATCACTTCCTTTCTGGGATGGACTTATAATGTATTTCGGCCATCGCATAACCCCTCTGATCTCATACATTAGGGGGCATCTGTTATAGCGGATTTGACCACACTAGGTGAATCACACATTGTATGGCCTTCCCCTGTCCCGCTGCAGACTCATTAGCCCCTATGGACCACTTGTTGTCTTTTGATGTGACCTTCATCATCCCTAAAAACATAACAATAATGATATATGCAGCTTTTTCCCCGATAACCGCGTACATATGCGGATCTGACCCCTATAGTCGCATACATCGGGATGTGTGCATAAATCCAAATCCTTTTGGAAGTTTCCTTGACTTGGATCCGACTCATATGACTCCTGGCCTTCCATATGCCTTGAGATCGCATGGATTCGACCTTTCAATATCCCTTTGAAAAACTATATAAGGAACCCCTTGGTACATTGAAAGCATAAGAGAGAATTGAGAGTAACAAAACTATAGTCCATTGTTTCCAGAACTTATGCTTGAGTCTGCATCCCTTTGTCCCTTGGAGCACTGTTGTGTTCTTCTCAAGCTTTCCTTTTGCTAGTAAGCTTGCTATCGAAGTGATGGAGGATTGAGGTGGTGGAGGCCCTAGTAGGGGATTCAGTTTCTCCGGTTCGCAGACATGCCGTCAGAGGTTGTCACTTGTAATCTCTGATTCATATTAATAGAAATATCTTTTCCTGTCCAGTAATGTGTATTTGAGTGAATATTGTATCCATTGGAATATGTCAAATGCTTTTACATTATTGATTATATATGCTAGAATAGATCTAACACCATGAAATATAGTATGCTTGTATTGTTTACTTGTTGTTGAGGACGTGCTATAACAATTCAAGCTGAAGATTGGAAAGCTCAATGGGGATCTACTTCAACCGTTCGGAATAAGGTATGAGGTTCGATCCTTTAGTGTTAGATTGTTTATTTCTATTGCATATTGGGAAAGATTGATTTCTGGAGTCTAGCTGTCTGTTGTGGTACCCCAAGCCATAGGAATTTCTCTCCGTAACAACACTTCCATAAGTAGTCACAATTCATCAATTTTTCTTTCAAAAGAACACTTAAATTTAAGCAAAGAAAAACTCATACTCCACTTAATTTCAATCAATAAAATATACATATAATATAAATTTAAGCAAAGAAAGACTCATACTCCACTTAATTTCAATCAATAAAATTTACATATAATATAAATAGAAAATATAATTTCAATCAATCAACTTATTTGACAACCATTTACTAGTGACAATTTTTTTTAGAAACAATGAGTGTTTAGTGATATTAAAAAGCAGAAGTTGAATGTCAATAAGATTAGTAATTTTAGTGATTTTAAAAAGGAAAAGTCGATCATTAACTACATATGCATTAAACCTTATCAAACCATATAGTAATTTATACTTGGATTTAAATCTTTATTGTAATAGAAACAATAATATGCCTCACGTGTTTAGTGATTTTAAAAAAAAAATTGAATGTCAATAAGATTAGTGATTTTAAATGCATGATTACATTACCAGGTCCACATTCATCGCAGGCATTTTATAAAAACACAATTTGTACGAGAATCCAATCAGAAAATAAAGGCAGCCTATACATTACAGTAAAAACACAATATGTATGTGAATCCATTTATTGAAACCAAAAAACAGGCAGTCTATCCCGACTGGATTCATGCAGTCTATCCTAACTAGACTCACTGCTTTAGTAATTACGTTCATTGATCATTCCCAATATACTTAATGCGGGCTATTCCTTTTCAACTATATTCATGAGCTAGTTTGATTGTATAAGGTATGTGTGAGAGCATGAACTGCATGGCCACTACTACAATAGGTGATATTTAATCGAAAACAAATGCAATAATTACTTGGTTATCGTGAATGGATAAATGAAATATGTGCTTAATATTAATAAATTGAAAATTTATATTAAATTTTCAATATCATGATTGATAATTTCATACTCCACGTTTCACACTCCACACCAAAAGGTATAAGGCTCCAAGCGCATCTAAAAGCTATATGGTAATATATTTCACTTCATAGCCTTAATTAAACTATACATAAATTGATAATTAATCTTTTAAATTAATTATTTCAACATTATTAATAAAATATTAATGATATATAATTATTGTATAATTAATTATTATAGTTAATTTTATAATACAAATAATTATAATTATAATTTCTTAATGAATTAATAATCAATATATCTTATATTGATAAGTGGGTATATTATCAAAAGCATAATTAGTAAATGGAGATATCATTTTGTTGACAGGCCAAATCGGCACAACAGTCAACTAAAAGACAACCCAATCTAAGAGCTTTCAAAGGCTGCCCTCAGTCGTTAGATAGTTGTCCCTGACGGGATTAAGGCCCCGTTGCCTTCTCTTAAATCACTCCCAATTACAGGAGCAGACTCAGAGGAAAGAAATAGAGTAAATGTTTGTTAGCTGAATGTATACTACACTTATGAATATACAAAGGAGAATGTTAAAGATTGTTACTAAGTTAGTTCATATGATGCACAACTGATAACTAAAAATTGATCTATTTAAACCAATTAACATATATGTACAGGAATAAATGATAAAGAACTATTCACAAACTAAACCAGTCATATAAATTACAATATAGACACATATACATCCATGATAAGATTTGGTGATAATTTGACAAAGTACAAATATGAAGATCAGATTCAATCTAGTTTCTATCAATTAACTAAAAAAAAAACTAACACACACATATCCTGTATACCCTATCCTAATCAGGAGCATAATAATAATAATCCCGGAATTAACTCGTAATTAACAATGCTATGCAGGCAGTCTCAAAATCTTCAGAAGAAATTCTGAGAAAAGAAAAAGACAATACACAGAGATAGTATATCATATATATTAGAATGACAACATCTAAAATTTAACATATGACATAAACCTGTGAGTTAATCCAGAATAGATCGACAATTCAACATAATACGTTTGCACATTTCTCCAAAGAAAAGTAACAAAACATAAAAAAAACTTTGCAAAAGAAAATAGCAAGATCATACGATACTACAAGTACACCTCCATAATAAAAATACTGCAAATATACTTATAATATCTTCAGTCAAAGGATGCTGTAACTAAAAACAAGAAATTGTCTTAGTTGCAAAGAAATGTCAAAGTGATCCTCCCTAGTCCCTTTCGTCAACCATCGACCCCCATTACTGTAAACCGTGCCTCCTTAAATACATTCGATCTCGTATAGAGATAGTTCTAGAAAATAGGGATCTATACTATTGTAATCTTAACCAACTTCAGCTAAAGAAAGAAAAATGACAAATGAAATTGTCATTTTCTTTATACGTTACAATATCCTGAAATCGAAAAGATTCGGACTATAGTAATAAACCAAAAATAACGAAGAAACTAGTAGATTGGTGACACCTGGGGGATGATACATCGACAATTGAAACCGGTTTCAACTGATTCCTTCACACTTCTTCGGAGATAATCTTGAAAACATGTGATGATCAAAATCCCAAAAAGGCGCATCTAGAAAAACGACCACATCATCTGCAATACCAAAACAGTAAGGATTAGCACAAACTGCGAGGGTAATTAACCTGAATGACATAACTCATTAATTAACTCAAAACAATACCTGGAAAATAAAAATAAACTCAAAGCATTTGCTACTTCTATTTACATACTTCAAAACCTGAAATTATTTTCTAGACATCTGGACAAAACGTGAGTATCCCAAAATGCTATGGTCTAACAGGGGTATTGTAAACCTATATGTTCACACCAATGGCCGGTATTTGAGAAAATGGAGCCTGCGAGGGGCCTTTTAGCTACATTAAAGCAACCTGAGAATTCAGCTCACGAATTGTTTCTTTCTTTTGATGATTCTTACATTGAAGTTTCTGAACTTTCCGGATTAACATGTTCTTGTGTTGTTTTAAACGCAGAATGCATTTGTCAGCTGTATCAGAGTTCTCCTGCAACCTCGTATTCTCGGCCTTCACGGAATCCTTAAGTGCCACTATCTCTTTTATTTCTATCTCCATGCGACGTATCTTATCAAGCAAGCAATTGACGAATAATGGGTGGACTGCCTCACTCATTTGGTATGAACCAGCTGGATCCTCTTCAGCAGGTTTTTCCTTGATTTGAGGATCTGGCACAGAAGCCATTTGGGGATCCTTTTAAGGAATATGAGGGTTGTGTTCTACCGGGTGAGTCACAGGCTCGGGATCCATATCAGGGCAATCATGAGAGACGGGTTCATGCTCCTCCTCGTCCAATACAACTATTTCAATGTCTTTACTGTCCTTCAAAGAGGGCTTAACAATATTAGCTTTAGCCACCATACTCCTAGTGAATCTTCCCGTAACCCTAACACTTGGCGCCTTACTCATCTGTCCACAGGATTCATCATCACGGTTCGGGGTTGCCGGGGAAAGGTTTACGGATTTCCTCCTTCGTTTAGGACGCACAGGAGAGCCAGGACTTTGTATAGGAGTGGGAGCGCAATCCTTTTGGACGCAAGGGTTTACATGAGCATTAGGGTTTGGTAGAGGGTTATGTGCAGGTACAGTTGGGGTTTGACAAGGCTGTCGATGCTGAGAACACTCCTCTGAGCAATCAAATTGGCAGTGGAAAAATGCCATGAAACCATTTTGTTCAAGAAAATGATCCCAAGTCGCTTTCCGTTTGGACAGTTCCATTTCCACTAGCATTCCAACGAGACCATGGTGGAAAATACTTCTACCAATATTTTTAGGCCCTTTCTTGATGGTCGCAGACATCTTAGTCATACTTTGAACTAAATAATGAGGTAAATTGATAGGCTGACCAAGAAATACAGTCATTAACCTAAGATGATAAACATAAGCAGAGGAAAGACGACCCTCGCAAGTAACATACTTGTGAATGACATCCAACACAGGCCTCGATTCCCTTTTAAAATACTTGCGCAACACACCAGCCCTGAAAGAGACTTCCCGGCCAGGGTCTTTTAGCATTTGCCTCCACTCGGTGGACTTCATTTGTTTAGACTTAAACCATCGCTCACCTGCTAAAGATAGGTCCGTGGCCAAGGCGACTGTGCGCTCATCCACTATGAAATGAAGGTCGGCCACCTTGGCTTTTCCATCAACCAGCGAGAGGGCAAACAATCTGGTAACTTCAGGGTTTGAGTCTGCGAATTTGCGGAAAAAGGGAAGCCACCCGACTGCCTCTACTTTGGCTAAGAGTTTCGGATCCTCATCGAGAAGCTTCGTATTATCGGGCTCAACCCTGACAACTGGGGCCATGGCTACGAGTGCGAATGCACACAGTTGTGCAAGCAAAAGATACAACGGACTACAGTAACCCAGAGCGCTGGAAAGAGACCATTCGAAACACAAGCCAAGCAAAAATCATGGACAATGAAGTCTGGCTTCTTCATAAAGGAAATACGACATGGATAAACTCACACAGGAACCCTATAAAATCGGCATGAGCAAATAGGAATGATTACACAGAGAGGTGATCAAATAATGGCTAAAGATAGTGAAGACTCCAGAACAACCTTGCTTAGCCATAATTTAGTTGGCTCGATCGAAATACAACCACGAATCAAATACGGTACAAGTGTTCAATGAGTAGGAAGACACGACGCCACACTCGTACTAAAATTAAATGTCATTCCAAGAGTTCAATACGTGTGTAATGATGACATATCAGCCCTCAATCAGGCGGATCAGAGTTGGGAAAGGGTGATGCAAATTGAACTGACCATAGGGAAAGAACCTTGGGCACTAAAACACCGAGCTTGCTATGTAATGATTCCAACCTTTGAAAATGGTGAGTATGCTATGTGAAAACACATCACATAACCCATTATATCAGCCCCAACCATCAAATGGTGAATATAAGCCATGCATAGAAAACATTACGAAGGTCGAGATTACATGCTTGTGGTTGGATTGAGCATAGTTCGATGATTGGAGGATAAACCTTATGGATAAATATTTGCATGACTTTGATGAAGTACCCAAAACGTGAAATAGTTAGCCTTCCATGTTTCACAACCTTACTAAATTTACAATTAAAACACAAATAAAACATACCAAATGATGAATGTTCACATAAGGCTTATGGTGAGGTTATGGTGAAAAGCATATCAACCCAAGCGCTTATCCCCTAATTTAAAACACAAATTCATTCCAAATAATGATTTTAATATAGTAATTTTTTGCCAAATTAACAAAAGTTCCCAAGGTTATAAAAACAATGGAATTTCACCATTTCAGTAGCTCCTGATTTCGTAACTTGAAATGAGAAATTCAAATATTTCATCAAGCAAAATTTTATTTTGCTTGATGAAATTTGTTTTTAAGGCTGTTGGGTAGGAGCACAATAGATGGCGACTGACTGGGTGGAACAGTTATCTCTATTTTCTTGGCCTGAAATCATGCAATCAAAAAGAAATTAGATCCCTCATGTATCCCAGAAGTCAATATTTTGCATCTTAAACAGATTCAGGGATTTCATATTTCTAAAGCTTACCAGAAATTTACACTTTTAATTATTTATTTAATAAAGATCAGGTCTCTCGCAAAAATCAATCCAAATGAAGTAAGGCGGTAGGTGGCTTAGTTTTGAAGAATAAAGTCTCAATACCACAAGCATGGCCCTGTTGCCAGCAGGCGTCCATAGCCTCGACAGGGTTGCTTCAAAGCCCAAAGAATGCCAGTATCCCATCTGCCAGCTATAGATAGACAATTCTAGTTAGGTTGAAATATTACTATCATTTTCTCTTCTTTTCTTTTCTTTTCTTTTTTTTTTTTTTTGTTGAAAATACCTGAAGGCCACGGCTCTGGCTTGGTAACCAGGTAGTAACCATGTCAGTCACCAATCTGCACTACAGTAAATAAACCGGCTCGTGATGAGACCTTTTATCCCTTGGTGTTTTGTCCAAGGGCCATTGTCCTAGCTTGGTGACCGAAAGCGACAATGTTACTAAGCGCAGATCTATGATCCTGAACAGACTTGCTCGTGGTGAGACCCTCTGTCCTTCAGATAATTTTTTTTTTAAATTAATTACTTTTGCATTCAAATCCAACCATGGCCAAATTGTAGTTATATTTAATCTCAATGAGATTATCTTAGCAGATGGGGAGGCGATTCTAACTCTCTTAACGAGAGGGGATGGCGTAAAAGACTGAATAGATAACCTTTAACAAATATTGCCCTAATCCTTTTGGAGAAATATTTACGGAGTCTCGTCTTATTAATTTATATTTATATGACTAAGGAGTTTCTGGTAAATTTTAGAAAGACGAAAAACCGTTCACTATTCAAGATGCAAAACAGTTATTAATGAAACAATACTCAGGATAGTAAAGATCATGATACATGATTTGTAAGTCAACCACAAGAAAAAATCATCAGCCAAAGATTAAATGAATTGATCACTCTCAAAAAATTATGCAAATAAAACAACAAATAGACGCTAGAGGATATTCAAAACAAACAAATAAAATGAACACACCAAAAAGTTCCACAACCAAGAAAATAACACAGGGTATGTACAGGGTAATCCCCTAAGGGGTGTCAATAGAAATATTTTTTGATTAGATGGCCATTTACCGGAAGGTTCTCGATGTCTCCCTCCATCGTCTGCAACCTGAATGTGCTGGGACCAAGATTTTCTGTAATGATAAATGGTCCCAGCCACAGGCATTGAAACTTAGTATGTTTCCCTCTATCTTCGTGCTCTTTATCCCATTTCAGAACTAGGTCACCTACTTCCAAATCTCTACTATATGATTTTCTATGATCGAACCAGCGTTTCACTGTCTTCTGGTGTTGGTCAAATTTTTTCCTGGCTAACTCTCTTTCTTCCTCCAATTTAAGTAGAGTATTAATCCGATGTTCCATGGCAGAACATGTTGTTTCCTGCACTGACTGGGAGAGCTATAGAGAGGGTAAAAACAGATGGGGAGGTAGAATAGCTTCTTTACCGTATACCAAGAAAAAGGAGAATTACCTATGGCATCTTTGGGAGTCACTCTGTCAGCCCACAGGGCATTTGATAAGGCGTTGTGCCAATTTTTATGATGATTAACCACTGTGCGTTTTAGAATCTTGATTAGATTTTTATTGGAGGATTCAGCTAATCTGTTACCTTGAGGATAGTAATTGGCTGAATACTTTAATTTTATACCTTTTTCCAATGCGTATTCTGTTAATTTTAAAGAAGAGAAATAGGTTGCATTGTCAAAAATCAAAGATTCTGGAACGCCAAACCTGGTGACAATAGAAGAGTCAAGGAATGATATCACCTATGTTGAGTTAACCACTCGCAAAGGGATGGCTTCGACCCATCTGGTGAAATGATCAGTGGCTGTCAGAATGTACTTGTGCTGCTGTGAGGAATCTGGTGTAATCAGACCAACAACGTCGAAACCCCATTGTTGAAATGGAACCTCAACAATAACAGGCTGTAAGGGTAACGCTGCTTTCTTAAGTCTTTCGTCTGCTCTCTGACACTCCTGACATTTCCTAGCAAAGGCATATGCATCTTTGAACAAAGTAGCCCAATAATATCCAGCTTTCAGTACTTTATGTGATGTGGTTTCCCTGCCAAAGTGTCCCCCGGCTGGCCCTGCATGTATTTGAGACAACACACTATCAGCTTCATTTCTTTCTAAACAACGAAGGAGAACCCCTTCGAAATTTTTTTTGAACAGAACGTTATCGATCAGCTGATAAGGGGTAGATCTTAATCTCAAATCCCTTTTGCTACGTGAATCTAAATGTTCGGGAGCATTTCCATGCAATAGAAAAAAATTAATGTCATGATACCAGGAATCAGAGGGGGCTGAGATTGGAACAACTTCCCTTTCAAACAGAGAATGTTCATCGATAAAGTGTAGATCGGATTCTGACATGTCTGAAGATCCAGCTGCTAACTTACAAAGCCCCTATCCTCTGACAATCTTCAAAGGCTTGATTTCCAGGTCATATTCCTGAAGTGCTGTAACCCAATGGGCTCATTTTTCACCCAATTCTTTTTGCACCAAAAGATTTCTGACTGCGGAATACGGCACAATAACCTTGGTATGAGACTTTAGCAAATATGGCCGAAAATGTTTTACTGACTTAAAAATAGCAAAGGCTTGTTTGTCTACTTCTGGATAATTGAGCTCTGTGCCATTAAAACCAGAACTTGTAAAAGCAATGGGAGCTTCATTGTTTTCCTGATTTTTCTGCGTTAAAACAGCGGCATACGAAGAGTCAGATGCAAAGGTGTACAAAATAAATGGTTTGGAGAAATCAGGGCTCGTTAAGGTGGGTGCTTCAGCAATAGCTTTTAATATATCGTGAAAGGATTGCTTTTCTTCAGCAGCCCATTTGAACTCAACATCCTTCTTAATCATTTTCTGAAGGGGTCTGACAGTTTCAGTGAACCCAGGAATAAACCTGGAGACAAAATTTATTTTCCCTACAAATGATTGCATAGTTTTCTTTGAGTGAGGCATAGAAATCTGTGATATAGCTTGGGTTCGTTCAGGGTCAATATTGATACCTTGTTTTGAAACTACAAAACCCAATAATTTACCTTCTGTAACCGCGAAGATAGATTTCTTGGGATTCAGGGAGATTCCATATTTCCTACAACGTTCAAAAACCCTCCTAAGATGTGTTAGGTGATCAGCCCTGTTTTTTGAAAAAACAGTTACATCGTCTAGGTAAATGACAACAGATTGGCTGATTAGGCCTCTGAACGCAATGTCCATCGCCCTTTGAAATGTTGCTCTGGCATTGATTAAGCCAAATGGCATTTTCCTGTAAGCATAAGTTCCCCAAGGGGTTCTAAAGGTTGTTTTCAACTGATCTGTTTTGGATATTAATACTTGATTGTACCTCGAGAAGCCATCTAAAAGTGAGAACATTTCAGATCCAGAAACCTGTTGTAAGATCTTTTCCATAGGGGGAACGGGATAATTATCTTTTTCTGAAACCTTGTTTAGAGTTCGAAAATCGACACACAACCTTATCTCACCATTTTTCTTTCTAACTGGGATGATATTTGCCACCCACTGCGTATGTCACACTGGAAAAATTATTCTGGCAGCCAGGAGTTTGTTAAGCTCTTTCTTAACAGCCGGTTCCAGGCTAGGGTGCATTTTTCTCAATTTCTGTTGGAATGGTTTAGCCTATTGTTTCATCGGGATGACATGTTGCATTATGTTTGGATCAAATGTCTTGAGATCATCATATGTCCAAGCAAAAATGTCTTTAAACTCATTAAAGAGTTGTATGAAGGCTGTTTTTTCTTGGGGGGTACATGTACTGCCCAGATTGACACATTGAGGATTATGCTCAGTGCCTAAATTTATGACTTCAGATTGCATGGTAGAGCTGTTGGTTTTACAGTTCCTTGCACCTTTAAATTTATCCTTCAAATCATAGAACTTCTCAATTTTAATTACAGATTTAGGAATAGTACTGACCTGATTAAGAGATTCTTCAATCGAACAAGGTTTGTGAATTACCGGAAAGTTGTACAAATCTTCATCATGAGTTATCTCATCGACGACTGCGTCTTTGAAGGTGTCCTTCATGGTCAAAAACTTTCAATTAACTGCTCGTCATGGTCAAAGACTCTCCAATTGACAATATTATCAGGTATGGAAGGCCTGAAAAGCAGTTCGACAGAGAATGAATCAGCAAATATCCCTTCAGATGGAATTAACCTTGAAGCAACATTCACTAACAGATTTGCTTCCTGATTCAAATAACGAGGAATAGAATTTATATTAAAAGCTTCAAACGATAATAATAAATTCCACACCTTTATCTGATAATTTTTTAGATGACCAGCAATGCAATGTATAGTGTTGCGTACCTGTCTAATAATAATTTCAGAATCTCCTAATACTACCAGGGCTTTAGCTCCTAGATCAATTGCCTTTTTCAGCCCTTGAATAAGGGCTTCATATTCAGCAATATTATTAGTACACTCAAACTCCAACCTGCAAGAAACAAAATACCTTTTTCCATGGGGATCTATTTACAAGCAACCGGCTCCAGCCCCCTCTTTTGACTTAGATCCGTCAAAGTATAGGGACCAGAGGCCATTATTCAAGTCTAAATGTATGGTATTTACAGCTGGGATGTCATCTGTAACTTGCGTAAAATGAAAAACTTCGGACTGCTGTTCTAGATTTTGGACTGACGAAGTTTCAGCCTCAAAGTTTCCGAAAAAGGAATCAACCATGTAATTTCCCATTATCGTATCAGCAAAGAACACTGGTTCATTTGAGCCATCCAATTCGGTGACCGTATGCTTCACATAACGCTCTCGATCAATTCTGATTTTGTTTGGGTGACCATTCTGAGGCAGCGATAAGTGTGAACAGTCCGTTGCAAAATATCCCTTTAATTTTTCAGACCAATCTCTGCTGAGGAATAAGCCATATGCATCAGGGATATCTACAACAATTATGTCAATGATAAAATGGACCTGAGGGTTTGAGGCTAATCTTATCAGTACTTCATTCAACTTTCATATTACCTTTACATTAGATCGGTCAAGTTGCACAATGTTCGTATCACATGGGACGGGGACTGCATTAAGTTTTTTACATACCGAATATGGCATGACGTTTTTCGAAGCCCCTGAATCTATCATACAATTGTGTACTTTACGATTGCAGATTTCAAATGTAAGCAGAAAAGGAGGAGTTGAGGAATCTTATTTCTTTCCTATGCACGAGGCATTAACTGAAGTTTTCATTGGATTGTCTTTAGCACTAGCAGAACTGTTTTGAATGGAGGAAGTTTTGCCATTTTTATTTAGAGAAACTCCTTGAATAATCTTGTCTCGAATAGCCGACCATTTGAGGAGTTCGTAGATAGAAATATTGGCTCTAAGTTTCTTCAAATCCTCAACCGGATCATACTCTAAATCGAGAGAAGATGTAGACTTAGTATTTGAAGTTTGGCTTCTTGTTTTGACAGTTAAACTGTCATCTGTAGATGTTGTGGAGGGTTCCCCTGAGGACTGATTCTTCTTGCTCCTAGTATTATATTGATGTTGATTGACATTTATAGCAGCAACCTCTTCATCGTCGGTCACTTCTGTGGTATCCCAGAAGTGACTGATAATTTGAGGAGGTTGTTCTTCAGTGTTTTTATCTGTTCCTTGGGCATCTTCATAATTCTGTCCTGAAGATTGAGTTTCACTTTCAGCTGGCATTTCCAAGCCTGAGACCAATAATTTTAATAAGTTATTAATTTCATCTACGTTACTAGTCTCAGAAGGTAGGGTCTGTTTAGGAGCTGTATGTTGGAAAGGTCTTCTAAACGGCTGCCTGGGTGGTTCTTTATTCGGAATACTTTTAGAAGTACCTTTCTTCAAGTCAATGATTTCATTGGATAGCTTCTTTATGACTCTCTGGAGGCTATCTAAGTCTAGTGCGTCTTGGTCCTTCTTATCAGGATTTGTGGTTTTGGAATAATTCTCATTCTTTTTGCGAGAAGTGGAGGCAGAATCCCTGTCTACCCCAGGGTTTGTCTTAATAGCAGACATGTCCTTCTCGACCTTAATGGCTCCATCAAAGGTTTCAGTGAGAATGGGTTTGGCAGCTCTCTTGACAAACATGGCCATAGACACGGGTAAAGCTGAAGTATAGAATTCAATAGTGACATCTTCAGCAGGCCTTGAGGTGGCAAGGATTCTGTTTCTAAGAGTCAGGAACCTCTGGTTAAAGTCTTTGAATTTCTCCTTGGTTTCCATACAGATCCTAGATAATTCCAAAACCAACACGGCTGGAGTCTTATCGTCTCCAAACTTATTCATGAAAGCCAACTCGAATTCATTCCAACTAGTAATAGAACCAGCAGTAAGTGAGAAGTACCAAGTCGAGGCTTTGCCCTCAAATGTATAAGGAAAAAGCCGGCAAACTACATCTTCGTGCTCAACATTCAAAAGCCGAACCGCTAGCATAAATTTCTTAACATGGTCTTCTGCAGGCTCTTTTAGCTCGGGGTTGAATTTGGGCAACAATTTCTCAGGATGCTTTGGCAAAGGATGTTGATCACCTGGAACAGCGACCGCATCCTGTGCTAACCATGGCAAATTGGCATTGGGGTTCAGGTTTAGGTTTGCCATGTTCCTTGGTGATGGAGGTGGTGTAGGTGGTCTTTGAAAAATGTGAGGAGGTGAATGCGGCGGTGATGGGGGTTGACCAGACCCTCCTGTAGCAGGTGGTCCTGAAGAAGATGAAGGTTGATTGGTGCCTATTAGAGACTGTTATAATTGATGGTTAGGGAAGACACCTAAAGGTTGGTATTGTTCTTCAGAAGTAGACTCAATATGGTGAGTGCGTGGACGTTTGATCTGTGGAAGAGGAAATTCGGTGGGTTGGATCCCAGTGAGATTTGAATAAGCTCTAGTTAAAATCCTACAGGATTCATTGATGGCCTGTTCGAATTGGTCAATTTCTTCAGGTGGATGGGCATCGCTAGAGTTGAATTGATGAATAAGGCTTCGAACAGTATCGTTCAACGGAGTCTCATCTAATTGTGATGACTGGAATGTTTGTGGTTGGGATGATGACTGTAACTCACCCGATCGAGAAGGTGGTGTGAATTTAGGAGTAGAGGGGTGATTAATGTTGTGAACAGGATTGTTTTCATCAGCCATTCACTTCAGCTGGCCCTCCTTCTAGCGCCATTGTTGACAGGCCGAATCGGCACAACAGTCAACTAAGAGACAACCCAATCCAAGAGCTTTCAAAGGCTGCCCTCAGTCGTTAGATAGCTGTCCTTGACGGGATTAAGGCCCCGTTTCCTTCTCTTAAATCACTCCCAATTACAGGAGCAGACTCAGAGGAAAGAAATAGAGTAAATGTTTGTTAGCTGAATGTATACTACACTTATGAATATACAAAGGAGAATGTTAAAGATTGTTACTAAGTTAGTTCATATGATGCACAACTGATAACTAAAAATTGATCTATTTAAACCAATTAACATATATGTATAGGAATAAATGATAAAGAACTATTCACAAACTAAACCAGTCATATAAATTACAATATAGACACATAGACATCCATGATAAGATTTGATGATAATTTGACAAAGTGCAAATATGAAGATCGGATTCAATCTAGTTTCTATGAATTAACTAAAAAAAAAACTAACACACACATATCCTATATACCCTATCCTGATCAGGAGCATAATAATAATAATCCCAAAATTAACTCGTAATTGACAATGCTGTGCAGGCAGTCTCAAAATATTCAGAAGAAATTCTGAGAAAATAAAAAGACAATACACAGAGATAGTATATCATATATATTAGAATAACAACATCTAAAATTTAGCATATGACATAAACCTGTGAGTTAATCCAGAATAGATCGATAATTCAACATAATACGTTTGCACATTTCTCCAAAGAAAAGTAACAAAACATAAAAAAAACTTTCCAAAAGAAAAAAGCAAGATCATACGATACTACAAGTACACCTCCATAATAAAAATACTGCAAATATACTTATAATATCTTCAGTCAAAGGATGTTGTAACTAAAAACAAGAAATTGTCTTAGTTGCAGAGAAATGTCAAAGTGATCCTACCTAGTCCCTTTTGTCAACCATCGACCCCCATTACTGTAAACCGTGCCTTTTTAAATACATTCGATCTTGTATAGAGATAGTTCTAGAAAACAGGGATCTATACTATTGTAATCTTAACCAACTTCAACTAAAGAAAGAAAAATGACAAATGAAATTGTCATTTTCTTTATACGTTACGATATCCTGAAATCGAAAAGATTCAGACTATAGTAATAAACAAAAAATAACGAAGAAACTAGTAGATTGGTGACACCTGGGGGATGATACATCGACAATTGAAACCGATTTCAACTGATTCCTTCACACTTCTTCAGAGATAATCTTGAAAACATGTGATGATAAAAATCCCAAAAAGGCGCATCTGGAAAAATGACCACATCATCTGCAATACCAAAACAGTAAGGATTAGCACAAACTGCAAGGGTAATTAACCTGAATTACATAACTCACTAATTAACTCAAAACAATACCTGGAAAATAAAAATAACCTCAAATCATTTGCTACTTCTATTTACATACTTCAAAACCTGAAATTATTTTCTAGACATCTGGACAAAACATGAGTATCCCAAAATGCTATGGTCTAACAGGGGTATTGTAAACCTGTATGTTCACACCAGTGGCGGCATTTGAGAAAATGGAGCCTGCGAGGGGCCTTTTAGCTGCATCAAAGCAACCTGAGCATTCAGCTCACGAATTGTTTCTTTCTTTTGATGATTCTTACATTGAATTTTCTGAACTTTCCAGATTAACATGTTCTTGTGTCGTTTTAAACGCAGAATGCATTTGTCAGCTGTATCAGAGTTCTCCTGCAACCTCGTATTCTCGGCCTTCACAGAATCCTTAAGTGCCACTATCTCTTTTATTTCTATCTCCATGCGACGTATCTTATCAAGCAAGAAATTGACGAATAATGGGTGGACTGCCTCACTCATTTGGTATGAACCAATTGGATCCTCTTCAGCAGGTTTTTCCTTGATTTGAGGATCTAGCACATAAGGCATTTGGGGATCCTTTTGAGGAATATGAGGGCTGTGTTCTACCGGGTGAGTCACAGGCTCAGGATCCATATCAGGGCAATCATGAGAGACGGGTTCATGCTCCTTCTTGTCCAATACAACTGTTTCAATGTCTTTATTGTCCTTCACAGAGGGCTTAACAATATTAGCTTTAGCCACCATAATCCTAGTGAATCTTCCCGTAACCCTAACACTTGTCGTCTTACTCATCTGTCCGCAGAATTCATCATCACGGTTCGGGGTTGCCAGGGAAAGGTTTACGGATTTCCTCCTTCGTTTAGGACGCACGGGAGAGTCGGGACTTTGTACAGGAGCGGGAGCACAATCCTTTTGGACGCAAGGGTTTACATGAGCATTAGGGTTTGGTAGAGGGTTATGTGCAGGTACAGTTGGGGTTTGACAAGGCTGCCGATGCTAAGAACACTCCTCTGCGCAGTCAAATTGGCAGTGGAAAAACGCCATGAAACCATTTTGTTCAAGAAAATGATCCCAGGTCTCTTTCCGTTTGGACAGTTCCATTTCCACTAGAATTCTAACGAGACCATGGTGGAAAATACTTCTACCAATATTTTTAGGCCCTTTCTTGATGGCCGTAGACATCTTAGTCATACTTTGAACTAAATAATGAGGTAAATTGATAGGCTGACCAAGAAATACAGTCATTAACCTAAGATGATAAACATAAGCAGAGGAAAGACGACCCTCGCAAGTAACATACCTATGAATGACATCCAACACAGGCCTCCATTCCCTTTTAAAATACTTGCGCGACACACCAGCCCTGAAAGAGACTTCCCGGTCGGGGTCTTTTAGCATTTGCCTCCACTCGGTGGACTTCATTTGTTTAGACTTAAACCAGCACTCACCTGCTAAAGATAGGTTCGTGGCCAAGGCGACTGTGCGCTCATCCACTATGAACTGAACGTCGGCCATCTTGGCTCTGCCATCAACCAGCTAGAGGGCAAACAATCTGGTAACTTCAGGGTTCGAGTCTGCGAATTTGCGGAAAAAGGGAAGCCACTCGACTGCCTCTACTTTGGCTAGGAGTTCCGGATCCTCATCGAGAAGCTTTGTATTATCGGGCTCAACCCTGACAACTGGGGCCATGGCTACGAGTGCGAATGCACACAGTTGTGCAAGCAGAAGATACAACGGACTACAGTAACCCAGAGCGCTGGAAAGAGACCATTCGGAACACAAGCCAAGCAAAAACCATGGACAATGAAGTCTGGCTTCTTCATAAAGGAAATACGACATGGATAAACTCACACAGGAACCCTGTAAAATCAGCATGAGCGAATAGGAATGATTACACAGAGAGGTGATCAAATAACGGCTAAAGATAGTGAAGACTCCAGAACAACCTCGCTTAGCCATAATTTAGTTGTCTCGATCGAAATACAACCACGAATCAAATACGGTACAGGTGTTCAATGAGCAGGAAGACACGACGCCACACTCGTACTGAAATTAAATGTCATTCCAAGAGTTCAGTACGTGTGTAATGATGACATATCAGCCCTCAATCAGGCGGATCAGAGTTGGGAAAGGGTGATGCAAATTGAACTGACCATAGGGAAAGAACCTTGGGCGCTAAAACACTGAGCTTGCTATATAATAATTCCAACCTTTGAAAATGGTGAGTATGCTATGTGAAAACACATCACATAACCCATTATATCAGCCCCAACCATTAAATGGTGAATATAAGCCACGCATAGAAAACATTACGAAGGTCGAGATTGCATGCTTGTGGTTGGATTGAGCATAGTTCGAAGATTGGAGGATAAACCTTATGGATAAAGATTTGCATGACTTTGATGAAGTACCCATAACGTGAAATAGTTAGCCTTCCATGTTTCATAACCTTATTAAATTTGCAATTAAAACACAAATAAAACATACCAAATGATGAATGTTCACATAAGGCTTATGGTGAGGTTATGGTGAAAAGCATATCAACCCAAGCGCTTATCCCCTAATTTAAAACACAAATCCATTCAAAATAATGATTTTAATATAGTAATTTTTCCCAAATAACAATAGTTCCCAAGGTTATAAAAACAATGGAATTTCACCGTTTCAGTAGCTCCTGATTCCGTAACTTGAAATGAGAAATTCAAATATTTCATAAAGCAAAATTTTATTTCGCTTGATGAAATTTGTTTTTAAGGCTGTTGGGTAGGAGCACAACACATTTATAATGAGTAATTCATATTTATATTAATATTATCTTATTTATAATTATTAATATAATATTAGTTAGGCATATTAATTATAAGAGGGAAAATATGGGGTTAATATAAACTATACTATTATTATTGCTTAATTATTATTACTAGAGAATTACTTTAAGGTATCATAGAGTATATTAATTAATTATGATACATATCGTAATCTTCATGAATTAGCATTATAAATTATAATTGATAATAATAAGTTAGTAATTATAATAAATATATATTACCCTTAAGGATATATATTAATAAAAATACCACATAACTTAATAGGAAAATAATAAATAAAAAATGCTATTATTGTATTATTTTCTGTAAAAACCACATGGCCTAGTTTAAAGTGAATATGTTAATATTAAAATGTTAGCCATTTTAATTTTAAGCTAAATATAGAGTAGCATGTGCTTTAAAATACTTTTTTTTTAAAGTTGGACATGTGTACACATGTCCTCTTGTCAATCCAAACAAATTTTAGCGATTCCATGTGACAATTGAATGGGGCATACAGAAAGAAAATTTACCAAAAGATTCGACAAAAATGCAATGGTGGGGACTACAAAGATTTCCTCGAGTGTATGATTTTAATGCATTATTAGTCGTATGCAACCTTGCTAACCTCTCATACAATTTTGCAACTTTCTTTAGCATTCCTTCATTTTGTTATGGATATGGTTACA
This sequence comes from Pseudotsuga menziesii, assembly GCA_001517045.1. Taxonomy (NCBI): domain Eukaryota; kingdom Viridiplantae; phylum Streptophyta; class Pinopsida; order Pinales; family Pinaceae; genus Pseudotsuga; species Pseudotsuga menziesii. Next base: position 114,743 of record LPNX010549161.1, read on the forward strand.
GAGACTGTGATAAATAGTTTGTTGCATATGTTGTATTTTCCAATCTTAGCTCTATCCAATAGTACATAGTCTATGCTCATACATCGTCTATGTTTTTAATATATATCTCCACTTTATCTATGCTCATTGTAATGTCCCAAATTTGGCATTGGGTCACAATGGCCAAATCACATTTTCCATATTCATGAAAGTTGTCAAATGAATGCTAAAAGTCAAATAATTGCCAAGGAGGAAAATCACTAGTTTCCTATGTTGGGGGTGGAAGCTTTGAGATTTGGAATAAGGGGGATAATAAATGATGTTTAGACATTATATGGGGATAAATATTTAATAATTAATTTTATTAAATAACTACAAGAGATAATGGAAGTGGCAATAGAGCATGGAGACTATGGGGCCCACACTAGCTAGAATTCCTATGTTAAATGGTATCTTTCTCTTGAAAATTTGAATATATGGGAAGTCTAATTTTTTTGTATGGATTATAATGTTAATATACTTTTCCATATACTTCATAGGTCGAATTTTGGATGAATTGTAACTATAGGAGAGGAAGAGCCAAATGGGAGTTTCATGGACACTTGGTTAGATTCCCCTTACATTTATGACAGCTATGACACCAATGATGGAGATTATATGAAAGTTATGACCTAAGTCAGATATGAAGGCTGAAATATTGACATACTGACATGTCAATCCTGAATAGAGCATCTTGGAGGTCGAAATTGGGAGTTGGAGAAGGCCAATAGGCTCCTACTCAAATTTGGGAGAAGAGGGAAGGTGAAGAGAGAGGCCACATGGCATAGCATGAGCAGCCACACCAATTCGACTTGGATTTGGTTTATGGATGGATTTGGAACCTTAGAATACCAATAATTTTTATAAAATACAGGGATCGGCCATGAGAAGAAGATTTTGCTCATTTGTGAATTGTGAGAGCTAGTGGATGACTAGTTTTCTTGCTTAAGCCAATTTCGAGGGTGAAAGATTCTCATCCTAGTTGGTATTTGGAAAGGACACTCAAGTCTTTCATGGATATTTAATGGATTCTTATTTGTAGGTGTAAGCTACAGGAAATAATGTGGATTCTTCTATTGCGGCACTCTTTCTCAACTATTTCCAGTTTTCACACCATATTCATGCCAATGGAGGGATTGCGCTTTGGGTGAGATATTGATCTCTTTGGGGAAGATTTTAATGCTCATTATCTTATGTTCTGATGTATATGCTCTGTATTTCATGTTTAGAAAACTGTCAGGTCAAAATTCCCAAAATAATTCATGTAAAAATGTTGAACATTGAAGAAATAGTGTCATTTCCCCACTATCTTGTTGTGAACCATTGCAATGCTGATGATTTCGAATTGGGATAGCCTTTAATTGTACATTTATGATTGGAATCAGTTAAATATTCTATTTTATTCATTCTCATAAAGTTTCAAGTCGAAATTCACAAGAGTTGTCTGTCAAAATGACTTTTAATGAGCAAATAATGACCATTTCCACTCCATTTTGATATATGCCATGGTAATGCTTATTATTTCGAATGGAGGAATGTATATCTGATAAATGTATGATGGATGGACTATAATTAATGTGTATTTAAAGTCTCATGTTCAGTACGTAAGCATTGGAAGCCATTTTACTCATTTTTATTGCATTGGGAGAAGATTTGGTGCATTTTCCCCAAGGGTCGAAATTGTGACTTGGGGGTTGTTTTGGAAAGAGTCATAACAGACTGTATAAACTGAACCATGATGCATATGAGACTTTCAAAAGGTCCCTTACACATACCCAGACTATGTTAATAAATTCAAGTGACTTTGGGATCATTTGTGAAGCCATTTCCGGCAATTACCCAAGGGGAATTGGAGCCCCAATTTGCTAGTAAAGACTCCTACTTTGAACAGAACATTAAACAAGTTTGCAGAAGTAATTGGGAGGTCAAAAAACATACATGAGCATGATATTTAATTTATATTATCAGTCATGTACCTTCAGAGAAAATTTGGAAGCATTTGGGTCAATTTGGAGGTCTAGACATCAAAACTAGTCAATAGCCGAAATTGTGAAAAAATTGGAAAATTGGGCATTTTAATAAAATTCCAAAAAGGGGACATTACACTCATACATTGTCTATGTTTTTAATAGATATGCTCTTTGTAGTTTACAAGATGGACTAGCTCTCTGTTATGCTCTCAACTAAGAATTGTTTCCAATTTTGCAACTTGCTTTGGCATGCATTCTTTTTCTTATAGATATGCTTATGGAGACTGTTAAACACTTTGTTGCATATGTTGCATTTCTCATTCTTAACTCTATGCAATAATGTTTTGGACTTGGTATACCATGAGCACTAAGCATTGTCATCGCATTTATTGTCGCTAACGTGTTCATTACTTTCCTAGCATAGAGCAAGATAACCAATTGCAATTTTAATAAACAAGAAGCCAATGCAAACGCAATGTCGAGGACATTTCCACCTCGTGACTCTTGTTATACAATTACTTTACTTGTAAAATCTAGTTGGTACTTTTTTAGTGTGTAAAATCCATATGGTTCTCTATTTTAGACTCTATGTCCAATTATTATATAAAGAATTTTTAACACAAGGAGTTAAGAACAAAGTTATACAATCCTCCCCAAGGAGTTAGGAACACAATTATAGCAATCGTCCCCAAGAAGTTAGGAACAATATTATAGCAATCGTCCCAGTTAACTATTGATAGTGATCTCTATCAATCCCATGTTAACTATTGACAGTGATCTCTATCAGTAGTATCTTATTTGGTTGTTTTCTTAAAAAAACTAATAGTTTTTCCATCTTCCATGGACTTAATCAATCAAATTTTGAGTTTTGAGGTGATGTGTCCTTTGAATTACTAATGAGTTTTAATGGAGAGAATGGTGATGTGTCCCTTGAATTCCTAATATATTCCCAAGTAAGAAGAACGTAGAGAGAATAAGATTCATAAAAAAAATATAAACTACTATATAGTGATGAGCATTACTCCTTGAGTTTTTCTAGTTTCACATTAAAATTGAATATTGTGTTATTATGGTATATATATAGTGATGAGCATTACTCCTTGAATTTTTTTCGTTTGACAATAAATTTGAGTTTTTCTTGTTTGACAATAAATTTGAGTTTTTCTCGTTTGACAATAAATTTGAATATTGTGTCATTATGGTATCTATATGTACTACTTATTATTGGATTATTTTCCACTTGAATATTGTATCATTATGGGATCTCTATGCGCTGATTTATCTTCAACTTTTGGAGTTTATAGTGTTTATTATTGACTTGTCTTCAACTTGTGGAGTTTATAGTAAAAAAATGAAATTATACATATTAAATAATATAAGCGTAATTAATATTTATCAAAACATATAATGCATAATTACTTTAAAGATAATATTTAAATTTAAATTTAAAATAATAAAATTGTCACTCTTCTTAAAGTCAAAATCATAGAAAGATTATCACATAGTTTTCTTAAAACATATTACCTTTGAATAATACTTTAAATAATAGGACCACAATTGTTTCATTTAAATCTTTGTTTAATTGCCATTTCATGCATGTCCTAATTTATCCAATCTAATCAATCGTGTTAAATTTTTAATATATTTCTATATTGTAGATATTAGCAACAAGGCGCTAGAAGCTAGTCCATAACTACAAAAACTTCTTCACTGGAACGAAGTTAAAGATCATTTTTAAGGTGTCACATGACTTCTTCACTGGAACCAAGTTAAAGATCATTTTTAAGGTGTCACATGACATAATGGCATGGTGATAAAATATATATGATCATTTTGATATAACGCTGGATATACTTTTATACCTATATGGTTAGGCAAAAGACCATTTTGATGAAATTTAATTGATGTTTTAGTTGTGATGACGAAGTTGCATGTACTTGGTGAAATATTGAATAAGAAAAATATGTTTTCGCTGAATTTAGAATTAGAATTATATTCCTTTCTATTAAAACATCAATATGATCTTATTCATATTGTTTAAATTGATAAAGTGTTTTAGAATTATATAATTTTTAATGATGACTAAGCCTTTTGGGCTTGAAAATTTTTAGACACAAAAACTTTATTTATTTATATGTAAAAACTTTATTTATTTATATGTAAAAATTAGTTGAAGTTATATTTATAGTTTTTTTTACTTGTAACTAGAGTTAGTTGGAGATATTGAATTAGTTTTAGGTTTAACATGCTTTTTTTAATCAAAACTAGAAAAAGTTCACTCAACTAATAATAAGTTTAACTATATATATTTATTATTTGCATGAGAATCTGAAAGCTTAACTAGTATAAACATTAGAGAACTCCAAATTTTAACCAGAACTTAAAGTCTTAACAAGTTCATTAGAATTTTACTAAATTAAATTTTGATAATTAATTTTTAAATGAATCACAGAAAATTTGTTGTTTTTCCTCTCATTAATATTGATAAGTGACACCGAATATGCAGCTTTGCTACTCATTAATCTTGTTTTTTATTACCTCCCCCACCTTTTCAAATATCATATTTTTCCATTTCTCATTACCTCCCCCACCTTTTCAAACATCACATTTGGGTGATCGTGTTTCATCAATTCCTCGAATCATATTAATATTACAAGTACAAGGTTGATCGTGTATGCACTTTTGTTTCGTATTTATTTCATGATAAACCATATATATATGCTTTTCATCAATTCCGTCAATCATATTTATGTTTCAAATCCACTTTCCCAAGACTATCCAACCTAACCCAGACTTGAGTTGAGGGCGATAAATAAATAGCATGCTATTTAATGTTGCAGCGGTAGCACTTTGGGTCAATGGATCTCAACAATGCTGCGGCGACAGCACTGTGGGTCATTGGATCTCAACCTGTTTGAGATCCAATGGCCCACAGCGTTGCCGCTGCAACATTAAATAACCTATAGCATGTTGCATATTGATCGCCTGAGTTGAGAACCCACATATAATTGAAAAAGTTTTCAATGACATGATCGATGTGGGATTTATATCCTTAAACAAATATCTAGCAAGTAAATGTATGATGATTTAAATGTTGGCATCATTATAGGAAGTTGCATCGATTTTCCATAACAAAGCACTGGGATAATACAAAGGAAACGATTAAAGATACGCGGATGATCCTTGAGCATAAAAAAATCAACTTATGTCCATGAATTATGTTGGTTTAAGGAAGTCTTTCATATATATATATAATAATGTTGTGTGTGTGTGTGTGTGTGTGTGTGTGTGTGTGTGTATTATTTTTTCAGACTAGGTCGAGCTTAGGTTAGGGTCAACCCTCATGTTGGATAGAAGAACTATTTGTCTACCATAAAAGGCATTTGAAACCAAGTTTGTGCGAAGATGAGGTCCACCTTGAACTCCCCATAGCCGGCCCTATTTTGTAATGGATCCCACACTCAACCCCTTCCATAAAGTTTCAAACCCATGACCTGATAAAAACTAAACCCCACACAACATATATATATAACAATGTTGCTTGTGTGTCACGTGTTGTGTTCATTGGTTTGTTGGTGATGGTTTCATTCCACTTCAACTAAATAGAGTTCATACGCAAACAAATATTTTGAAAACTTGCCAAAACCGCCTCATATATACACCTTGTTTCAATGAGTTGCAATTTAATAAGAAAATCTTTATTGTTATAGGGGATTTCAAAGTAAAATATGTTATCATAAGTTGCATGTAATTATCCTTTCCCATGGCTAAGGGAACGAGATACCTAGGGTATTTTATGAAGCCAAATGGTTACCATGCAGGGGACTGGTTATTTTTATTGCAGAGATTTAACCGCAGGATTAATCATTGGGGTTGGCGTTGGCTCTCACTGAGTGGAAGATTAACTTTGGCTTGTTCTTTCCTAACTAATATGGTTGTTTACTGATTTTCTTTATGTAAAGTCCCTAAGTCCATCATTAACAAGAGTAGGATGAAGATAATGGATTTCTTATGGTATGGAGATCGGGTGTAGTCTAAATACCATTTGGTCCGTTGGAAGGACATTTCTAGACCTATGGAAAAAGGCAGATGGGGATTGAAGAATATGCATCTTTTTTCTTTGGCCTTAAGGGGAAAAAGTCTTTGGATGGTGCTAACTGGTGGCGGCCTGTGGTCTCAAGTCATGAAGGAAAAATATTTTCGTAGAATATCTATGATTCAGTGGGTTAGGATCTATCAGAAACTGGGCAGATGCATATCTAATGTCTAGGGGGGACTCCTTGGTGCTTTCAATCTCTTCTCATCCTAGTTGGATTGGACTCCAGAGGATGGTAGGGGAGTCCATCTGGATGAAGACCCAATCGTTGGAGGACCACAAAATCACGTCTTATCTCAAGCCCTCCTTTACCTTTTACATTACAAGGGGATCTTTACCCTTAATCATATTTCTCTATCTCCAGCTAGACATATGACACACCAGAGATGGATTTCGGCACAATTGGGACTTTATGGATCAATGGTTGTGGAATGAACCATTTATGTCAGGGGACTAAGACGGGTGTGATAAGTTTAAACACTTCTCATGATCTCTTATGTTGGTCTTCAATACAGTTTTGGGGAATATTTCTGCTAAGAAGGCTTATCAACAGCTCATGGAGGACTTTTCTGGCATAAAATAATGGTGGTACTCATTACGAAAGTGGAAATTCCCTCCTCGAGTTACAATTTGCAGTTGGTTGGCGCAGAACAATCGACTTCTTTCATGGGATAATCTTATCCGAAGAGGTATGTTTGGCCCTAGTATTTGTTCTTTGTGGTTTGTCTAACGTAAATATTCTACTCATTTTTGTCACCTGTAGCTTCTGCCAGTCTGTATGGAAGGTCGGGAAAATGACCAATGTGGTTTCTCCTTAGAGTTGTGATACACTATCGTCCTTCTTTTTATCTTGGCGAAAAAATTCCCTGACTGGTTCTCGCTGCCTTGATTCATTCTATGGGAACTCTGGCATTGTAGAAATCAATTATTATTTGAAGAAAAGGTGACGTGTTCCTCAGTCATTGTTGTTAGAGCTTTAAAATCATTTTCAGAATTTGGAGGTTATCTATCATCAAGTGGTAGCACTCATTTGGTCTCTAGGGTGCCAAAGATTATTGTTCTGGATCATAGCCTAGTGGGATTTTTTGACAATGCATCTCAGGCATCTTCCAACTTATGTGGCGTTGGGGCAATTCTCAAAATGACTGGTCACAGTTATTTCAAGTTGTGGATGAATTGTTGCACGGGTTCAAACACAAAGGGTGAACTCCTAGCCTTGTGGATCCTTCTATGTTTCTCCTTGACTCGTGGATTGGATGGCCTACATATCTATGGTGACTCTAAAGTCATCATTGATTGGGCTTTGGGAGTGCACCGTATTTTTCTCCTTCATTTGGATCCGTGGCTGAATCGTGTTTAGGGTTTGATTGAATTGTTTAAGGAAATTTCGTTTTCCCACATTTACAGGGAACAAAATCAACTGGATGACTCTTTATCAAAACTTGCTCTTCAGGCAAAAGATGGATTCATTTTTTCAGAAAGATGGTCAGGGGATGGTCAAGTCTTGGTTCGCGAGCGCATGGCTGCATTTGATTGATTGCCTGGGTCTATCTGGTGGTTTTTTTGTTTATCATTGATCGATGGTCTAAATTTTTCCTAGTGGTTGGTGTTTTTTGGTTGTGTCCAGAGGCCCATATTGTCTTATGGTCTGTCTAATTTCCTGTTGAACTTGATCTTTTACGGGACTTTCTTTTTTGGTCTAGCCAAGACAAACTGTGTCTTCTTATTTGGTCCTTTGTGTACTAAACTCTACAACTTTTTTATATAAAATATTGGTTTTTTTTTGGAAAAAAAAAGTTGCATGTAATTATGTATACAATATATTTTATATGTTTCATTAGATAGTGGGTGTATTAAGGTAAATGTGTATAAGAAAAAAGATAGCTATTAAATTTAAAAGTGGTTGATATAAGTTGATCTGGTGTATAAACCATAGTAATTAATTAATATGGTTTGTTAGGATTAATCTCTTTCGAAATTAATATTAATTATAACATTGTAAATATTTCACATTAATATTTATAATAGATTTAATATCGATATTTTTTACATTTAAACAACTCTTCATACAATAATATTAACCTTAAACATTAATATTATTTATATTATTAAACATTATTTTATTAATATTAATCATTAATTTTAATATTAAACAATTGTATTGATATTACATAATCATTTTAATTTTAATAATATAGTTAACGATTTTATTAATATGAATTATTTTAATATTAATATTTTCTTAAGTTAATATTATTCTATAATAAAACAATTGCTTATGTTTTAATATTAACATTAAACATCATCATATGTGGGTGCTCCTATAGAACAACTGGTGCGCATGGACGACTATAAGGATATATTGATCTGTCCTCCATGCGGCTTGCCTTAAAATCATATAATTTGACATTTATTCGATGCATTTTACAATGATTGGGTTTTTATTGCTCCTCGTCGTTGACGGCATGTGAATACTAAGGGAGAGCATGATGGCAATAATGTTCCTCTACAACATTCCTACGACTCTTAGGGCGGTCTATTTTCAAGGAATTTGGTAAGGAATGTTTATGTTTTTTGGTTTCTTTGGGTTGGTATTTGGATTGTGTTTCCATTCGGAGAGTGGGCGAAAAATCATTCATCGGCCCCGTTCAAGTTTAGATGTGTTGTGCGGCTCCCTCTAGCTAAACTTTGGGCATTTTGGCTCTTCCATGCACATCTTTGGTGGTATTTAGCGCATGTTTCCATATATATTTTTCATTCTCTCATTGCAAGCATGTACAGATGACTCCGTGCTACTCCCTGGTGTGCTAGTAGAGGTAGGGGGGCTCTAGACATAGAGAAAACAAAGATCCATCTGAAAGTGGCTATAAAAACTATGTTCCTACTCATCTGAGGAACATGCTAGATGATTGGGAAGAATAATTATTTATTCAACAGATGGTTAGCCAGCGGGCTCATATTCATCCCATGAATTACTAGAGGGTTAAAAACATGATGGCTCGAGTTATTTTTCATTCTTAGGGCTATGGCAGAGGCACTAGCTCTCAGCCTTCTCCTTCTTTGTCTCCTTTAATTCAGTCCTCGTCCTCTCTGAATCCGTCGTTAGTCTCCAAACCAATGGGGAATCAAGAGAATCAAGTGGCCAAAGAGCCTATCACTGCTCATGATAGAACAGACATTGCATCCACAAGTGGATGCAAGTGGAAGAAAGTGGGGCACTATGGACCATTGGACCTTTCCATTTTCAGAAAAACAAAGGTGCTCCCTGTCAAAAAATCTATGGACACTACTTCTAGTTCCGGGGACTACTGATGTTCCATCCTGGAAGAGAGGTATGAAGATGCCGAAGAAGCCCGTAATTCCGAGTAATTTATGTGTTTTCACCTTTAAACTTTAGTTTTTATGGTAGTTAATAGTTGAGGTAGTCTAGATCAGTTCAATGTTTGTCATTTTGTTTAGTTCCAAGCCCAGCGAGGCCATTTTGACCTAAAGAAACAAATTAATTAGTTTGTTTTAAAATTGTATTGTTATGCTCAAAGAGCTTGGAAGCATCCTGGCTCACTATCATTTTGATAAGTTAAAAGGCTAGGAAGGTCGGTATTGCAACAAAGATTATGAAACTGCGATCTAATGTAAGGCACTCTAAGAGGAAGTGATTTTCATCTTCAATGTTCCTATTCTCGCAGCTAGGACGGATCCTTTCTGTCTAACCACTTGTTTCACTATGTTCTTATCTTGGCTATATTAATTTTTTTCTTTGAACTCGTTAATACAGAGAGATACTTTTTATCTTCTAGATTATGGGTGATGACCTCCTTATAATATCTTAATTTTCTTTTAGCCTCTAAATCTTTCTTACACCACAATTTCTCTTTAAACTTATAAGTAACAATATTTTTAATGTCATAAATACATAGAGATTTAAGAATTCATTTATTTAATATCAATTTTAAAATATAAAATTTGTAATGAGATTTTTTTTTAAATAATTAAATTTTGTTTTATTAAACATCCATTCCCAATTTAGTAACATTATATTAAAATGAATAACCAAAAAAAACATAAATATATAAAGAATTAAGAATTCATTTATTTAATATATTTTTTAAGAATTCATTTATTTAATATATTTTTTAAAATATATAATGAGAACAATGTTATGTAAATTTATTAAATTTATTTTCATTAAACATTAGTTTCCACTTTTAGTAAAGTTATATTAAAATAATAGAAACACAAATAATTAAAAAGAAAAATCTTATTTGCTACATGGATTACAAGAATCATTCAAACTGATGTTTTGGACTTTTTAAGTAATCACATAAAAAATTTAAAAATGAATTAAAATACACAATTTAGACTATATACATTTCAATACAAATAAATAATAATGTTTGATTGACTAAATCTATTAATTGAATGCTATTGTAAGAATGTTTGTGTCACAAGAATGTGAGTCCAGTTTTTTGAGCTAACAAAAATCAAATTAAATATATAGCTTCATTGGGTAATTATTTTTTATAATCTCATGTTTAAGGAAAATAATATAAGTAAAAAATTCTCTAACATGTTTTAAGAAATTAGTTCTTTTTTAGAATGAGTTCATAATATTGTTTCTTCCACTAAAGAACAATCTCTCTTCTCTCCCTTAGTAGGAATGGAAATAGTCTCTCATGTTTTACCGGATGGTACCGAATTGATCGGATCCGATATGAATTTTGTTCTCAGAAAAATATGGGACATAAGCCTAAGTAATGGATCCCTTTTCTTTTTCTTATACCATTTCAAGTTCCATATCTAATATGAACCAGAAAACAATGTTCGTACCGAAAAAAGATGTTCAACTTTGATTCTAAAAAATCCGCAAGTACGTTTAGAATCACGTCTGTCTACATTGAATCTATTTTCCAGGGGCATGAGAAGGTGATCAGCTTCGCTCTTTTATGGTACGAGGTCCTTCATCCTACATTTACCATATATGGACAAGTACTTTTAAGATCTATTTATCCATATATGGGTGTAGAAGAAGTAGTACCAAAGAAAAGGTTAGATACTTTTGGACTTCGTACTACTTTTCTTCCCAAAAGAAATTCATAAGTAGCCCCTACCCTATATTGTTGTAATATAATAGATTCTATAACCTATTTTATACTTATGATCTAGATCATTTCAATCTATCTAGTGATCAGTAATCACTCCATTTTCATAAAAATCAAGTGCTTTCACTGCTTCCATTGGTCGTTTTCATTATAATAATGGTGCGCTACTGGATCTACTCCAACTGGCCGCCGGGGTAGACTCTTTCCTTTCAGATTTCCCATCCGCATCTTAGCTTTTTATGAGTTGGTTACCATCCTCGCCGCGGCCCTGAATTGTTCCATCCATGGATTCAGAAGCAATTATGGCCTGAGCTAGAACCAAATGATTTTATTGATTTAGTTCCATTTGAACTAGTCGATGAAACAACCTTCCTGTTTATCGAGACTAAGGAGCAAATGACCTACTACCATCGCCTAATGGAATTTCTACCTGTTTCATTTCCATAACCATACCCTGTTCAAGAATCAATAGGAGGTAATTTACTTTGTAGAGTCTAAGGCAAGTGATTTAATAATTATAGGGGACTTTATTTTTTATATCCATTTATAGAGCTCGCCCTACACTCAGATCCATATCAGAATACTAAGTCCCAATTTTCGAAGGGGCTTCCTTTCTCCTCTCCCTTTTGTTGACCCTGATGCACAGTTATTTTCTATCAAGATGGTAGACAGTTATTTTGAAGACATTGTTCCTAAGTACAGGCATGACTCCAGCAAATTACACTAGCACAAAAGAAGCAATTAGTTGCAAAAGCAGCAGACTATCAACTCATAGCAGGTCACTTATATAAGTTAGGACCGAATGAGATACTGCTCAAATGTGTACTAAAGCATGAGAGGCCTATGATCCGAGTTGAAGCACATGAGGGGTTTGTAGGAGGACACTATGCAAGGAAGGCCACATCGCATAAAATACGAAGAGCATGACTCTGGTGGCTTACTATGCATAAGAATGCTAAAAACTATTGAATATCATTTTATGTTTGTTAGAGAACATGGAAACCTTAAAGGAGAGATGAAATGTCATTAGTACCTCAAGTAACACTACAAGTATTTTATAATTGGGCAATTTATTTTATAGGACCTATAAACCCACTAGCAAAGAGAACAGGAGCAAGGTATATGATTATTGTGACAGATTACTTAACTAGGTGGGCTGAAGCAGAAGCAATCAAGGATTGTAGTGTTGTCACAGCTACGAATTTCATATTTGATAATATTGTGACAAGGTTCGATTGCCATAATATTTTTCAAGGGACTCACTTTCTAAATAAGACTATTGAAGCATTGACTAAGGAATTTCACATTTCTCACCAGAAGAGCACACCATATCATCCTCAAGCCAATGGAACTGTTGAAGCCTTTCATAAAATTCTGGAACACACACTGATAAAAATATGTAATGTAAACTGTGCAATTGGGACTTTAGAATTCGAGCTGTGTTATGGGATTATAGGACTATATGCAATAAGTTGAAAGGCCAAACCCATTTCAAATTGGTTTATGGTCAAGAAGCAGGTGTGCCTATGGAGTACATTATACCTAGCCTAAGAATTGCAGCCTTTACAAACACGTCAGACACCTACGCACTTAAGGAGAGAATGTCACAGTTATTGGAACTGGAAGAACATAGATTTATTAGCGGATTTAATCAACAGGTTCAGAAAGCTAGAAAAAAGCATGGCATTTCAGGCATATTAAGCAAAATAAGTTTAAGGTGGGATACTTAGTACTTCTTGAATTATGCAAAGTGCGATGGTCATGTAAACTTTGTTATTGTGGGCTAGTTATTTTGTGTAGGTGGGAATCATCAACCTCATAATGTGTCAATGACGGCTTATTCTTTTCCTGGTTATAAGACCGTTATTTTGGTACCAGATCGAACACCTGGATTAACCTAAGACGCCATGGATTCCAAGTGATTCCCCAAGGCAGGACGACAATCAATTCTGGTAAACACAAAATATATGGAGCGATGGTGCTATCTCCTAAAAAAAGCACCCACAAACAAAATTGGAGCATTATATCTCCTAATACTAGAAAAACTTACGCATTCTATTTCGGAGTGCACAACTAACTCAATCCAGAAAATGGCTAATGCCAAACACTCCACTACTCCACATTGTGAATTTGAATATGGAAATGATGTTTCCTACTGTTAGGGTACACAGGGTACTCCCAAAGGACCGAACACCAAGAAAAACCGCTTCACACAAACAGATCACAAATCAATACACCAATGTTTGTCACGTGGTTAAAACCCTCGAGAGGGAAACAGTCCACAGCCCCAGCCAAATAGCTACTTGGAGCAATTTATTGTGCAAAAGAAAGAAAGTTACATGAGCTTCTCATAATCGATCAACTAGCCAAGGACCCTCTA
>LPNX010549161.1:137099-159502 GCA_001517045.1 Pseudotsuga menziesii
TTTAAATTTATTTAATATCAATTTTTAAAATATAAATAAATAAAATCTTATTTGCTACATAAATTACAATAATTATTCAAAATAAATAACAATGCTCAATTGTCCAAATATACTAATTGAGTATTGTAACAAGAATGTGAATCCATTTTTTGAGTTAACAAAGATCAAATTAAATATATGTTTTCACAATTAAATATATGTTTCATTGAGTATTGTTTCAAGAATGTAAGTCTATTTTTTGAATTTACAAAAATCAAATTAAATATATGTTCTCATTGTAAAATTGTAATTGATTCTCATCTTTAATATACAGATAAAAATAAGTACATTACTTTACTTCATTTTTTTATAAAAATATTGAGTATTATTTTATTTTATGTATATTTAGTTATATTTATATGCATTTTCAAAATGTAAGTGACATGAAATAGATTTTCTTAAAATATTAAAAAAAAAAACATATCATAAATTTATTGTGAAATTGTATTTGATTATCTCATATTTAACTAAATAATATACAGATAAAAAAAGTGCATTATTTCATTTTATGTATATTTAATGGTATTTATATGCATTTTCAAATTGCTAAGCAACATATGAAATAGATTCTCTTAAAATATAGAAAAACATATTATCAATTACTCTTTATAAATATGTGCAAATTTAAATAATAATAAAAATGAACATCTTAATCCAACCAAAAAAATCATAAATACATAAAAATCTTAAAAATTTATTTATTTAATATCAATTTTTAAAATATAAATTTTGTAACTAACATAAATACACAAAAACTTAAAAATACATTTATTTAATATAAATTTTGTAACTAACATAAATACACAAAGACTTAAAAATACATTTATTTAATATAAATTTTGTAACAAACAAAAACACTGTTATATAAATTAATTAAATTAAAAATTATTTATTTAATATCAATTTTTTAAATATAAATTTTGTAACTAACATAGATACACACAACTTAAAAATCCATTTATTTAATATAAATTTTGTAACCAAAAAAAATAATGTTATATAAAATAATTAAATTTATTTGTATTAAACATCCATTTTCAATTTTAATAAACATTATATTAAAATAGTGGAAATATAAATAAATAAGAAACAAAATAGTATTTTCTCAAAATAAATAACAATGTTTGATTGACTATATCTATTAATTTTGTGCTATTGTAATAATGTTTGTGAGAAATAACAATGTTTGATTGAATATGTCTATTAATTGAGTGCTATTACAAGAATGTTTGTGAGAATGTCAGTTCTTTTGTTTACAAATAAATAAGAAACAAAATATCATTTTATCAAAATAAATATCATTGTGAGAATGTGAGAGTCCATTTTTTGAACAAAGAAAAATAAAATTAATTAAAGGTTTCCATTGGGTAATTGCATTTTGATAATCTCATCTTTAAAATAAATAATATAAAAGTAAAAAGTTGTGCAATACATCATTTTATGTTTATGTTTCCATTGTGAAATTGTATTTGATTGTCTTATCTTTTAACTTGATAATATACATGTAAAAAAATGTCCATTACTTCAATATTTAGTAGTATTTATATTTAGTAAAATAGGTTTTCTTAAAATATAGAAAAAACATATTATAAATTAAATATATGTATATGTTTTCATTGTGAAATTGTATTTGATTATCTCATCTTTTAACTAAACAATATACAAAATAATATACAGATAAAAAAAATGTGCATTACCTCATTTTATGTATATTTAATGGTATTTATATGCATTTTCAAATTGCTAAGTAACTAATGAAATAGATCTTTTTTAAATATAGAAAAACATATTATCAATTACTCTTTATAAATATGTGCAAATTTAAATTAAAAAATGAACATCTTAATCCAACCAAAAAATCATAAATACATAAAAATCTTAAAAATTTATTTATTTAATATCAATTTTTAAAATAGAAATTTTGTAACTAACATAAATACACACGGACTTAATAATTTAACTTAATAATTTATTTATTTAATATAAATTTTGTAACAAACAAAAATAGTGTAACTAATATCAATATCGTGTAACTAATTTTGTAACAAACAAAAATAGTGTAAATTACTTAAGTTAAAATTTATTTATTTAATATCAATTTTTTAAATATAAATTGTGTAACTAACATAAATACACAAAACTTAAAAATTCATTTATTTAATATAAATTTTGTAAAAAAAAAATAGTATTATATAAATTAATTAAATTTATTTTTATTAAACATCCATTTTCAATTTTAATAAACATTATATTAAAATAGTGGAAATACAAATAAATAAAAAACAAAATAGCATTTCCTCAAAATAAATAACAATGTCTGTGAGAATGAGTGTTATTGCAAGAATGTTTGTGAGAATGTCAGTCCATTTGTTTACAAACAAATAAAAAACAAAATATCATTTTAACAAAATATTCTGTGAGAGTCCATTTTTTGAGCAAAGAAAAATAAAATTAATTAAAGGTTTCCATTGTGTAATTGTTGCAAGAATGTTTGTGAGAATGTCAGTCCATTTGTTTACAAACAAATAAAAAACAAAATATCATTTTAACAAAATATTCTGTGAGAGTCCATTTTTTGAGCAAAGAAAAATAAAATTAATTAAAGGTTTCCATTGTGTAATTGTATTTTGATAATCTCGTCTTTAAAATAAATAATATACAAGTAAAAAAATGTGCAATACATCATTTTATGTTCATGTTTCTATTTGATTATCTCATCTTTTAACTTAATAATATACAAGTAAAAAAATGTGCATTACTTCATTTTATGTATATTTAGTGGTATTTATATTTAGTAGAATAGGTTTTCTTAAAATATAGAAAAACATATTATTAATTATATTTTATATTTATATGCATTTTCAAACTGCTAAGTAACATATGGAATAGATTTTCTTAAAATATAGAAAAACAAATTATCAATTATTCTTTATAAATATGTGCAAATCTCAATAAAAAAAATTAACATTTTAATCCAACCAAAAAATCATAAATACATAAAAACTTAAAAATTAATTTATTTAATATCTTTTTAAAATATAAATTTTGTAAGGAACATAAATACACAATTACTTAAAAATTCATTTATTTAATATCAATTTTAAAATATAAATTTGGTAAAAAATCAAAAACAATATTATGTAAATTAATTCAATTTATTTTCATTAAACATCCATTTCCAATTTTAATAAACATCCATTTCCAATGGTAGAAATACAAATAAATAAAAAACAAAATACACATCGACTTAAAATTTTACTTATGTAATAGCAATGGTTAAAATATAAATTGTGTAAAAAAAATAAAAATAGTATTATGTAAATTAATTAAATTTATTTTCATTAAACATCCATTTCCAATTTTAATAAACATTATATTAAAATGATGGAAATACAAATAAATAAATAAACAAAATATCGTTTGTCCAAAATCAATAACAATGTTTGATTGTTTGCATCTATTAATTGAAGTGTTATTGCAAGAATGTTCCTGAAAATGTGAGCCAATTTTTTGAGCCAAAAATATAAAATTAAGTACATGTTTCCATTGTGTAATTGTATTTTGATAATCACATCTTTAAACTGAATAATATACAAGTAAAAATTTGTGCAATACATCATTTTATGTGCATTTAGTGGTATTTGTGTGCATTTTCAAACTGTTAAGTAACATATGTAATAATAAAAAAATTAAAATATAGAAAAACATATTATTGACTCATAATATTGCATGTGTAAAAATAATATACACGCAAACATAACATAACATAACACAACACTGTACAACATACAACAAAAACATATTGCATGTGTGTAAAAATAATATACACACAAACATAACCTAACATAACACAACAATGTACAACATACAACAAAAACATAAACATATATATTTTAATCTCTTTTTATTATATATCAATTTCTAAAAATGTGAAGTTTATAATTAAATTTGTATTTGTGGTTTTGTTTAATTATGAATTCTTGAAAATTGCTTTATAAATATGTTCAAATCCAAATCTAAAAAAATATATAGTTTATAGTTTTATTATGAAATTCTTGAACTTTATAAATGTGTGCAAATAGTTAAAAAAATGTTAATTATATTCTTGAAAACTGCTGTGCGCGGCAGGTGAGTGCACAAAGATGAGGGTCTCTTTTGGCGCGTTAGATGCAATAGAAAACTGAAAAAACAGACATCCATCAACTTGTATGGATATTTTGAGACACTTACACAATGAATCTTGCGATGAGTAAAACACAAGAAATGTAGGAAATTGAATGACCTTTCCAAATATATAAATTTTTTCTATTGAAAATGTTGTTAACTATCTGAAGTTAGATATTTTTTAACGAACACTTTTTATTTTTTTAGACAAATTATAAGGTATATGTTTTTGTGGGTGCAGCGTCTGAGTGACTAAATGATGGAATAAACTTACGAAAATCGGTATACATATAGAAAACATATAGTCCTAGTGCATGACTATTTTTCCAATAATAAATATAATATTTTTAATTTTTTTATTTATTATCTAAGAGATCAAACCTCGAAAACGGTACGTCAATTGTGGGTGCAGCGTTTGAATGTCTTAATATAATTATTTGGAAATGGGTTTTTTATAGCATGTAGAGCTCGATGTTATTTAGTGCACCATACAATTTTTTTTTAAATGGTTGAGAAATGAAAGAGATATGGACGAAACACTAACAGTGTGTTTTTTTAGTTGATGAGTGATTATAGAAGATAAATAAGAAAAAAATAGAAAAAATAATGTATTCTTGTTAAAATTTACATATTTGGAATCTGCAAAAAAAACCATATCTGTTTCTAAAATCTCATAAAAAATGGAGGTGTGCAGCATAATCAAACGAACGGCTAAACACGAGCACATTGAAAATTTGGATATAATGTTGAATTAGCCATGGTTTATCATACTCCAAGGCATAAGCATGTTGAATCCGAAGCAAAGTACGAAGCAAACACATATGCATAAAAATTCCATGCAAGCATGGGTCGAGCGGCCTTATCATTTGGAGGGAACACATTTTTGAATTTAAACAAAACAAGAATGCGTTTTGACTTTATTCTACCATTGCATCTAAAAGGTCCCTCAACTTCTTGCACACGCTTGTAAATATGGGTAAAAAATTGTACATTTTGAAAACAGCTTTATAAATATGTACAAATCTAAAGAAAAACATATATTTAGTTACTAGTTTTATTATGAAATTCTTAAACTTTATAAATATATGCAAATAGTTAAAAAAATGTTAATTATATTCTTGAAACTGCTTCATAAATGTGCAAAAAATTGTTATTATTTTTATAAAAAATTGTTTATTATGAACTTCTTCAAAACTGCTTTATATACATGCAAATCAAAATAATTAAATAAAATGTTAGTAATTGTATGAATAAATACTTGAAAACTGCATTATAAACATGTGTAGATCTTTAAAAAAATGTTGTTAATTTTATTTTTGAAAACTGCTATAAAAATATGTACCAATCAAAATAAAAACTACTTTTATAAACATGCAAATTTTTTTCTTATTTTTGAAAACTACTATATAAATATGTACCAATTAAAAAAATTTTAAAAAAATTATTAAATTTCTTGTGAAATTTTTTACTATTTTATAAACATGTGCAAATCTAAATAAAATGATGCCGTAAATTTATTATGAAATACTTAAAAACTGCTTTATAAACATGTGCAAATCTTTAAAAAAAATGTTGTGAAAACTGCTATATAAATATGTACCAATTAAAGTAAAAAAAATGTCATTAATATTTTTGTGAAATCTTAAAAAATGTTAAATTAAAAACTGCTATATAAATATGTACCAATCAAAGTAAAAAAATTGTTATTATTATTTTTTTAAAATATTTTTAACTATTTTATTAACATGTGTAAATCTAAATAAAAAAATGTTAAATTTATTACAAAATATTTATAACAATTTTTTTTAAATATTTTTACCTACTTTATTAACATGTGCAAATCTAAATAAAAAAATGTTATATTTATTACAAAACATTTAAAAACTGCTTAATATTTGTGCAAATCTTATACCAACTCTAAACACAAGAATAAAAAGAACTTAGTTAATTTTTTTTTTTTTGAAATATTTTTAACTACTTTATTAACATGTGCAAATCTAAATAAAAAAATGTTATAATTATTACAAAATATTTAAAAACTGCTTAATATTTGTCCAAATCTTATATCAAAGAATAAAAAGAACTTACCAAAGAATGAAAAGAACTTCGTTAATTTTATTAAGAATTTCTTGAAACCTCTTTTATAAATATGTGCAAATTAAAAAAAATGTTGTTAGTTTTATTGTGAAAATTTTGAATATATCTTTATGTGGAAATCTAAATAAGCTTATAAATATAAACATAAACATAAACAAACACAATCAAAAGCCAACCATTGGAGACTCCTTCAAGATAGCTTTGGCCATAGCTATCTTTAAGGCTTTGAGAAGGGATAAACCCCTCCTCTAAAAAATAATGATGATTTTATTAATATATTTTTTTGAGAGTTTACAAAACAAAAGAGTCAATTTACAATTACAACAATAAAACTCCAAGCTCATACAAATTAGTCTTCCTCTGTCTTCATAACACACTCTTCATCACTCTCCAGATACTTGCATCTTCATACATTACTCTCCATTTACCTGTTTCAGGTTATAAAAATGTTAATAATTTTCCCCCTAGCAAATCAAAAAGAATAATATTATAATATCAACTTTAAAAGAAGAACCATGCATTTATTTCTTGTCCAATAAAGAACCTACAAGGAGATTTTATTAGCAGCTTTGATATGTTTAATAAGTTGAATCTCAGGAGGAGTTTTAGCTGATTGAAGTGGCAGACTTTGCTTTATAAAGGTTCTATGATTTCCTTGGTACAGGCAGATTGAGAATAACAATGATTCTACAGTATTGCTTCATTCTTTTCAAGGCATACTTATCTTGTCAGCAAGGAGGTAATCTTTTGAGAAACAAACCGACCTTATCCATGAAGAATATTGTGAATTATTTGAACTTAAACACAACCCATATTCCCTGCCCTCCATATTCTGGGAGTTTCTCTATGATGACATTAAGGCTAAGACATTGAGACTGGACATTGATACATCTTTATTTTCTGTTACAGAAAATCTCGTGGCCAATGCTTCTTTGGGAAAGGAGAAACCAATTATTAAACTACCAGTGCTTCTTTGGGAAAGGAGAAACCAAAAATTAGACTCACCAGCAAGGGCGAAAATCGGGCGATGTATGTTTTTCTGTAATCTACCATTGAGGTTGCCTCTGCACTCCATCCCAAAGCAAAACCTGTTCACATAACAAAATATAAAGGAATCAAAACCTATTAGCATACACAAATTGAAAGGAGCATGATGCAATGTTTTAAAAGAGTATACCTAGCAATTCGTCATCCTCATTTTCTCATCCATTAAAACCAAGCCTCCTCATCTGCATTTTCTGGGCGACGCTTGCACTTTCGGCACTCCAACATAACAAAATAGAAAGGAATCAAACCCTATTAACAGAACAAACATAAATGAGCATGCTGCAATCTTTTCAAAATGCATACCTACCAATGGGTTGGGAATTATTGAGAATTACTTTCCCAGCCTCTTCATCTGCCCATCCATTAAAACCCAACCTCTTCATTTGCCCAGCCTTCTCATCTTATGTTCCACCAATCCAAAAAAATCAAGCCAAACTCAATTGAAAACAAACCAAACCCAAAACAAAAACAAAAATATGAAACATAAAAATATTCAAGCCAAACCCAAATCAAAACAAACCAAACCTAAAACAAACCCAAAACAAACCAGCAAAAAAAAGCAAAAAACATAAAACAATCAGAGACCGGGGCGGACGAAAGCATGGCCATGCTCAAAGTAAAACAAAAAGAAATCAAAACCAGTAAAGATCCACAAGAAATCCAAAATCTCTTCGGCTCTATCTCCAATATTATATCAATTCGGCTATGCGGCTCTACCTCCAATATTTTATCTGTTCGGCTCTGCCAAGCTCTGTGGCCCTTCCAAACTCTGTCGCTCTTCCAACCTCTGCCTCTCGTTTCGTTTCGTTTCTGTTTCTCTTTGCACCTTACAGTATTCATTTGATCCCATAATGCCAAAATAATTTCATTTTATGAATCTTTGAAATCCGCTTACCATATTTAACTTCATGAATCTTTGAAATCCGCTTACCATAATCCTGGCAAGTTGTCAGATGCCAGCCTGTTGAAGTATACAATTTTGAAATCTGTTTACAGTTGGCAGAGGACCGTTTACAGTTCACTGCACCGACCTACTCTCAAGTGGACTCCCTTTCTTTTAATGTGGAGAAATACTGAGTTGCTGATTCCATTTAAACACTATCAACGATTCCATTTAAAATATTTAAACTCTATAAAATAAAGCATATTTTATTAATTAATATTTATTATTTTGAAATTAAAGTATTTAATAATAACTAACTTTATTTTCTTACTTTTTATCTTTGCAGATAATATTGTAATCCATAAGCGATTAACCTTCTATTAACCATTTTTCTAAAAAAAAAATTATCTAATTTTTGAAATTAAATATTATTAATATATTTTTATATTTTTATAAATATAATTATCTTCTTTTTTTTTTTCCAAAGAAAAAATCTTAAATATTTTATTCACTTTCAGCAGATGGCCCTTAAAGTCCATTATACAAAAATCCAACTATGAAGTTGTCATTACATAACAATATTTGCCTCAGGAGGAGCACAAAAATCATTACCATATCCATAACCGATCCAACTGTAAAGTTATCATTACATACAATATATCCTCATAAAGAACATAACATTCACTGAATCTTTTAAAAAAAGATATCAAAATGCCATGCAATCAAATCAGTCTGATCTTAGCAGACTTTTTTCATCATTCCTGATCATTCAGGTCAGATCAACTGTGAATCATAGTGATCACAAGCAAAATAATCAGAGCAATAGTGAAGCTCTTAAATATGTTGCTTGAAATCACCAAAAAAATGCAAAAATATGCATAATATTTTAGCCAAAGCATCATGTCTCAAAGGTGGAGCATAATCCAATAATCCAGAATTGCCCAAGCAATAATATCTCCAAAAAAGTAACCCGCAAAGTATTCATATACATCTGTCAGATAAGAACAATAAGTATGTACCAAAATCAAGAAAAAAACAGTCCTACAAACTGCATAAACAGCCAGCTCACAGAAACATATTAGAAAACCTGAAAAGTTTCTATAATTTATGCCCCTCTCCGTTCACAAGTACTCCAAAAACCTTCAAGTAAGCTGCCACCTGCTTTAGCCAAAGTATCTGCTTTGAAGTTTCGTTCCCTATAAATGTGTTTGAAAGACACATAATCAAGACTATCAGCTAAATAGTGAACATCTTGAAGAATCATGGCTAGTTCAAGATTTAGTAATCGATACTTACCAGATGCCCAATTTATAACTAACTGGGAGTCCCCAAAAACTTGAATTTTATCCAAATTATGCTTCCGAGTCAGCCTAAGGAGAAGCTTAAGTGCACATAATTCTGCAAAATTATTGGTGCCCAAACCTAAACCTGCTTTGAAAGTAACATAATGCCTGTCAGATATGAACAAAATACCTCCAGCCCCACAAATCATTGGATCCCCAGCTGCAGATCCATCAAAATAACCCCATGCGTAAGTTTGATCAATTTCTTCCACAAAAATTGATCTGATAGAGACCACAGATAAGGTCTGAGGTAAAATCTTCAACATACCCAAGCATAGCTTGATACCTGTGCAGGAGATGAGTCAAGATCCTCAAAGCAGGATCTATTTCTTGCTTTCCATATAAACCAGAGTACAATGATAGGTAAGGATTTGATAAGTCCCACATCTGATAAAAAGCACCAATTTTTAAAACAAGCAGACAGGGAATCACCATACCATAGATTATTAAGTTTCAAATGATCCTCAATAATTGACCAAACAGATTGAGTAAAAGGGCAATCTACTGCAATATGAAAATTGGATTCACAATTCTATTTGCATAAAAAGCATCTTCCAGGACCTTCTCTACCTCTCAAGCAAAGAACATCCCAAGTCAATGCTTTACCAAAAAGAAGAAACCAACTGAAAATTTTTGTTTTTAGGGGACACTTCATCTTCCATATGACCTTCCACCACCAGACCGATTCCACTTCTCTATTAATAAGTTCAGCATATCCCACTTTAGGAGAATACTTGACTGTTTTTGATAAATTCCAAATAAGACAATCATCTGCAGTAGAAAGTCTAACATGGCTAGACTTGATAATGGCAATATATCCATTCCAAGCAGCAACCTCAAGTGGTTCAATAAAACCCATGGAATCTGCAGATAACCATTCTTGTGACATCAAAACAGATATACCAGGAATTCCAATATCAGAAAGAAATTGAAAACCAGCCAAATGTAATCTTTCTATCATAGGAATAGGAAGAGCATGTCTCCATTTACATCCCGCCCACGGATCTATACCAATACGAACAGCATTGCCAGAACCAATCTTCCAGACCAGAAAATTTCCAATGAGATCAAAAGCCCAAAGAACAGCTTTCCAACAGATAGAGATGTTCTTTTTCTTTTTAATAGTAGATCTTATCCAGTCCATAATAGTCATTGGATAAATATATTTCTGTATTGCTATCTTAACCCATAAACCTGAACCATGAATGATATCCCAGACCTTTTTTGCTGCAAGTGCCTTGGCAAATAAATTAGGGACTTTAAGTCCCCAACCACCCATAGATTTAGGCATAGCAAGATACTTCCATGATATCCAGGGTAAACCAGAAGAGTTCTTTTTACCCGCCCAAAGAAAGTTAAAACAAAGCTTTCTGATTTTGTCTATGACACCCATAGGTACCCAAAAATGCATCCAATAGACTGGAATGGCCTCTAAAACAGCTTTAGTCAATATCAGCTTTCCTCCTTTGGACAACCAACGGAAGCTCCAATTCCGAATCCTTTGTTCAACTTTAATAATCAGCCAATCCCAATCCCTAATAAGATATCTACAAGGTTTAAGATGAAACCCAAGGTACTTCATGCCATTTTCAATTCTATCAACTGGAAAACTGAAGATATTCTGTAATGTAATAACTTCAGATTCTTCCAAACAGGAGAAGTATAAAGAAGATTTATTAACATTTATTTGCATCCCAGATGCCTTACAAAAATGCATTAAAATCTCAAAGAGAGTAGAGAGAGATAGTTCAGAACCATCATTAACCATGACAATGTCATCCACAAAGAGAACATGAGTTAATATTGTTTCATTGCCAAAAGATAAACCATGATAAGTCTCATGCAATGTAGCATGAAGAATAGCCCTCCCAAGGCCTTCAACCACAATAAGAAACAGAAGTGGTGCCAAAGGACACCCCTGTCTGAGTCCCCTACCAGATTTAAAAAAATTAGTAGCAACACCATTGATGAGCAAAGAGAAAGATACAGATGAAACACTGCTCATAACCCATGCAATAAAGTTTCCTGCGAAACTCGTTTTTGCAAGAATAACCCGAAGATAAACCCAGCTGACTCGATCACAGGCTTTAGATAGATCAATCTTAATCATAACAGCTTTTACGGATTTAACATGCATAGAATGCATACCTTCCTGAATGACACCTATAGCATCGTGTATCTGCCTTCCCGGCAAAAATCCAAACTGTTCACCAGAAATACATCTACTCAAAACCTTTCTGATTCTGATCGAGATAATCTTACCAATAATTTTGTATACAAAGTTACACAGAGATATAGGCCTAAAATCCTCAAAAGATAAAGGACTATCAATCTTAGGAATAAGAGCTAGAAAAGTAGAGTTAAAAACGCCTGGGATCTTGCCACTAATCCGGGACGATTCAATGACTCTTAAGAGGTCTTCACCTAAAACATCAAACAGGCATCTATACACCTCAATAGGAATACCATCCGGTCCAGGACTCTTATCATTTTTGCTAATGGATAAAATATGCTTGGTATCTTTAAGAGTAATAGCCTGCATAAGCTCAGCATTTTCATCCTCAGAAACAGAACTTGGAAAATGACCAGCACTATGAACAATTTTTGGAAGATGGAGATCAGCTTCTTCTTTAAAAAGGCTTTCAAAATGTTGAATCCCCGCCTTAGCTATAGCCTCAGATCCTTCCACAAGATTTCCAGAATCATCATATAGTTTCCATATAGAGTTGCGGCATTTCCTATGAGCAGCAAATTTGTGAAAGAAATGAGTATTATCATCACCACAACTCAGCCATAAAGCCCTACTTTTCTGGCGAGCCTCCTTTTCCCGGAAAAGTATAATAGCACTCTTGCGAGATTCAATCTCAATCAATAAATCTTTATCAACTACTGATGAAATACCAGAAAAATGTCTATCATGAAATCTTTTCAACTCAAATTCAATATCAACCAAATCTTTAATGTTCTAAGCTTTTTTATTCAGTGACCACTTAGTAGAAATAACTTTAATTCGTTTAATATTCTCACTAAATTGTGCAGCAGGAGATAAAGCAGACCGAACATCAAAGAGAACCCAAGAATCTTTTAAGGCTTTAACCAAATCAGTATGATCCAGCCATCCTGCATTAAACTTGAAAGGACTATGGGCCTTAGGAGTCTGAGAAGATATTTGCAGAAAGACAGGTTGATGATTAGATATACCTCCACACCCAATCCATTGTTTAAGAAGGAAATCACAATCTAGGAAATCAGCCGAGACTAACAGACGATCCAACCTTTTACAAATACCCTCAGAACCAACTCTACGATTACTCTAAGTAGGAATAGCTACCAAAGGGTTAATATCAACAATCCCCAAACTCTCCAACAGATTGTGGTAAAAATTAGTTAATGGATCTACTTGAGCATTAACCCCCCAGATTTCAGAAAGTCCCAAAGAAAAATTAAGATCGCCTCCAAAAACTAAATAAGGAGTCCTGAAACAGTCCGACTTGATCAAATTATTCCAGAAAGTTTCCCTATCCTGATAGGGCGCATAAAGATTAACAAAGGATATTTCCTTTTGTAAATCAAATGAAAATAAAACAGCACACAACCCTGCTTTCATTGTCCAGGCATTATGAAAAAGAAAATTACAAGACTTCCATCCCAAAATAAGTCCACTCGATCTGCCCATAGCATCTACCGAGATGAACTACCATCCATGAATCAAAAGTTCCAAATCTTGAACCAACACACACCCCTCAATCATCGTTTCTTGAATAAAAATAACATCAACTGCATGTTGATCGATAAATCTCTTAACTGCTAGTTTCTTGGGAAGACTAGCCAAACCTCTAACATTTAGGGACATAAGGATCATATAAAAACCTTGTTAAGGGCCTTTGCTCTAAGCGCCCCAACACCTCTCTTTACAGGATGTAATACATTTTCATCCCCAATCAGATCCTGATCTACTACATGATTCCCAGGTTTATCCTTGACAAGCCGAGAAGTCTCCTGAACAGATTTTGAGCACGAGCGAAGAAAATACCCCTTGCTAACAATTTCCTTACAAGGAGATACAAAACCCAGATCCTTCAAAGACCAATTCGGAACAGAAGGAGATAAGGCCTCAGAAGAAAGGTTCAAAACTGGAGTATTATCAAGAACGTCCATAGAATTAGAAATGCTTAACTGTTTAAGTTTGGCTAAAGGTTCAAAATCATGAGAAACTGAATGCATATCCAAATTCTCATCCACAGACAAACCAGCCTTTGCTGAAGACTGAATCCCATCTTTTTTGACTCTCCAAACTTTGGATGAAGAATGTTTATTAAATGGAAGAGAGCAATCATTAGCCAGATGTCCAAACCCATGACATCTAAAGCATCTAAAAGGGATACCCAAATAATCCAGTGGCTGAAAGAAATCACTATTACCCTTTTTAATGACCAGCTCCGCAGGTAAGCCCAGATGAAAGTCTAGCAAGACAAGAACCTGGCCTATGCAGCAAACCCCAGAATTTAAATAAGTGAAATCAGTTTCCAAATGGGTTCCCAAAGTATTCCCAACAAGTCTGAAGAAATCAGCAGACCAGAATTCAAAAGATAAATTTGAGAGTTTGACCCAAATAGGAACTTGGTCATACCTTTCCTTCCGTGGATCAAATAAGGGAGTCCACCTCTTGATAAGTAAGCCAGCATTATCCCATTTCCAAACTCCAGCTAGGATCCTATTAGCCTCATCACCTGAAGAAAATTTAAAAGCTATCCAACCCCTTAGAAGCATATAAATCTCAGGACAAAAGCTAATAATCTCATTCCAAGTCTTTACAGCCCACCCATGCAGAGATTCAGCATTATAATTACGCCTTCCAAACCTCCCAACCAAAGTCAAAGCATTGGTGAGAACTATATCATTTAATAGCACGTCTTCCCCCAAAGTCATTAAAACTGGGTTTATCTTCTTAATGGGTTTAGGCATCCTCTACTTAGACTTAGATAATCCCTTGCTAACAGAAAATAAAGGAGCATGCACATGTTCAATATCAGAGTCTTTAGACTTGATAGATTCATGGTTTGCATCAGACAATGGATTAAATCCCAGATTTGCATTCAAGCCTTTACTAACCTCTTGTACCATCCCAGCTACCTGAGGACTAACCGATATAGGCTTGTCAACCTAATAATCGATGTTCATCATACCCAAAGAATCCGAATGGAGACCCAAGCTCAAAGAAGAAGGCAATATCCCAACCAAATTACTAATCCCATTCAACTGTAGATCTGGTGAGACTTGCCCGCGACACTCCATGCAAGTGGAGACCTGAACAATATCCGAACAGTCCTCGAGCTAAGGACCCAAACACGTGAAATCCCTATCTCCCTTAACCTTCCCAGGAGAATAAACCACAAAAAGGCATTTATCCTCACCAAAACCCATCCTGGAAACAGACAGATGACCCACGAGGGCTGAAACAATAGGACAATGATATAAAGGATTCAAACGAGGTAGATTAGATCGTCCACCCAAATTTTCGACATCCAGTCAACCCTTAGGAGAAATTACCTTATCCAAAGTATCATCTGGGCCAAGGACAGATCCCAAATCTCCCAGTTTAGACTGCAAAGGAAAAAAGGTCGCAGTGACCCGATTCTCCACTCCAATATCTTGTTTAGTAACGATCAGACGCCCTGGCGGAGTACGAGCCAGGGATTTCGTCACACGAAGCGACATTACTAAAAACAAACGAGCTGAAACCTCAACCCAGAAAGACCAAAATCCTCTAGGGACAGGGATCAAAAATCAAGTATACACTCCCAGCCGGAGACCCCTATAATCATAGCACAAACAAAGCGAGAAAAATCGCCAATGCCACAGATAAAGAATAAGATCAAAAGAACAAACCAATCACCACATAACCAATGATCAATACCCAGCAAAACGAGGCATCCACAGCATTAATACCCAGCAAAAACGAGGCATCCACAGCTCAATATCCAGCAAAACATCAGCATTAATCATCAATACCCAGCAAAACAAGGCATCCACAGTATTAATGATGAAAGGCATCATACAATACTAAGCACTATCCAAAATCTATCAAAATTTCGATTCATAGCAAAGGCACTCAGACATAGCACTCGCTACTATCAAGAAATATCATCTTCAAACGGCCAAGAGAACTCCAGAATCCATTAAACCGGTCAAAAACACCATTAATCGAAACAAGCTTTCAAAGCTTTATACCCCGTCCCTAGAGCTAGAGCTCTTTAGAAGGAGAAACATAAAGCGCAGAATACTGGGGAAAAATTCGAACATACCTGCAAAAATTGCATTGAATCCACAATGCAGGTTCAACCGAAAACCCTGTGATTGCCGGATCAACCTCCAAATAACCCTGCGCCTCAATAGTCTATATTCTTCCGCCAAACTACACACAGTTTTCAAAAAATTCGGCTCTGTCCAAAAAAGTTATCAGGTACAGTCCAAACTAACCACAGCCACCAAAAATACATTCGACACTGTCCAACGATCATCCACCTCAGATTCTCAACCAAAATCACCTTCAGCGAGAAACCCACCAGAAGAAAATCGTTACAAGAAAACACCGAAATCCCACCAAAGCCAAATAACCAGAAGAATAACCCAGCATATCAAAAAATTCCTGGTTCAGCACCCCCACACAACGACCAAGTGACTCCGAAAGCACCGAAAAACATCCAAGACTCCAGTAATGCCCCAGAAAAAACCGAAGCAAAAACCAAGACCCCACTAAAGCCGAAGAAAATCCAAATTCCAGAAACCCGCCAGCCAAAGCAGTTCCAAAAATGGAAATAAAGCCAACCAAAACTCCACAGATAATCTGGAAAATACCGCGAGCGCCAGGAGACAGAATATTCTCCAGAACAGGATTCACACAGCACTCCAGAACAGGATAAACACCCTCGTCACAGCAAACAAAAGTGAAAAAACAAAACCCGCTAACTTGGAGTGTGCATTCATAACCCTTAAAACGCCTTGCACATCGAAACACTAGCAAAAACCCACATCACACCAGAGCACAAAACAGAAACCTCGCCTCTGCAGACCGGAATAACAAAATGGAAAGTCATTCGAATCAATATAATTATCTATAATCTTATTGGCTCCTTTAATAAAGTTATTATTTTATAATCATTTTAGCTGTACAAAAACTTGGCAGGAGGCGTGCTTGTTTTTGTTTTGATCGTTCTTTTACTTCATTCCATTGAGGAGTTGCCAGATGTAGCAACCATTTTTCATTAATGTAGTTTCTTTAGTTTTTTTCTCCATAAACGTAAATATAATTGATCGATATTTTTCTTCATAATACAATTGATCGTTCTTTTTATTCTACTGAGGAGTTGTCAGATCTAGCAACCATAGTTTTCTTAATATTTTTCTCCATAAATACAATTAATCTTTCTTTTCACCTTTGCCAAATTTCACAATTGTTTCTCATTAATATAATTTCCTTAATATCCATTAATTCTAAACATTATCACTGAAGTCGACATACCTTTTGGGAGCTTATCGAATAGCTATTTTATTACAGTTTGTAATAATTATGCCATTCTCAAATTAAAGAGGAAGATTATGTATATTTTTATTTTTTAATCAACAGCTATAAATATTTATAAAATTAATTAATTCACAATTTTAAATTAATTAATAATTTTAAGAATAATTAAAAATTCGTATTTTTTAAAACCTAAAATATTAAAAGTGTTCAACCTTCAAAACTTTATGTGACATGGTTATCCACCTAGGCTTCTTGATATGGGTTTTGAAACAATGGCTTCCATTCTCTGTTTAATGAACTTTTATCCTCTTTGTAAAACACTCTCTGGGAAAGGTCAATCTTTACTTGTGGCCAACCACTTAGTTTTGTAAAGATAGTTGCTCTTTAAACAAAGACTAAAATATACAAGAGCCACCTGGTGGCAATGTCCCCGACATTGCCACATGCTTTTGCTAGAAGGAAAAATGTCTTGGGAAGAGTAAGAAATAACACTCCAAGAGCATTTTGGAAGAGCATTTTTTCTATGCAACACTTCTAAACATCTTAAAATTACTATATGCCATAACATAATAGTATAAAACTGTGAAAGCAAGGAGAAAGAATTATGTCATTGAACATTGGCAAATATGCATCAACTGTGGCGATATGACACTATTTGCAAAAAAACATAAAAGTGTAGAATTACAAAAGCAAATAATTTGTTATCCATGATAGTAATCAACAACAAAATATAAATAAATGGAAAAAAAAACATTGTCTCAACAACAACATATAATTAAATAGAAAAAATATTGTCTCTTATCATTAGAATAGAGACATTGTAAAGATTGTGCTATTAAAAACATAATTCAATTTCATTAAAAATGTTATATATTTCAAACTTTTGTGCCAACATATATGAAAAACCAAGAACCATCTGACTAGATACACCAACTTGATACAAGGTTAAATATCAAACTAATTTAACTTGGCTAATAATTTATGTGTTATTGCAGCTTGACTATGGACTTTGTTTATTGGCTCTTTACTTTTGTCTCCAGAGTCAGTTATTTCAATAGTTGCATAGTTCCATTTCATGGGTTGGAACACTGCAAAGGTTTTAATTTAATTGCTTATGGAAGCACCTGGTTTAAGTAGATACAAAGTAGTTTTAAACTTTATTTGCAACTTTATATTTTAAAGCATGGCTTCTAATTAAGTAAACCTTCCCTGTCTTTTAACCTTTCTCAATTAATAACCATAAGCATGTTATTGTAAAATTAGAACATAATACCAACTATTGGAAGAAAAAAAAGAGTATTGTAGTCTAAACTATATGTGACAATGGCGTCACCATCCTTCACATTAGTGATGCAACAATCAAGGTTGGTCCTTTTGCAACAACTTGTGATGCAACAATCAAGGTTGTCCTTTTGCAACAACCTAGAAGATGAAGATGACGTTAAGAAATTTTAATTTCTAGGAAACTTCAGGAGAAGGTACAATAACCGTGATTTTCAGAGTTACTGTGGAATTAGCAATTCTCTGCATGAAGCTACTTTTCCGGAAATTACCTTGGATCATGCCTGGTTTTCCTCTTCTAGATTTGGTTGCTCGATGAAAACAACCCTACATTGTTCAACACGATTACTTGTAGGCACAAAATAACACTAAAAAGGGGACGAGTTAGACAATAGAGTTAGAGAGATGGAGACAACATACACAAAGATATTCTCATTGACACAACCCACATAGATCAAGAGGTACCTGAAGGAAGAGGACCTGGTAAATGATTGGACGAGTTGGTTATTTCTTTACGACTTCATTCTTTCTCACTATATCAATCACCATTGCATTTGCATTTTGCAAAAGGTTTTCAAATATTAGTACAACAATAACTGTGTTTGCTTTATCATGGTACTTGCAGACACCTACTATAACATCGCCATAGCCACACTCTTTAACCATTCATATATGTAAGTATACAAATAACATGTTCTTATCCTATTATGTATATAACAACTAAACCACTTTATATATATATATATATATATATATATATATAATTGTTTGTATACATACATAATTCTTTCTACATATAAAAAGAGGATTGACTCACTAACATGACATATTCCATTCTTTGAGACAGGTAATTCACATTAGAGTTATATACTGTGGATGAACTAATCAAGGGATTGTTTCTCTTGATAAGAAAACCAACCCTAATCCTTTCCCATTTTGGAAGTAATTTATTTACTTTTGGATTGCAGTTAGATAGAAGGGTCTTCACCGAGTGGAAAATGGAAAGGAGAATCGATTTGAACATCTTTTTTGATTGTTGATTATGCTATTGTATAAGACCAATGTTAAATGGTGGCTTTCAAAAGAGTATGATAAAAGACAACTAAAACGCCCAATATGAACGAATTCTGGCGAATATGAGATAACTATTAGTCAAACTTCTTTCTCCAAAGTGTTCTTTTTCCAATTTCATAATTTCAACAATTATTACGTTTATTTTGTAGCAAGGATTTCTCCTTGCTACAGGGGCAGGAATGGCTCCCTTCTGTCTATAGGACAGAAGGGTAGGTTCCTGCGTGGATAATGCTGAAAATAAAAACAGAATGTAAAGGGACAGAAACTAAACTAAGAACAGAAAGAAGAAAATGGAGAAATGATGGAAACAATGGTGAACCCCTCTACAAACACAAGTTAGGGTTTCGCTTCCAAAGACCTGCAAACAAATTCTAAGCAATAATAAACCTAAATACCTGCAAAACAATGTTAAGAAATAAACATGCAAATGAAATCATAGGTTAGAAAGCAAAGAAAGCAAATGAACAACACAAGAATGACAAGCTATACCTTCTCTTGTGGAAATGGGCCACCATGCCCAAGCTTGTGGAAACACCTCTCTTAAATGGGGGAGCTATGGCTCAATGGAGATGGAGGAGAGGGAGTATAGGTGGCTTGAGAGGCAAAGGTGTCTCAAGGCATCCACGGGAAGCATAACAGTATGCAAGGGAGAAGTGTTTTGAGAGTGACCCCCCACCCTCCTTTTATAGTTTTTTTGGGGTTTTAGGGTTTTAAGCCCTTGGTCTGGGATTTAGCCCCTTTTTTGGGCTTTTATCCCCTTCCACCCTAATTTTAGCTCCTTTTAGGGTTTTAGCCCCTTTTCGGGGGCTTTAGCTCCTAGGAGAGTATTTTGGGCTCCTTTTTAGGGTTTTTAAGCCCTTTTCTTCATCCTTAGGCTATTTTGAGGGTGTGGGGGTCTAATGGAGGGTCATGAAGTGGTGTCCTTGGGTGCTGTAGGTCATAGAGATCTTAGTGAGGAATTTTTTGGGTTAACATATTCTACACTAAATATCCAATTTTGAAACTACTCAGATCATTGAAATTGCGAATTAAACAACCTAAATTATAATTACTGCTCCGCATTCAAACGAGTTCCTCACTCTTTGCATTGTTAGCAAAGAAAGGATATGTCCTTTGTAAACCTCACTCCAATCATTACAAATGAATTGGAGTCTGGCTATTCTTGTAGAATAACGTTGTTCTGCGCTGGCATAAGAGTTGAGGAAGAACCACGTTCAATGTTACGTTATAATTAGCATACCTATAAAGTGGGGAAATGAAACGTCAAGAAAGGACTATGTGTTGTAAAATGAGAAAAAGTTGTATGTAGGTAGAAAATATAATTTTATGTGTTTGAAAGCAATATTAGCTAATGATAAGTCGTGATTAAATGATTAAATTTCGGTGAAAACATATTTATTTGAGGAGAAGGGCTATCTTATAAAAAACCAACTATCTATTATAACGATTGAGATACTCCTCTGAATAAAGGATACAGAAGAGAAGAGTTGTTCATAAAGGCCATTCATAAAAGCATATGTATGCCCGACTCTCATAGGGAGGGGTATAATAACTATGCCTAGTGATATATTTGATGGAATAGTTTCCTTTCTAAGTTTCTCCAAATCTTGTCATATACATTACCTCCTTTGTAGATTTGCTTTATTGTATTTGATGGAATAGTTTCCTTTCTAAGTTTTTCCAAATCTTGTCATATACATTACCTCATGTGTAGATTTTCTTTATTGTATAAAATTTCACAGTATTTGATGTAGAAATACTTCACTCCATCCACCTTAAGGAAATATTTCTCAACGCACATACATGAATGACCTAAGAGGCCACAAAGGTGCCAACTTTGAGTGGTATCCATTCCACCAAAATTGCCCATAACATGCACCTGGACTCATCCCTTCAAAACTCATTACATGCAGGTGGGACAAACCACAGTTAGAATGGAATCGGATTTGACAGCTTAAGTCTCTATCAACCTCACTAATGAACCATGGTAGCTACTCCACTAAAATCCTTCAAAAACTACAACTAGACCCATCCCTTTAATACATGTTCCCTGCAGGTGAGGCAGATCACAGCTAGAGTGGAACCACACTGAACAACTTTACTCTTTTCAACCTTGCTAATAAACCAAATCCATGTTGGCTAGAGGAATATTCTTGGGAAAATGGTTGTATTTAATTTCAACAAATTTACAAGATAATGAACAATAATTAAACTATCAAAGGATTCAGTGAATGAGAAGGAGCATTGCGATCTGAAGCTGCGAGGCTGCGCTGAGCCAGGCCGCGCCCTTCTGCCGTCGCCCTGGTCCTTCCTCTTCGATCATGGCTTCGCCAGAGGGAGGGCTTCCCCCTCCCTCCTCTTCCGCCACGGAAGCCTTCAATCTGCTGCTTCGACCTCTTGGAGCGGCCCCGATTGCCCCAGCCATCCCGAAATTCATCAAAAAACTAGACTCAATCCCAGAAATTGATCTTCCAAGCGAGATCCCTATCAAGATCGCCCTTGCTCTGTCAAATCGGGGTTTGGTAGGCCAGTTCATGGGGCTCTGGCCATCAACCAAAACCACGGACGAATGGATCCAACGTAACTGGCGACCCCAGCTCAAGAATAGTGTGACCTGCTATCCAGTAGGGCGTGGATTCTTCATCTTTGAGTTTATTTCCAAAGAAGACCGAGATCTGATATTCAGAAATGGACCATACTTCATGGGCCCTCAAGGTCTGTATCTCAACAGATGGACCCCAGACTTCAATGCAGAAGTGGATGTGCCGAAGGAAGTACCAGTTTGGGTTAGGCTACCCAATCTTCCAGTCCACTGCTGGAACACCCCAACCCTGGAAAAAATTGGGAACACATTAGGAAAATTCATTGATAAAGCTGATAACAAAGGTCAATACTCGTGTGCCCGAATCTGTGTCGAGGTTGACCTTGAAGCCGGCCTGCCGGAAGCCGT
>LPNX010549161.1:164298-208203 GCA_001517045.1 Pseudotsuga menziesii
GAGCAGGGACGCAAGCCCCTCTCCCCGCTCTGATCTCCTCTACTATTAAATAAAATGATCAGACCGCTGTAAGGCACTTCTGCCATCTGTTGACTCGTTTTTGCACTATGTAGCTAATCATCCAAGTATCAAGCTGATATTGCATACCTGTAGCTGTTTTTCAATGTATCAAGCTTTCGGTAGCTAAATACCGGCACTAATACAATCTACCCCTATGCTTCTGTCAAAAAAAATTAAACTATCAAAGGATTTTAGCCTTGCAGACAAATATAATCATATTGCTTCTGACATTGCTGCAATGCTACCTACAATATGAGCAGCTTGATGACTTGAACCAAAAGAAAAGGTCCAAAGAAAAAAAAAAACTCAACGATCACTATTCCTCACAGAAAATTTTCCAAGTACATCAAATTCGCCAAAATGTTTTTCTCCACACCATCAAAAAACAGTGATGCCATATTGAGACAGATATTTCAGCATAGACCAAGACTAGATTCTTAAACTGCATTGTTCGATAACACTTCCACGCTAAAAGATGAGGTAATTTGTTTAATTAGTACATGTAGCCCTATACTAAATCCAATGAGTTGAAACTTGACACCCATACAGGTAGGACCTGCCCTCTTCTCAAGGCACACAAGTGAAGTAATGATTTTTTTTACTGTTTTCCCTCCTCCAGGAGAGGTCGATTTTCCACATGCCCCATGTCACTAGGACAGTGCCCTTGACACACACATAGCTGGTGCTGATCTGATCCTAGTCCAAGGAGAGAACATGGACACCTCACGACTATGGAGTTATGTTTGAGACCTTACTAGCTCAAAATCTCTAGAAAAGAAAAACATAAAATTAGAAATATCTTCGATTGAACTTATCACGAACTTATCACAACTCCTAATGGACAGCATAATAGCAGGTCGAAACCTTCAGATCCATCAAATTCCATCCCCTTTTGTTTTGAATAACTCTACTGACTGAACTAGAAATCAGCTATGGCACTAGAGTCCACTAAAGCATATCAGTCTGCACGCAACATTACATTCATAAACCCATATATCGTGGCTGTGACAGTCGATGACATTTACTAACCTGATAGACTATACACAATGCGAATTATTTATTTTCTAAATATTGGAAAAAATGAATTTGCTAACCATATACTGTAGTAAGTATTGGGACCATGTTGAGCTCGCATTTTCAAGGACTAACCTAAATGAGGATACATAGTTCTTGTTGTATTGATCCATTCGGGTAATTCCATTGAGGTTATGATATTTTGAGATCGTAACATAGGAGAGGAGAAGGAGACTATTAATGTG
Source organism: Pseudotsuga menziesii (assembly GCA_001517045.1). Lineage (NCBI taxonomy): Eukaryota > Viridiplantae > Streptophyta > Pinopsida > Pinales > Pinaceae > Pseudotsuga > Pseudotsuga menziesii. The sequence continues at coordinate 165,618 of LPNX010549161.1, forward strand.
GAACGAAATGCCAACATCAAATCTGTTATTGCAATTGCAGTGAGATAGTATTGCAGACAACATATAGAACACAACAACAAGGAAAAGAGAGCCCATGAGACTAAGAATGAAACGAGATGTGAGACTGAAACCACCATAGTACCAGAATGAGGGGAATCAAACTTGCACCCCAAGGCCAAAATATCAAAATACTTAATGCTGGTAATACCTTAGAAACCACCTGTGTCTCACAACTGCTCTGTGTATGGGAATATCCTTGAACATAAATAAATTTATAAGTTCGGATAGTGGAAGCTTATTCTCCTTTTGATTGTTGGGCTAGTAATAACATAAACAAAAAAATCCAATTTTCATTGCTCAAAGATTATTTACTGAAATAGAGTACTGAAAAAGACAGAGGGACCTACAGGTAAGTCCGGTAAGAAGTTCATAAGACGGGGAACATCTCCCGCGGCTCCTCATTTGTGCAAAGTAAGTTCCTTGTGCACATGGGTCGAGTTTACTTCGATTTGTACGAAAATTTAGCTATTTTATTTATTGCAGTACAAGTTGAACTGCCCAGGAGAAATCAACGGATTTTTGTTGCTCGATGAGCACCATAAAATCCACTTATTGTCATGACGATTTCTCATGGGTAGTTAGAGCACCCAAAAAATCAGCTGATGTGACGATTTTTTGTGTGAAGTTCAACTTGCACTGCAAGCAGAGTATAGAAACAAAAAATTAGTGACTAACATATACGCAAATCTCATTAGTGACATACCACCCGTCATTAAAGAACATACCACCATGACCCCCATGTGATGGAGAACAATAGAATCCAATGTACATGATAGTCTGTCGCATAAATAGATTTAAATTCACTGTCTAGTATAACAAAAACCCATAAAAGGAAACATAACAGCTCTGAATTAGGAAAGAAAGAAACCATACTTGTGTAAAGAGCAGCTCTGAATTATGTTTTCATGGCCACTTGAATCCAGTTCCAATTCCTCTTAAGTTAAAACAGACAAAGATAGAAGGCACTTGGGCTTAAAATTCTCATACTCAATGAAATTAAAATTTGGCTTTGAATGAGTACATCTACCACCTTATTAATAAGCCAGCTACCGAACCTCAAAAATACACATGATAATTAGAATTAAGGATACAATGACAGAAAATCCATACCAACAAGAAAATGCATACCAACAATTATGCAGTTGCACTCAGACTAGCAAAATGTTGTATGACCCAATTGACAGAGATTTCAAACATTTCTAAAATATAGACAAACACTATTGCACCCATAGTAGAAAAATCTTTTGGTTTTGGTTAATGAGAAATTTATAACACTCATAGCTTAAGAGTTTTCAACCTTCCTGTAATGCTAAAAATCCCCAGGTAAGGAGGGTTGGGAGCTCTGTCATTAACCAACCAAAATATAAAATATTTTTCTACTATGAATGCAACATAATTGTGTAAGTGTCTGAGATCTCCTATCAACCATGCTATAGAGCATTTTGCTAATCTTAACGCAACATGCACGCTTGTCGCTATGTATTTTCTTGTCAATGATAAGAGTGAAAATAGTTGTATCTTTCATTCTAATTATCGTGTATATTTTTATACCAGGCTGATTGGACGTTAAAGACAAAACAATATATGAATAACAATCCAGCCTTGTCGCGAAGTCTGGAAATGCATACATTACCCTATAAACTAAATTTACTAAATTTCTTTACGCTAACAAGCTGGATATTGCAGAAATGACCCAGTCGTCATGGTTTCTTTTCGCTGATGTGGGATTTTTTTATTTATTTTTCTTTCTGTACCTCAAAGGAGGATGAAAGGAATTAAATAGAAATTACCATTGTCCTTCTCCTCATCTCCTCGTCTCCCTGTTGGATGTGGAAAAAATTTGATCAAATTGGGTAAATTTGATATTTTCAATCCACCTAAAAAACACCATGTCGCATGATAAATCTTCCAAAGGTAGACAAAATCCTGCCATAGTCGCCCTGAGTTATTCTCGTTTGTGTAAAATAGTTAATAGCACATTTAAATGTATGCTACCTTTACTACACTCAGGTTGGATGTTCGAAATATTTTATAAAAATTCGTAGCAGTTAAATTTTTTAGGCACCTCGTCAATCAGCGTGTTACTTGAAAGTTGATACATCTTTCAATGTAGACAAGATCCTGCACTTAGGTTGGATGTTCGAAATATTCTATAAAAATTCGTTGCAGTTAAATTTTTTAGGCACCTCGTCAATCAGCGCGTTACTTGAAAGTTGATACATCTTTCAATGTAGACAAGATCCTGCCATAGCTGCTATTTACGATGCTCGTTTGGTGCAATGTTGATATCACTTTTCAAGGCAGACAAGATCCTGCCACAGCCGCTATGACATATCAATTTTGAGCTGCGATTCCACAAAGCCGGTATGGTTTTCATTAAAACTTCTAAAATTCGTCTTCCTCCTCTTGTGCAATAGAGAAGAGTTTCTCTTACCCGACAGAAATTTCGGTGTCAATTGGTTGCATAGCACTACTGCAATGAGTTCTGGTAACCAAGAAACAAGGTCGCAATTTCAAAATCAAAGAGTAGTTCAAATTTCTATTCATGTACCTATATACGATTCCATACAAGAGATTACATTAAACAGAAATCAATTCTTGGCTAATGGGGAATGGAATGGAATGGTTTTTGTTTAATCAAGAACATCTGCTGAACTCAACTAACATATGGGGAATTTACTCATATTTGTATATTCATGTACATTCATTGAAACAGTAACTAATCGGCACCATAAAAAAGGGTTGAAAATACTAATGGTGCTTAACCTAAGTAGCGCTTACATGAGGTAGGCAGACCGATGATAACGTTAGATCCAAATTGGGAAACAAAGATGTTGAATTGATTAGTCCCACATCATTTAGGAGACTTTTGTTCAAGGGTTGCCCTTACCGAGCTTTGGGAAGCAAGTTTAAGAGGATACTCATGTTTATACAGTCATGGAGAGACTGGAACAGAAGAAACGTAGTGTTATTATATTGCTGAGGATGATAACTTTCAGGGGTAGACAAACAAACTTCCTTGATTAAATCCAGTGCACACAGCAATGCAAAATGGAACTTAACAAAACCCTTTACAGCCCAATTTCCAACAGCTGGTATTAGTAGGTGTACATCGTAACTACTCCTGGAATTGTGTACAGATCCATTATGTCTAATTCATCACCTTCAAGCCCAGTTTGATGAACGAGCCTCGAGATTGTCAAAGTGGCTCATCTCCCCTTGCTGGTAGAAGTGTACATTTGGACTAACATACATACAATTGCATTAAAATCTGCTTGCGAGCACCCACCGTCTGATCTTGGGGCACAACACCCCATGCAAATGTTATGTGCACGGGACCAATGAAAAAACAAAAAAATAGTTTTACAAAAAAAAATAATACAACCAAAAATGAAACCATTGAAACACTTTAGAAAACACAAAAAAATCTCATTTCAACCCATGAACTAATCCTCCTTCGCTGTAACTGCCCACCGTATTTTCATCCACACAGGGTAGGATGTTAGGAACAAAATGATCATTTTATGCTTACGCAAGCTGGCCGCAGGGTCTTGGGGCACAAAGTCCCATGCCTACGTCACCTATATAAACCAATAGGAAGTAAGATAAATCAAAATTTAAATAATTCCCCCCAAAAATTGATACAAACTATAGCAAAGATATATGTTTTTGTTAAAGTTACTATAAATTGCAAATACATAAAAATAGCTATCTTTCTGCAAAGATTATATGCAATTACAAATTACTCCAATTGTAATTCCTCTTTTTTGAATTTTTTAAATATTGATTTAACTTAATTTCTATTGGTCTTTTGCAGGTGACATTTTCTTGGGTCTTTGTGCCCAAAGACCCAGCGGCGTGATAACGTAAGCAGTGGGATTGGAAAATGCTTAGTTTGAGTTAATGGTATTCACAGTGGTAGTTGGTTTGATTAATACAAAAATGTTAGCTCTGACAACCTAGAAGCTCGTTCATGGAGTTGTACACTTGCAGTGGTCGCGTGGCTATCTGCATGCATCTCTTTACTAGCATTTTCTCCATGCTGCCACGCCTTTGCATGCAGCTCATGCACAAATTTGAAATGGCAGACGGAGGCAAGTTTATGTGTTTGATCCTTATTATGTCCAGTTTTTAACATTGATTTTATTCATTATTTTAAATAAATTCTTACTTTAAACTTGGTTACAGACTCGATCAACAAGCAGCCATACTTGAGAGCTTACCATAGGCCTTCCCGTGGTAGATCACGTCGAGGAAGAAAGGGAAAGACATGTGGTGAAGCCTAACATTGAAGTCATTAACCAAAATAAAGATCCATCAAATTGGTTTAATATTTCACATTGTGGATTCTATTATTGTAAATTTGAATTGTTTCTTGAATTCTCCATGTTATTATATATTCTCTTTAATGGAAACTGCACAGTTTGACATCGGTATAGAAAATCCAAATCCCTTTGAGCTTTCATTCATTCATTGGCACATTTATCCTTTATACTTTCATCACAATATTTTGTATAAAACACAGTTGCAGTTACGGTCTACAAACAACCAAAACCACTGTGCCAAGACTCTGTTGATTCGATTGCAACGCCACCCACAACACACTTCAAGTCACGCACATGTCAACTGCCACGGGGCAACCACCTCTCCTGTTTGTCACACACAATCTTCATTTTCTTTTTCTGTTCCGCTGGCTTCGTTGTTTGGTTGCTTGCTTTTCACCTATAGACTTAGAAGACGAGGAATACCAATTGCTTGCTTGCTTACTCACACGATGTTACTAGAATAGCAGTGAGTGAAGAAGTCAGTCACTTCGTTTATTGGCATGATGGAAGAAGCTACCTGGTTTCCGCAGGCGGCTTTGACAGGTGTCCACTTTGGCCTTGCATCGTCTAGGGAAATTGTAAGTGGATGGATGAAATAGAGAATAATAATGGGAAATTTGGTTCTTGTTTACTGCAATTCTGAGGCAAATAATATATTTTATATTTTAACTCAGTTAAAACTCATTTTCATGCCAATTCAGTTGTGAATGTGTATGTTAAACAAAATATAGCACTTTTTTTTGGGGGGGGGTTGGGAGTACACTTTTAACCAATTATCAGCCTTCACTACTCTCTCGTCCTTGGTACTGAGCTTATAATTTTGTTGTTATGAGCAGTGAAGAATCTCGACAACACCTGAGGTGGGGTTTGGCTGGGGTGGGGTCACTGGTGGGATGAAGAGGGTTTAATAAAATTGTTTGAGCAATTACGAACTAAATTGTTTTTCTAGGAAAGGTATCACCCAAAGGCTAAATAATTGATATTGTCCAGGAAAGGGCTCTTAATTTGTTGAAAGACAGAAACCAGCCATGATCCAAGGTCATTTCCGCCAAAATAACATCATGCAAAGAATTGCTAATCCCACAGAATTAGCAATTCAACAGTAACTCTAAAAATCACGGTTATTGTAACTTCTCATGAAGTTTCGTAGAAATTTTATTATATATTAGATTGTTTTTTTTACAAAAACGTTACACTAAAACAAAAATGTTTCACAAATTCAAACCCCTATACAAGGATGCAACTATTCAAGCTTTGATCGGGAAGTTGGACTCACCATCGCTACCCTGTAGCATGACAACAATATCATGTAATTTAGTATTTTATGTATCTTTGTATTTTAGAAAACGACGGGCATTTAAGTACTAAATTTAGCGGGGCCTTTAGACCGGGCAATCATCGAGAGCGCCCTTATCTCCTCCACTCTCGGTCACTCATGCAACAAGCTCTAGCAGCAACAATGGTGGCCCAGACTATCATCACTGCCTCTATGACATCTCCTTTAACATTTTCAAATAGCCACCATCCGTTTCAATCGGAGTTCAAGGGGTCCGTGGTTCGAATCCCACAGAGGGTATTTTCCTTCGCGCCTACAGCCTGGGCGCTGACCATGGTCACAGAGACAAAGAAGGTCGTCGCAGTGCTTAAGGGGAATTCGCAGGTTGAAGGCGTCATTACTCTCTTGCAGGAAGACAATTGTATTCCATTTTATTTATGTTCTCCGTTATTTGCGTTCAAGTTTTCCGTTATTTGCTGTTCATTTGCGCTAGTTCTCCGCCAAGGGTTTTGGTTTTGTAAGCACTGAAGGAGCAATAGGGTAACTACTCGTAGTTTTTATTTTTTTATGTTATCAGTTGTACTGTGTGTGATTTGCATTTTCTTAAATGCCTGTGGTGTCTGATTTTTTCTCTTAACTATCAAAGGCTTTGTAAGTTATTTGTTTATTTATTGATTTTTTTTTGTTGTTCAGGAAAAATGTTGTTTTTTGTGGGGAAGACTAAGATTGGACTGGCACTAAGGAATACTTCAAGAGTTGACTTGGGAAATTTTGAGAAAACCACTTCATTTAAAAAAAATCATTAATATGAAAGTATATGTTGTCTATATGATGCACATTTTCAATAATAGCTCCTATAAAACCCCGTGGGTTGTGGATAGTTGGAAGCTCTGCTAAATGCCTGCTGTGAAATCGGGCCAGGCAAGCAAAATGGGGACTTGTTGGTTTTAACTGTGCCATTTTATAGACAGACAATGAGCTTGCGAATCAGACTACCGAGTTACTGAGTCAATCTGACTGGCAGTTGACTCGTGCCATACAAGAGACAAATTCAAAGGAGCTGATTTAACTCGGTTTACTCAAAGAGCAGAGTCAAAGTGGGGAGGATATTTGAAATAGGAAGAGTCTTGTAAACTGATTGTAAAAATGAGATTAATTTTTGCCATCTTTTGCAACATTTACCATTAATTGTTAAAAGCTGACATTCTAAATTCTCTTGTATATGCAGTGTATGCCGAGGATTAACCCACGATGGATTAGTAAAGGTGTTGCTTTTGCACTGGAGACGTGGAAGGTTCAAATCTCTTCCCCAATGTTAAAGTCATTTTGTACTTTATGCAACCGGTTACTTCACCCCGAAGTGCTGGAAATGCATTCCGGCATTTTGGAAACATTTCCATGTAAGAAACGCCTCTAAAGCATGGCTGAAACATTTCAGTGGAGTTTCAAATCTTGACGTGCTGTATTCTCCGGTTGAGATGGTGTATGGCTTGTTTCAGCCAACGTGTTGACCATTTCAGCAAACATTTTGGTCAATGTATACGCTTGTTTCAACCGTTGCAAGGGGTTACCAAAAAGAAAACAAAATATAAAAAATGGTTGCTGACACTAATTTCTTACAATTCAAGTTTATAAATAAGAGAGCTTGGTCCTTTTTTAATCATAACTATTTGTTTTGGATTTATTTTCTAATTCGATATTTTTGGCTTTCTTATATATATTGGACACATCTTAGTTGTCTCATATCCTGATTTTCGGAAAATTGTTGTATCCAATTCAGATACTGTATCTGTATCTGTAACACTTAGGTGCCGCGTTAATGTGGAGTTGGGGTTTGTAGCTCCCCATGGATCATTAAAAGCGAATTTTCCATTTACATCATAACCATCGGCTCGACGAAAACAGTGCTATCTATCTTCATAGCCATTAATCCAAGAAAAATCAAATGAAACAACAATTGGCACGAGTAAAATTCTCACTAGCATGTCAATAAATTGATCCAAGATGAGCTTCCAAACTGAGGGCCCGGGATGGTTTTCCAGCTCGTTCCAGCCCCATTTTTTTCACCATCTCTTGACATCCTCACTACTCAGCCCCCGTCTGATATCTATTTCTACTTCAAATTCTTGAGCACAATCCTTTTCATATATAGCCCAAGCAGGAAATTTTTTCCAGTCGAAGGTCATTACACATAAACTCTTTCTCTTTAAAAAAGCAATCAGCACACTTCTACCAACTCACCACCATTGACAAAACTTGAAGGTTGAAATTTGCAAGCTCGAATATGAGGGAGAGAACGTTGAATTCAGGGATGTCATGGTTATCGAGGAAGACAGAGTCGATGGGTGGTTCCCAAATCCTATTCAGTGCCTGAAATGAACAGCCTTTTGCAAATGAAATGAACAAACTGGCTTAGCTTATGTGTTGATTTGAAAAAGTAACGAATATGCTCTCTAAATCAATGTGCTACCATCTCGAATTTAATAACTTAGAATTCACTAAATCAATCCTATTTAATAACTTAGAATTCACTAAATCAATTATGCTTACTGCTGTAATGATCTAATAATAGACACTTGATCGACAAACTGGGTTATGATAACTTGAAGGATTTGTGAATTTCAAAGCCTTCAAGATATCATAACCCAGTTTGCCGATCAAGTGTCTATTATCAGATCGATATCATACAAGAAATTCATTTATAGCAGTAAGCACGATTGATTTAGTGAATTCTAAGTTATTAAACTAGATTGATTTAGTGAATTCTAAGTTATTAAATTCGAGATGGTCACACATTGATTTAGAGAGCATATAGATTAAAAAATCTAAGTCTAAATTGGTTAAATGATTTCAGAATTTGGCAGGTCTGGTTTCACGGAAAAATAACGGAATAAGCTATCACTCATGGCGTGTCCGTGGGCCCCGGTGCAAATGGTCGGGTAGATAGCTTACTCCTTTCTAAGAAACCTTTTTTAATAATGAAATAAGTCGTTATTTAACCATTTTGTTCATTTCCCCTTTCTCTTTTTTTTTCAAAATTACATTTAATTAACAAATAAACAATTTGGCACAAACATGGGGATGCGAGGTTAGACCAAATAGCGATACAACTATCGGTCGACGTCGCACCAGTTCTATACTCTATATATTTTTAGTAGGGTGCCATTGCCATTGACATGTTTTGAGAATACTGGTCCCTGCAAAGTCCTTAGTCGAACCGACCCATTTCTATTCATTTCTTGAATGATATATGGGCCAAACCAAAAATTATGCAGCTTTTTAGGTTTCCCTTTTATTTGATTGCCATGTAATAATGCAAGGTCTCCAATTGAAAAGTCCTTCCGTCATATGTGTCGGTATTGCCATGGTTTCTACTATTTTTTTGGGTCTTCTTGGTGGTAAATTTCCATTCGTTGATACTCCTCAAGCTTGTTAAGTTCAAAATTCCAATCCTCCTTTGGTCTAGTAACGTCCAAGTGAAGCACATATGTTATAATTGGTGCTTGTTGTTTGAAATGCAGGGGAATGAGTGCTTCTTATCCGTAGACTAGTTTAAAAGGTGTATAACTTGTCTATATTTTGTATGCCATCTGATAGGCCCATAAAATAGCGAATTTTTTTTTGTCCCAATCATCTTTCTCAATAATGAAAATTTTGGTCAGACCCTCAGTTAGAGTTTTGTTGAATGCTTTAATCGCTCCATTTGAATGCAGGTGATATGCCATGCTCTTCTTATGGTTGATCATAAGTTAATTTACTAGCACTTTTATAGTTTTGTTGACAAAGTGTGTACCTTGATTTCTTATTAAAGTGAGGGGGCATCCTAATATTGTGACTATATTTTCGTAAATAAACTTGGCTGCTACCTCACTTGAAAATATTTGCACTGGCTTAGATTTGGCCCATTTAGTGACATACTAGACGATAATGATGATATAGAATGCTCCAGTCGATCGACCTGGGATATGGAATGAACCGACAAAGTCAATATCCCAAATTTCAAATGCGAGAGTCGGGTTTACAAATAGTAAGGGAATTTCATTCCCGTAACTGGTCGGCCATTTATTTGACATTTGTCACACTTTCTACCTGTGTTCAATAGTATTTGCGAAGTATTGGATAGCATAGTCCAGATTGCAATTTTTTTTCTTATGGTCGTGTCATCTTAGAAGTGTCCACTAGCGGCTCTACTATGTGCTTCGTCGAGGGTATCTCGACGCTCATGATGTAGTACAGATCTTTGAAGTATCTCATATGGTCCCAACATGTATAAATATCCATTCATTAAGGTATGGGCATACATTTCATTGCAAAGAACTTATTTTCCTTTTATGTCATTCTTTTTGGTGCTTGACCCTCTTATAGGAATTGTGCAATATCCTCCAATTCCGTCGATATTGCTTCCACTCAAAATAAGTGAGCGTCGGGTAGGTCATCGTCGATCCTATTGAGTTCTTCGCCTATTTTGATTTTGGACAAATGGTCGAGACCGACGTTTGTCTTCTAGGGTCGAACAATTATTTCAAAATCAAAATCTTGAAATAGAAGGATCCAACGACATATCCTCCTATGGTGGAGAGGTTTTCTCACTATATATTTGAGAGTTTTATGGTCGGTATAGAAAATGAATGGATTATCCAATAGATAGTACCTATATTTTTGTAGTGAAAAAATCATGCCTAGGGCCTCTCATTTTGTGGTTGAATAATTCCTTTTGACTTTGTTAATATTTCTACTATCGTATGCATTTAGATAATCCATTTCGTCATCTCCAATATGAATGAGGATCACACCAACTGCAACTCTAGAAGCTTTGATATGGACGTGAAACTTGATCAACCATTTTAGAAGTTGCAGAATAAGGGATTCAACTATTTTTTTCTTGAGTTCAAAGTACACCTTGCATTCATGTGACCATTGGAATTCTTAATTTTCTTTTAACAGTTCTTTCAAGGGGTACATTGTATCATAGTAATGTCTAATGAATTTTCGATAGTATCTTGTGTGTCCCGTAAGTATTCGTACCATTTTTGGATTGATCAAAGGTTTCAAGTCGAGAATAACCTTGATCTTTGTAAAGTCAACTTTGATTCCTTCTTTGCGGACGACATGGTCCAGGAGGATTCCGATTGGTGTTGCAAATATACACTTTTTAATATTTAGTGAGAGTTGTATCCATTGACACCATTCTAACATGAGTTGAAGGCGTTGGATATGGTCATGAAGTAATGAGTATATTGTCCATTCGTCGAAGTAGACATCCATCATTTTGTATATACATTCTAGAAATGCATTGACGACGATTCACTAGAAGACTATTGGTGCATTGTTTATCCCAAAAGGAATTAATTTATAAGCAAATGACCCAAATTCACAGACATATGTAGTCTTATGGTGATCTTCCCTGGCAATAGAAACTTGATTAATGTACTCAAAAAATCCATCTCTGAAGGAATAACAGTCATGGACAATGACTTCCTTAATAATCTCATTAGCAAAGGGCATAGGAAAATGGTCGATTAACATTCATGACTTGATTCAACCCTCGAAAGTCGTCACAATGCACAATTTCATTGAATCATGTTTCTTTGGATACACGACCATTGGACTAGCCCTTTCTGATTGATCTACATGATATATGATTCAAGTTGCCAGCATGTTTTCAATTTCCTTTTTGACTATATACTTATATTTATGTGCCAATTTGTAAGCGTTTTTTTTCACCGGTTTAGCATCCGGTTTGATATTGATCTTCATTTCTCCCATTTCTTGCACCAAGCCCTTCAAGTCTTTGTAGTCTTCGGCAATTTTTTTTTGATATTCTTTCAATAGGCTAGTTATATCGGTTGTTCACTATTCAGTTAAATAGTCCTTGCTCTTTTCCATTTTCATTTGGTCGTCATTTGAAATATCAACTTCTTTAATATTTATTTGTGCATCCATCCACTCTGGTGCCCTTGCTTCATTAATTGGTCGATCTCCTTCTTTAAATTCTGTGAAAGTAGGAGGAAGGTATTTTTTTGCAAATCTTTCTAGCTAAGTCTTTTTCTCCATGGCCACTTTCATTATTGATTTTATTGGTTTTCTTGTCAATGGATGGTTTGATTTCCAGCAGAATCTTTTACCAACGGTTTTATCGTTTTCCAACTCTAATCATGTTTCCATATGAATTTCCTTAGTCGAAATATTATTACATGTCGGTTCAGGTAGATAGTCCTTGGTCGGATTGATCTGTTCCCATTACTAAACACCATTTATGTTTTAGATTATGCCAGTTAGATTGAATGTCATGGGTAGGAATAGAAATAAGGGGTAACCTCCCCTATGTGAATTGAATCCCCTTGTGATTTTGTTTGTGGAACATGCCAATACTTATTGGTATGTTGTCAGACTTGATTTAAGAGGTTAAGAGCCAAACAATGTAATATATCAATGTACATAGAAGAATACTAAAAATACATCACATTTAAGAGCCAAACAATGTAATATGTAAACATATATGGAAGAATAAAATATGTTACAAATTGCAGACAGAGAAAGAGAAGGATGACAAACATGGGGGGCTATAATTCCATCGGTGCAGTGGGTTTTCATAGACTCATAAAATTTCTAATTAAGTCATCAAAATCAAAATGTATTACATAGATGTTAGAATGCCACTAGAAAATGCAAAATGGGGTAGATAAAGATGGAAAACTTTCTAATGCTCTTCACTTGCCAAAAAACCCCTCTTAGAGCTCAATCCTCACTGAAATGTGAATGAATGACGATAAAATTGTTTTTTTTTATAGTTTTTTTGGGTTAGAAGTGTCCTATTTTAGGGACATAGTGTCCTTATTTTGGGACATGTCCTGATACTGTTTCGAACACGTGTTTTGGACGTGTCCTAAAACCGGACACGTCCAAAACAAGTGTCTGACACCATGTCAGGACATGTCCGTGTTCGACACGATGGCTTATTTGGACATGTCCGGTGACTTAGCCTACAACTAATATCTTCAAAGTGTTTGAAATAATTGTATGTCATTTGCTTGCCACTTCCCTGAGCACACAAGAAATTTATTGATCATAGCACTTGAATTGCATGGAATTTGTTTGTGTTGATGGATTAAATTCATATAAAAAATGTATATTTTTGCTGGTTCAATTTGCCATTCATTGTTTGTATTTAAATTACTGCATTGCTACAAAAAAGAAATTTATGTCTTTTGAAATTTGCAACTGCATATGATATTGGTTTCTTTTAGGTTATCCTAACCATTCTTTACAAATGATATGCACTTGTAGATTTTGACACATGCAAACAAGAAAGTACAAATCGATGGCACTTCAATTGTCTCTAGGTTTCTTAGCAACCAACACATGCAAATTTGGATCAGTTTCAATGCCTTTTTGACAACAAACACTTGGACATAAATTTCAAAATATGCATGCTATTAGAATAAGTTTGAACCTTTTTTCAGCTTTTTTCCACTGTTCTTTGAAGTAAGAAACATACCAAAAAATATTTATGAAAATTGCATTTTTTTAAATACTATCTATTGGCTGTAAAAAGAAACCTGCATACCAATTTTGCAAATGTCCTTATCCTATGCAGATGTGATTGGAAGCTTGTAGCTGATGATAATTAGAATTCATAGACAATTTTGTATGTTTCAGTAACTCATCTTTTTTTTCTTAAACAATTAAAAATAATATGGGTAGAAGCCTTTCTAATAATGTCAATGCTTTGCAAATATCTATCAATTCATCGCTTTACAACATTTCAAATGTCAATGCTCGCTTCATGCCTACGATCAATAGCTCTGCCGTTCTACTGTATGCTCTTTTATCTTGTTCTTTGAAACTGAAGAAGCTTGAAGCACAGTTACATTATGTGTTGTTGCTTTCCAACATATGAATAGTTTTGGACTTGCAAATACTTTTTTTTTGGACAACTTATATAGTTGATTTTGGCACATTCATAATGTAAAGCGATATAGTATTTTCTAATATTTTTGATGTGGTTGTTGTGAATTGATTCATGTTTGATTGTCCAATGACCAATGTTTGTCCGGCTGTCAATTTTGTCCCTCTGCTATTAACATAGAGCTTACAATAAGAGTTGTTAAAGTTTTCATAAATATTTATTCTATTTGCATTTTTACAATTGAGCATTGCCTATGTCATAGTTGACTGGGAAACTCATATATTTATGTCCTTATGTCCATCGTAATGATGTTATATATTTAATCATAACCATTTTGTTCAACATGATTTGATAGTCAATGGAAATGTCGTTTAGCTCTTGCACTTGCAACTACATAACACATAGCTCTTTGTCGTATTACAATGTATATACTTAACCATCAGCATTTTGCAGAACATGATTTGGTAGTCAATTAAAATCTCGTTCAACAATTGCAGTTGCAATTGCATAGAACATAGTTGTTTACAATGTATACTTGACATTTTAAACCTCAATTGCTATGTGAATTTATCTCTTTCAATTAGAGAGACTATTAATAAAATATTCAAAATGCTGAAATTGGAGAGGTTTGTCTTGTATTATTCAATGCCTTGGAAATTTCCTCAACTTTAAGAAAAAATTACGTTGTTCTATTTTCAGCACTTTCAATATACTTCCAAGAAAATACAATCCTTTGTTAAAATTTATTAAAAATTGACTTAATAATTAAAATGTAACAATTTAAATTATATATATATATATATATAGGCCGATTTGTTAGCTCAAGTGGTTAAGAGTTGTTTATGCTAGCATAAGGTCTCGGGGTCAAATCCTCGGGTGACTACGTAGGGGCCTCACTCTATGTCTCCACTAGGTTAAGCTTTGTAATCAGGGCCAATGGTTTACCTCAGATACCATCCTAAAAAAAGGAGGGAACTACCTGATGGTTTCTCGAGGGATGTTCCATCATTAATATATATATAAAGAAGGTTGTGTACTTATAACTAACCCATCAAGTTATTGAAAGAATAGCAGTAGTTGATAAGCATTGACATTTTACTTGCTTAGAGACAATCAAATCTCACCCACCATAGCATAGCTTAAAATCTTTCTTTCAAAACATTGTCACGACTTCCAATCTTCCAAATAAGTCATTTTTCTATACAAGATTTGAAATTATTTATGCCTCACTTGCAAACTTCATGGCATAATTGAGTCTCAAAATATTTATGAAATGCTAAAGAGTTATCCACTCAAATTATTTCCATGTTTTGACACAATCATTGGTATGAAACATACCTTCAAGACTCTCCATTGATTGTTCAGGCTACATGTCTATTGACTTATACAAAACAACCTTGAACAATGATTGCAGTGAACGTCATCAAATATTGACTCACATCCCAAAATCTCCTACAGTCACTACTTCACTGCCACTACAAGTGACAATGTTGGGGACATTGCCACCTCATGCCTCTTGTTATTAAACATTGTTTATTAAATTGTGTGGGTAGCCAAATAATGCAAGGAACCCCTTCTCTCTCTCTTGAAGGGATAACCCTATTAAATCACTTTGGGTGGCGACCGTTTGTGGGTTGTATTTCATTTTTGATATATATATATATGATGGTTATAAATCCAAGGGCGTAGCCTTGGATTATTGTGTGACTATATGAATGTACATTAAAGTTCGTAAGCATAGAAATAGCCTCTCATTAGTGATTTTGCAATATTTTTTATCCCGATGTTAATGGAATGGTGTTTCTCCACCTTTAGTGAATCAATGCATTGATTATTTAATTGGTTGTGATTGGTGTAAGTTGTAGTGTTGTAGTTCTATCTATTGCTTAACTTGCAGAAGCTGCAATTATGAACTAAGTACCCAATTCTATTTCTCTAGTCATGAGGATGATTATAAGTTCTCTTTGGGTTGTGGTAAGGAACTTTGGGAGATTCTTAATGACTCTCTGCCTTAGTGGATTCATGTCTAGCTCGAGGGTGGCCTCTTGGGGGAAAACATACATCGGACAAAGAGTCTGATGGTTGAGAGGAAAGTTGAAGTCAAGTCCTCAGTCAACAAAGTCGGTTGAATCTATTTGGTTCATATAAGTCTCTGCAACATATCATGTTATTATTGTTTAAAGGATGTCACACCCATAATAGTTATATCCTTGTTATGTTAAATGAATAAATATCATCTTATAAGTATTCCTTCCTTAATGTATAATAGTAATGTTTTTACTTGATTTGTTGTTATAATTACTCTATGACTATGAACATTATTATGTCTTAAATCCTTATGAGAATGGTAGTGCTTAAGAGACATCATAGTATTTGTGTTATTATTAGTTAGTGAATATCAGTGGGACTTTATATTTCTCATTAATAGTATTCTGACATGTCATATTATGGTATGAAAATATTGTAAATAACATCAAAGAATGTTTTACTACACTCTTTACCATACTGTAATTCTTAAGTTTAATGTAATGAGCTAAGGGAAATAATAACAAATCTATTTAGTTATACAAGCAAAACATTGAAGTTTGAGTATATATCAACGTATAATTAGTTGCATTTGAAAGATTTAATGTCACTGGTAAGATTTACATTTACATTATATGTGTTTTTCTCATAAAAGTTAACCATATACTTGCATTACCTTTAGGAAAGTATAATGGCCATATACACTTGACTATCTTATCTTAGAACGGATCTTGTAACCATACAATTAAGTGATATACATATTCTTCACAAGAATTATGATGGTTTGGTTTACTTACTAGATGCCTAAATGGATTATTAGTGATTTTTGACCTGACCTCTTGTTGGTGACTATGTTGATAAAGAGGTGAGACTTTAAGAATTCACAGGGTAAGTTAAGCAAGTATTTTAATGACCTTTATGTACAAGAAATGCAATTGATGAGTAGGTACCTTGATCATTATTGCTCAATAAGTATTGGAACTAACTTGTAGATTTATTGGACATCGTTTAAGGAAAACAAATATTTACATTGAAGATTTGGGTATGTTACAAACTCAACCTTTATCATTTTTATAAATTTATACATAGCCATTTTAATTATAAAATGTAATACAATAAAGGATAATATACACTATTTATATATATATGAATATGTATGCTTTATTTATTATAAATTACAACCTTTTTAGGATTGTTTACAATGGAAATTAATATACTCCATAAAAGGGTCGTGGTGTATTACGAGGTATAGACAACACCCAGTTAATGGCTCTATTCCAAAAAAATAAATATGCCAACCACTATCCAAATTCCAAAGCCTATTCCAATCCCAAATACTATTAATGATAGCTTTTTATCCACTTGACTAAGCCAACCCACTTTACGATCATTGTTATTACTA
The DNA here is from genome assembly GCA_001517045.1 of Pseudotsuga menziesii. Taxonomy (NCBI): domain Eukaryota; kingdom Viridiplantae; phylum Streptophyta; class Pinopsida; order Pinales; family Pinaceae; genus Pseudotsuga; species Pseudotsuga menziesii. Next base: position 182,615 of record LPNX010549161.1, read on the forward strand.
GTATTAACAACTTCTATTACTGGTTTTTCTTTTTCATTGCTTGGAAGCAAAGGACATCCATATAAGCATTTATTCATTTGAAATGAAAAAGTACTAAAAGTGGAAAATTGTGTTCCTCTTGAGATTGGCCCACATAGGTTATTAAAAGAAACATAAAAAATCTCTAGCCCATATAATTTAGAGATCTCTTTTGGGATATATCGACTCAATTTATTTTTTGCTAAGTCCAACTGCTCCAAAGCCAATATGTTACCAATAGATGCAGGGATTATCCCTTCCAAATGGTTCTGTGATAATTCAGCAATCACAAGCGATTCAAAGTTCCTATGCTTGTAGGTATTTCCCCTATAAGATTATTATTAGAGGCTCTCTACAACCCAGTAACAACCTAATATGGGGGAGATGTTGTAATCTTCCTACCTAACAAAACAATAAAAAAGTAAAAAATAGCAAAACAATAAAAAAGTAAAAAATTTAATTATCCAAAAAAAAATGTGGATCATAAAAAAACACAATATGGGGGAGATGTTGTAATGCTCCTACCTAACAAAATAATAAAAAAATAAAAATTGAATTATTTGCAAAAGAATGTTGGCCTTTTAAACAACCCATGGTTTTATTGTATATGGATTAGGAGGACTGGGCACATAGTTTTAAAACCATGTACAAAGCCTCCTAAAAAAACCCATGGTTTTATTCAACATGGTTTAGGAGGGTCTTGCAAATGGTTTTAAGACCATGTGCAAGGCCTCCTAAACAACCCATGGTTTTGGGAGGGCCTTGCATATGGTTTTAAAACCATTTATGGGGAGATGTTGTAATATTTGTTTCTAACAAAATAAAAAATAATATTAAATATTATATGTTGGCCATAAATAATATTAAATATTAATAATAAATATATTATATGTTGACCTTAAATAAAAAGATGTGTCTTTTGGTTTGAATCAAATCAATGGTATATATAGGACACGCCAAAGTTGATAGCTCATTGAGTGTAATACCTAAGAAGAGGTTTGCACCTAGAGAGATTTGATCCCTCTCGACGCTTGATAGAGCCTAGGATTTAGATCTACGCTGATCAATATAACAATCAACTAAACAAACTTTCAAAACTTTATGTTATGCAATCATTATCTTTTATCAATATAACAATCTACTAACTTAATATAACAAACTTTATGCGATGAGATCATTATCTTTTATCAATATAACAATCAACTTTTAATGGTTATTAATGAATATATATTTCCCAGCCATGTGGATTAGCTTGCTGAAAAGGATTTCACTGCCAGGAGCACTAATTTTTGGTCATTGCGAAAGGTATGACGACATTTATTTTTTAAAGTTTACCGCCATTGAAAAGGAGGCTTTGGAAAAATGAGGTCCAAGTTCATTTGGCCAAAGGTCAAAATTCCCGCCATTACGACGAGCAAGTGAAGGTCCAAGTTCATTTGGCCAAAGGTCAAAATTCCCACCATTACGACGAGCAAGTGTAGAACACATGTTACTGAGTGCGGGAAGGGATGTCCAAACACTGGCAAAACCACCAGCACTGCGCATCTTCTAATAACTTCAAAGATATTTCGCTTTTGATATTTAGAGCTGTGAAATTCGCAGATAGGAGTTGTGAAATTCGCTGTAAGACCTTTGATTGAAGATAATCAAATTGGAGAGGGGCGCAACAGGTGCACCAGAGGTACAGTTTTATTTTTGAATCAATTATTTTATTTTATTTTGATTTGTATTTGGTTTTCGTGTTTTGAAGTATCAGACAGGTGTTTGAGGAAGTTTTGTGTTGCATGGCATAAAAAATACATAACAAATTGGGTCAGCACAGGGGAAAACAACACAAATTGATCCAGAAACCAATGGAGATCGTGAAGCAAAATTTGGAAAAGAGAAACCTAGGGATAGCTGGAAACTTAGAATAGTAGGTGGTGGCCCCAGCACAGAAAATGGAAATCCTTGGCATAGTTGGGAAACTGAAATTTTACAACTTGGAAACAAATGCTGTTAAATGCTGAAACCATTTTTCCATACCAACTTTTAGTTAACTTAGAAACAAATGCTGGAAGTAAACTTTCGAACTGACCATATGCACCGATCGGACGACCGGCCGCGCGTGACCGGTCACGCGCGGCCGGTCGTCCGATCGGTGCATATCGTCGGTTCGATAGGTCCCGGCTGCTGTTAAATGCTGAAACCATTTTTCCACACCAACTTTTAGTTATCTTGGTTGCTATTTGATCCCGGTCACGCGCGGCTGGTCGTCCGATCGATGCATATCGTCGGTTCGATAGGTCCCGGCTGCTGTTAAATGCTGAAACCATTTTTCCACACCAACTTTTAGTTATCTTGGTTGCTATTTGATCCAATCTTTCCACTTGTTCCTTTGACTCCTAAAACTCCCAATTAACTCGAGTAGGCTTAGGACTCATGCCCTTCATCCTTCTTCATGGATATACCTATACAACTATTCATGATTATGAAGCATACAACTATTCATGATTATGAAGCATGATTCTGGAGGAGCGTAGCCCTGATTCTAGATGATTCCCTAAGGTTTCCGCTGTTGCCAAACGAGAACGGCAGCGAATGCGAAGAGCTGACACAACAATCAATGGTGTCATCCCTGTATTTCTTTTTTTCTTAGAAAAGAAACTCTTAGTTTTTTTATTAAAGATTAAAAAACCAGTGTATATCCTACAAGATGAACTTTCATTTGACCTAGAGGCATAGATCATCAGAAAGACATAGTCAATGACCATTACATGTGAGCACCAAAATGTCTAAACATAGATTCATATATACAAAATAGAGTTACAAATCGCTTCAAACTATCAAAAGAAATCATTTAGGACCATAAATGAGAAAAACAATTCCCATCACGAAAAAGAAAACCAACTTCAGTCCATGAAATCCCTTAAGTCACCAGCAAGCAGTGTTGACGTAATTCCATCAATGCATTCCATCTGTGCCAGGTGCCCCTCTCAAGTAGAAGTCCTTTCTTCGAAAGAGAGTCCGCTTCTTGATTCCTGAAGATGTGATGAAAAGAGGAATACTGGAACAAATCCAAAAGTCAGATGATATCATCATCCTGAAGATGTGATGAAAAGAGGAAGACTGGAACAAATCCAAAAGCTATGGGAGCCCAGAAAAGATTGATGTATAGGAGCCAACAAAAAAAGATTGATAAAACGTTTTCTTATAAAGCTGTTAATCACCAATTTGGAATTCCCAATAACCTAACCTGGATCTGCTGGGCATTTGAATGCCCAAACGTAGAGCATGATACTCTGCCTGATTGTTAGTGACGAAACCCAATCCTGTTGCCTGATTGTTAGTGACGAAACCCAATTCTGTTACAAAGGAGAATTTGGGCATTTGAATGCCCAAACGTAGAGCATGATACTCTGCCTGATTGTTAGTGACGAAACCCAATTCTGTTGCAAAGGAGAATTTGGGCATTTGAATGCCCAAACGGATTGCATGATACTCTGCCTGATTGTTAGTGACGGAACCCAATCCTGTTGCAAAGGAGAATTGATGATTAGAAGCCAAGGCATTTGAATGTATAGCCAATAATAAGCCCAAACGTAGAGCATGATACTCTGCTTGATTGTTAGTGACGGAACCCAATCCTGCTGCAAAGGAGAATTGATGATTAGAAGCGAGGAAAAGAATACCTCCTGCACCTTCGGATCGGGCTTTGTGATTGTGCTGCACCATCAAAAGATAACCAGGGATGAGCCCGATCAATACTGGGGAGACTAAACCTGCCGATATCCAGATTTGGAGCCCTCTGTGGAAACATTGCGAAAACAACAAGTCTGTCTTGGAAGCGCAGAGGAAAGGAGGAAAGGAGAGGTCATACTATCCTCGAATATAGCCAAATTCCTGGCTTTCCATATATCCCACATAATAATCGTAGGCAAAGCCTTAAAAGAAAAGGAGTATTGTTCCATTGAACGAGGGCCTCAGAAATATTTTCACCAAACCAAACAAAGGGGATGCCGTTGAAATTGCTGATGATGTCCCAGATATTAATCGAGAAACTGCAAGACAAAAAAAAAGTGGTCGATATTCTCATCAGAAGTCTGACAAAGCGGGCAGCGACCCGGCCCCTCCCAAATCTTCTTTCTCAGAAAATCCCATACAGGATGCGATTTGATAAAACCAACCAAAGAAAAATTTCCCGTACTTCCTCTTATATCACTCCTACAATTACTACTTGCTCGTAGACACTTGACCTGTACACCATCGCTAGTAGCACGCTTCCAACTTATTTCTGTACTTGTAACTTTATTTAACACTCCTTTGCACAGGAACCCCATCTATAAAAAAAAATTCCTTTATGCCTATAGTTTGGGAATTTTTTTGCCCTCCCACATAGACCTCCACAGTGCTAGGGTTAACTTTAGGGCTAAGGTTTTGGGTTGGTGCCTAAGGAATTAGATAGGTTAGCTTCTTTGAGTCACTAGCCTCTTCGTTGCTATTATTTGATACCCTTGAGAATTTCCAATGTTTTAGTACTTCATCCCTAGATCCGAAAAAAACTTCCTCCGCCTCCTTTGAGTAATCCACAAGTTCCTATTCCTCCGTCCTAGCCTCCCAAGATTATCACTTCAGCAATATGTGTCTAACTAAAGCATGTATAAGGATATAAAAACGGGAGATCATTTTATTGACTATATATTATTTTCAATATCAGGAAACAGGAATAAATTTTTATGTGCAGCTAAATGCCGAAAAAGGCTTTCAAATGCCAAATGCCAAACGCCAATACAGTTGGAAAGAATTTATTGAATCCCGTCACATGTTGGTTTAGTTTAGATAGGGGCAGGAAGACAAACCATTTCTTCCTCTCTTAGGTCCAAGGTTTAATTTTTCTCAATAACTTTGCTGTTGCTTGCTAGCAGGCAGTTTCAGGTATACCCTCATGGATCAACAGATCAAATCAGAGTTTACTCAAAATGGGTTCACGCTAGAGGGTGAGGAAGACATATTACAAAAATGTAAGTAATTTTTTTAAGAGTATTATGCATTCTGCAATATGGTTGACGCTTGTGAGAGACAGATTTTTATGTGAGATCACATGTCTGAGGATCAGTTAAAAGTATTTGTTAAGATAACCTGCTCTAGGATCTGTTATTGGCGACATGAACAGGTACTACATTTTGTATCAACTTTGGGCTAAAGCCTTCGGAGCTGGTGTCAAGTTGGGAGGTTTACTATTTAAACATGTAAGATTTAGGTTGTGTTTGTGTATTTCCCGTTGTTTGAAATGATAAATGTGATCATCCTGGATTCTGTCTATTGGCATCATGGCATGTATGGTTCCAGGTGGCCATTCAGTTGTTTTTTATTTTGTAAAAGATGAGGCTGAGACATAAAATTGCCAAACCAGTTTATTGGGGCATACGTTGTGTGCATTAATGGGATTTGACAGTGTGACCAGCCATCGGCAATTTTCATTCATCAACTAATTCATCAGACAGGAAAAAACATGAGTGATCTATATGCTCACCATACTGTTTTCAGAAACCATGATTCTGTCTACAAAATTGCAGGTGTGCACATTTCTTTGCTTTGAGATTGGTGCTCTAAAATTAATTGAGCTATCAAAACAAGATGCATTTCAGGTTCTCTGTCTTTAAGGTGTAGATAAAAAAGGGAATACAAAGGGCCCTAATCAGGTTGAAACCAGTTCAATCTTAGGGGCTGTATAAGAGCCCGTGGATTTTATATTACGATATAGCTGATGTATTCTGTATATTCTGTATGAAATACAAGCCACCCAGAGCTTTTGCACATCTTTAAAAGTTAATTAAGGTGAACTATATGGTCTGTAAACAACAATCTCTTCCCATAAAACTATGTATGTGCAATTATCTTTAAACTAATCATGACTCAAAAATCAATTTCTGACCTGTAGACTGGCCTTGTCTTCACCTATTATTAAACTGCCTCTACCAGACAATTGCGTGTAGCTGCCAACCTTATCGTATAATGTTCCATATGCTATCTACACTGCAGCTAAGAATTAGCAGAACGATAGCTCAATAACATGCTTAAGACGAAGTTGTTTTAGATGGTTGAGCAAAATGCTTCTTTTGAACTGTTGTTTTTTGATGTTAATTCATTCTATTCTATGTCTTATTTTCAGGCAACTAGATGGTTCCAAGGTACATACTACATAGCTCTCATATGGATGGTTTCCGTCAGCATCTGCAAAATGAGCAAAAAGAATCTTTTCATAAACAGGAGACAGATTTGCACTTCTACTCTAGTAACGACATTGACATGTGAGCAACTACATCTATGATTTCCTTTAAAATGTTGAAATGCATATAAGTAATTTGATAGAGTATTTAGTTATATATATTAAAAGTTGGTTTAATGGTTGCGCATGATTAATGCTACTACCTACCCCCAACTGTTAGATTACATTATCTTAACCGTGCTGTATCTGTAGGTTTCTGAATGATGAACATGAAAGTTATGAAGATAAGCTGCTGCAGACTCCGGTTAAAAAATCAGGTGTTTCCACTACACAAAGTACACCTGACTTGTTTTCTCCATCATCTGTTATTAGAACTCCTGGTACAGATAGAAGGCTTTCTACTGGGAAACAAGGGTCAAAGGTTCTAAGTAGTCCCGGTTCTGTTACTCCTTTTGAGAATCGGTCGAGTAAGTGTGTGGTGCAGTCTGTCTTTAATGAACGTATTTTGGATAATATAGTGGGGCAAAGAGCTGAGCCACAATCTGAAGATTACCTCATCAGAAAGATGCCAGAAGTCAAAAGTCGTTCTCTACAAATTTTAGGCACATCACCTAGTCCAGGATGCCGTTTCATGTATGACAACATTGAAAACAAGGTGCTTAAAATCATTATACTTTGATAAACTTCTTCTATGCTTGAATTTATTCTCCAAGGTAAGTTCCTTGGTCTAAGCACTTTGTCGAAGCACAACACCTTGCACAATGAATTGTTACTGCTGTTGTTGTTTCATAACTGGAGCATCTGGTGTCTCAGTTTGAATATCTAGAGAGAAAGATCAAGAAATTTGCCTCTGCATTGGCTTCCAAGGAAAACACGGAATGTTTTCAATCATGTTGCTCTTGCATCACAGGTGAATGCCTATTTCAATTGCAAGATTTGTTAATGTTTTTTATTTCATTATGAATTGATTGCTATTATGATCTTAAGAAGCCATGTGCCTATTTTAGAGGGTGTAGGTTCTATTAGTTTTTTCGCATGACCTTTTAGGTATAATAAAACTTCTGAAATCTCCATTTCACATTAGCTGTCCGATGACAGGAAAGTGTCTTTGTTGTGGGGTTGGTTTGTTGCGATGGAGAGGGCCATCTGAATGACAAGTCTGTTTTGCTTGAAGGCAGGTTGGTGGATCAGACATTATTGCAGTTCTTTCAAGGTTTCATTTATATTGAAAATATAATTCCATGGACACAAGAAAAACAATGAGCAGTACACACAGAATCAAAATCTGACCAAGTCTGACCACTGTATAGCACATATGTACAGACAAAAACATACACAAAGTAACCACACCCCAAAAACGAAAAAAAATAAAGGAAAAAATGCAATGCTCTGTGAAGATATTCCTGATTTTTAACTTCCATTGTGTTATCAGTGCTGAATACTCTGGAGGCCAGAGGGTAAGGCTTGACCTCCACAAGTTGGTTGACTTTTCCTTATTTCCTGGTCAGGTAAATCGTATGCTTTCTTTCTCCACAAAATCCATATTGAATGGATACCAGTTTCTGGCTTTCATTTAGTAATTGGCAGTAAACTTGTTTGTGAGCTTCTGACAAAGAAGCACGATTAATTTTATTGCATTTTATCCAGGTAATTGGAGTTGAAGGCCACAATCCCAGTGGGCACTACTTGGTCGCATCAAGGGTTGTTGATTCATTTCCTGTTTTGAATTCTCTTCATTCAGATGATCAAGATGCCCCTTCAGCGAAGAGACTAGCAGTGGACCAGACATCACAGGAAAACTTTTTCCCTAAAACTCAGAAAACCATTTCAATGGTAACTAGAGCCAACATTACTTGTTTCTTGTAGGTATTATATCTATTGCCTTTGAAGAGTGTAACTGCTACTATCTGTAATTATGAAGCCCAAATTATAACACAGAATCCATGATCCTAGAGTTGCAATCACACTAGTGTTTATTGGAACATACCTGAAAAAGAGTCATTACTATTGCTGTATACTTTCTCATTCTTGCAAATAAAATCATTAATTGATTTCACTCTCTGATCATTTATTTGCAAGTTACATAGTCCTGTTTCACGGTCAGAGAGATCTTGCTAGTGGGTATACTTATCATTGAGTAAATCTTTACTTCTGATTTGAAATTTCCTTCTAGTTGATTGCTGCAGGTCCTTTCACCACTACAGACAACTTAGCATTTCAACCATTAGCAGAGTTGCTTCTTTATGCGAAGAAAAAACACGTTAATACTCTTGTTTTGGTATGTCGTAGGGATAGGAACTTAATTTAGGATTCACTTGCAACTTCTGATGCTTTTTATCCTGTTTGAGGAACTGTTGACTGAGGAACTGATTTTTGTAGATGGGTCTTTTTGTTGATTCAGAGCATCCACAGATCAAAATTGGAATAGTAGACAGATTCTGTGGGGAAATATTCCAAGAGGAAGTTTGTGCAAGGGTCTGTGATTTCTCTACTTCCACTTCACATCACTTCACATAAGTTGGTGTGCTTAAAAGCAACTAAAATATTGTTTACTTTTTAATCTATTACCCTATTGACGCAGTTACGCGATTATTGTGAAGAGATGGGGCCTGTTGCACGCGTTGTCCTTGTGCCATCTACACGCGATGCACACCACGATTTTGTGTTTCCACAGGTAGCTTTGGTAGTTTCTTTGTCTTTCCCAATAAGTAGTTTTTATCCAAGTCTTTACTTTTTCAATTATATGTGCTTTTAGCATTTAGAAATGATGTCTTATGCATTATGCCAAGTCTTGACACGTTCCCTGAATGTCTTTGCAGCCACCATTTGATGTTCACAACTCTGATGATCCTAATCAGCAAGTATGTTAAAATTTTATTGAATTTCTCATTTTGGTATCTTTGTTTCCAGTGAAATTTTGTATTTTTAAAGTTGTTCTTCGATGTAACCTGAAGAAAATCAACATATGTGCAGATAAATTATGCTGCAAATCCAGGGTATTTCTGCTTGGATGAGGTTAGCATAGGCGATGGAGCAGCCTTTCATTGGGTGTTTGTATTTTTCACTGCAAGAAATATTGTGCATAAAGTATTCATATATGAATGTTTTATTTTCTCCTCCTGAAGTAAAATGAGTTATGATGGTGTAGATTACCATTGGAGTCTGTACTGTGGATGTCCTTAGACACCTTAGCAGTGAGGAAATCTCCCGAATTCCTGATTTTAGCTCAAATGACCGACTTGCAAGGCTTGCAACTCATGTTCTAAGCCAGCGTAGGCATGTCCCTGAAGTGCTATTTCTGATTTGATATTTTAATAGATTGTAGGATCTTAAAAAGGAATAAAAACATTGTCAAATTGATGCTCTTCTATCTTAATTGAGTGGATGTACATTTGTATCACTGTGAACAGCTTCTACCCACTTTTTCCAGGAGCTTCTGGTTTGCCTTTGGACCTATCTGTTTCACCTGACGCCTTGCACATTGTTTCCATTCCTGACATTCTTATATTGCCCTCTGATCTTGCACCATTTGTGAAGGTAATGAAATTTAGGATAGAATCATATTAATTGCAAGATAATTATCATTAAGATTAATATTGTCTAATTATACTTTCTTAGTATTTTAACCTTTTGTCTATGTAGGTTTTGCGAGTGGGTGATGTACCTAAGCAAGCAGAGCTGGAGTCATTACAAAATGGTGATTATGGGAACCAGACGAAGCAATTGAAGTGTGTTTGTATCAATCCTAGCAGGCTGGCCAAGGGTACCAGTGGGGGTACTTTTGCTGAGCTTCTTACCATGGGGAAAGATCAAAATTCCATTTCACAAAATTTGGAACACTGTTTTGAAGATAGAACTATGGTTTCCATTGTGCGCATCTGATCACAGACATTGTTTATCATTGCTATTTTGTAATAGGCCATTGGACTTGATTGTCTGAATGAAAGAACAAGCTCGCTTATGCATGACTTGGCCCATTGCTTAGCAAGCTTTGTCCATTTTGTTGCAAATGGGACCACTAGCCTTTTTATAGAAAATTTAGTCCCTTGAATGACAACAGAACATGAACGCCTGGGTATATTCTACACACTATGTCCAATATTGTGCCCGTTTCTTTTCACTACAAATGGCAGCTCGCATTAATTTAATGTTAAGGGTCAAGCGTTAGAGATGCAAGAGTCTACAGAGACTAAATTGGTCCAGATTGAAAATAACTGGGATCCGTTTTCACGAGACTTGTAGCTGCCTTTTTACAAACATGAAAGTTAATCCAAGTCAGTAATCAAATCTCTAAAAGATATTTAGGGCCTTTGAATTTTTCCCTGATATATATAGTTCATGGCATAGGAGAAGAATCAGCCTGATGATAAAAGATGCTTAAGTTCCACATTAAGGATCGATAAATACATCTTTTTCAGAATTGACAGTTAAAATAGAAAAATCAAGAAATTTAAGCAGGATAACTAGCCAATAAAATGAACCTTTTCTGATGAGGCCTCGTTGGAATTCGACAGCCAAATCCTTCCCAAAATACCTGAAAATCGATTGATTCAGGGGCATCAAAAGTCCCCCGAGACTCCTGAACTACACAATCTCAGCAACTGGATTCCACCAACCATTCCAGCAATTCAAATCTGAATTTTACCAGGTTCTTGTAGAAAAATGCGGTAAAGGGATGTTGGAGAAGGTGCATTTCGTTGGCTACTTACAAAGAATAATTGCAAGCGAAGTTTAGTTTGTTAGTAATTTAAGATTGGTTTGTTTTTTTCTTTTTAGACTATGAGAGTTTGTCACTGTTTGTTTTCTTTGAAGACGGCAAAATCTATCATAACTCAGTTGTCAAATTGATAGCAAGGATAGCAATCATTGGTTGCTATCTACAAATGTGAGATGACTCATCACTGTTATTTAAAGAAAACCATGTGACTTGAAATAACCTGTTAGTGTTTTGTAAGGGGGCAGATTTCTACTCTTGCCAGATGCCTGTGGGTCTTGGGTAATTAATCTGTTTCCACGTTCAAGGAAAGCGAGCTCTTAGCCAATCAAAAGCAATTTTATATCTTACTCCCAAACCAAAAGAGATCGTCAATGTTATCATAATAACCTTGAATCAATAAATCAAATTTCTGTAATATTGAGAATGGACATGCTATTGAAATGATTGAAATTAATAGTTGCCTTGAATCAATAAATCAAATTTCTGTAATATTGAGAATGGACATGTTATTGAAATGAGAATGGATATGCTATTGAAATGATTGAAATTAATAGTTGCTTTGAATCAATAAATCAAATTTCTGTAATATTGAGAATGGATTTGAGGATCATACTTGTATGGCTGGCAAAGATTGAAAACATGATGTAAGACGGGACAAATGATTTCTAAATGCAAACATTTTTTAAACAACTATTTTACTACAGGTCCCCACAAAGTTTGTCAGATCTGGGAGGTCTATTATGTCATTTTATTGAATTATGCATGGTGTCATAACCAATTATGTTAAATAATTAGCTTTTAATGTATTTTATTACTAATGTCATGCCTTGTTGATGGGTAGTACCCCGACACAACCTATGTTAATATACACAAAGGTCCATGATGAGCTCATATTCTTGAATAGCCTTCATAGGTTCCTTTTATGCAAAAGGAATTCATGGGTATTTTTGATAAAGAAGAAAGAGGTTAAAGATGTTTAACTAACCAAATGTAATGGGGTAATATGCTATGCTACAACTCAAAGTAGCATGTGTGATTAAAGGCTAAGAGAACAATGCTAGTCCAATCGTAGTTTAAAGGGGTTATCTTCTATCACCTCACTGACCTCCTTCCTACACATTTTGTTGGCTCTTCTCCACCTCATGGGGGGCTTCCCAAGGGATAGGATTGCTAAAGCTTGGCACATGAGACAAGGTGATATGAAGAGATGGGTTTAACAAAACATTTTTGTGGTTATAATATAAGAAATAAATACAATGGGTGATGGGAGGATCATGCAGATTAGTTTTAATCCCCAAGGAAAATGGAATCAAGGGGGGTTAGTTCAAGAAAGGGGTGAGTTCATTAAGGGTTGGGCAGATTAGGGCTGCTCTCACAATTCACAAATAAATCTTAACATGCTAAAAAATAAATGCAGAAATTAGCTAGGTGGATCCAAGAATGACGTTACATCAAAACATTGTTAACTAGGGCATGCTTCATACAATAAAGTATTACAAGCAACTACTCTAGAAAATTATCATTGCAATGTAATATAATCATGCATAACACAACAAAGAATTGAAGTCTTTTCTCTCACAACCCTTTCAATGAGACACGTTACCTTTCAATTTGCATTAATTAACAACTTCTAGTTATTCTCCAATTCATTGGCAACATTTAGAAATAGAAACAAGAATGCTGCACTTCAAATGTGTTGAAATATTGTAACTTCAAAGGATGTTCTAAATGTATTTTACTGATGTACTCCAAAGGAGATGTTATTATTCTTCTGTCGGGATGTTATTATTGTAATTGGTCATCATAGAGTCATGAGGTAAACCTCTATTGTAAGTCGGGTCATTAGTTGTTGATGTATTTGTAACTTTGAAATGTATTCACTTGTATATTTTATATATTGTATTTCATTAGTCCTCGATGCTCCTATCGGGAGAATCATTAATGTAATCAAGTCATGTAAAGTCATAGAGATTAACCCTCCTTTGTAAGTCGAGGGTAAAGTCCTCACAGTTGTGGGGCACTAGGGTTATTAGACTCTCCTAAGTAATTGTCAAGTCGGAAACTACTATAAATAGAGAGTGAGTCTCTCTATTTGAGACACACACTCACTCGACTATAGCGCATAGGTGAGAGAAGAGGAGCTCACACAAGTGAGAGAGAGAACAATTGTTGGAGATCATCTTTCTGTCTTTGGGTTTCACTGTTGCCATTGGTGCTCATTCTATCTCTGAGGAAGTTGCAGGGTTTATTTCTTTATGGTTTCCCTGAGAATAAATCTGTGTCTATTGTCTCTTGTGATTGATTGTTGTGCATGTTATTCTCTTAGATAAGATCCTAAGATCATATTGTCTAATTGATAAAAATATAACATGGTATCAGAGCTAACCTAAGAAGAAGACACTGTGCAGCTACAGAAGCTAGGGCTTCTTACTTTTTGGGTCTCTCTCCACAATCCATCAACAAAAGGAGGCTAGGCTAACTCTCCATTGAATGGCGTATCTTTTTGTCGAAGCAGAATTTGATTCTAAGCATTTTCAGTTTTTGACCTACCACTACATCGGGAAATTAAGGCTTCTCAAAGTAGAGAAATTTTTGAGTGAGCCCAGCATAGAATTGATCTCCTCATCAAAATCAAAGTTTATAGACCAAGATTGAAGTTTTTGGCTGGGTAGAACTCTAGGAAAGTCAAACCTTAATTTGCCTCTGAACCAGAAAACCAACACTGCAGAAGATCAACTCCAGATCTAGTTTCAGCTTCTCAAATTGGTAAGATCTAAATATTTTGTATTTCCATTTGAGGTTCTCAGTTAAGATGTCTCATCACACCAAGCTTGATGAAAAGCTTGAGGGAGTTGATAACTTCCGAGCATGGAAGTATAGGATCTCACTAGTTCTTGAAGAAAATGAATTGGACTCCTACATCAGTGGAGATGTTCCAGTTCCAGAGGGAGATGAGGCTAAGGCCTTACACAAGAAGAACTTGATCAAGGCCAAGATGATTATTGTTGATTCAATCAAGGATTACCTCATACCATAGGTGTCCTCCCTAAAGACACCTAAAGAGATGTTTGATGCCTTGACAAGCTGTTTGAAGGGAAGAACATAAACCAAAATATGACCTTGAGAAATCAACTGAAGAATGTGAAGATCCAGAATGCAGACACCATACAGTCATACTTTACAAGGGTCTCCCAGATCAAAGAACAACTTGAAGCAGTAGATGAAGAAGTAGAGAATGCAAAAATTGTGATGACCACCTTGAATGGTCTCCCTAGGTCATGGGACTCTTTCATTCAAGGGATTTGTGCTAAAAGAAAGCTAATCACCTTCAGTAGGCCGTGGGAGGAATGCTCACAAGAAGAAGCTCGAATAGTAGCTCGAGAAGAAAAGATGGGAAATGAAGATCAAGCTCTCATAGTACATACTAAGGAAAACAAAAAGAGACCATCATCATCGCAGAGGTAAGTATTCACATCAGAATAACCATATAAGAGATCTATCTAGTATCCGATGTTATACATGTGATGAGAAAGGACACATCTCCAGATACTATTCCAGAAACAAAGGTGGCTCTGAAAAAAAGAAGAACTACAAAAGAAGACATCATGCTCATACTGCAGAAGATGATGAACCTCCAAGAAAGAAATCCAAAGAAGAAGACTCTTCTAGTGATGAAGAATATGTTTTGATATCTGCTCTCACAGGAACTGTCACACATGGAAGCAATGATTGGCTCATAGATAGTGGGGCTTCCAAGCATACGACGGGATTCAAAGAATCCTTTGTAAAACTATCAGAACATGGGTCACCCCATAAGGTGAAACTTGGGGATGACTACCAATATCCCATAAAAGGTAGTGATGAATCCTCCTATAAGCTAGACTAGGGAAAGTCTATGAAGATGCAGGATGTCTTGTTTGTACCAGGACTAAAGAAGAACCTTTTCTCCATCTTTGCATTAGATGCAAAAGGCATGAGGGTTGCATTTGTAGATGGCCAAGTCCTTATGTGGCCAAAGGGAAAGAATATAGATGATGCAGTTGTGATTGGAGAGCAAGAGGGAGGATTATACAAGCTAAAGGGCCAACCAGAACAAGCCTTGGTCCATGACTCAGTAAAGCCAAATGAACTTTGGCACAGAAGGCTTGCATATGTGCACTATAGAGCACTACCACTTGCAAGCAAAGCTGTTGAAGGTCTTCCAAAAATACAGGAAAAACATGAAGGTGTTTGCAAAGGACGTGCGAAAGGAAAGAACACAAAGAAGACATTTCCAAGCAGCAAGAGCAAGGCAAAATGAATCTTGGAAATCATCCACTTCGATGTATGCGGTCTGATGCCATCCAGTTCATTGAGTGGGTATGTATACTATGTTTCTTTCATTGATGATTTTTCTAGGAAGACATGGAATATACTTCTTGAAAAACAAAGATGAAGTATTCAACAAGTTCATAGAATTCGAAGCCTTGATCGAGAACCAGGAGAATTAACATCAAATGAATTCAAAGAATTATGCAGAGATTCAAGGATTAAGAGGGAGTTGACGACTCCATATAATCCACAACAGAATGGTGTTGCAGAAAGAAAGAATAGAACGATAATGGAAGTTGCAAGGGCAATGCTTCATGATCAAGATCTTCCCATGCATCTATGGGCAGAAGCTGCTAGGACAGCTATGTATGTACAGAACCGTACTCCACATAGAGTACTTGAGAACAAGACACCTGAAGAAGTCTTCTTTGGCAAGAAACCAAAAGTCAGTCATCTCAGAATATTTGGCTGTTCAGTATACATACACATTCTGAAAGAAAAGAGGACAAAATTAGATCCTTCAAGAAAGAAGGGTATATTTGTGGGATATAGTGAAAGCTCGAAGGCTTATAGAATATACTTCCCAGGATTCAAAAAGATTGACATCAGCAGAGATGTAACATTTGATGAAGACTCAACTTACAACAAATCCAGAAAGAGACTTGTTGAAGACCTTGAAGAAGCAGAAACACCCAGGATTCAAGATACAACTCAAGAAGAAGATCGAGAAATCGAAGAACCCCATGAACCTGTAGATCCACCCCAGGAGAAGAATACTCACAAAAGCAAACCTGCATGGGTACAAGAGGCTATCCAAGGTGCAGAAAGATATGGGGTTCCAGAAGAAATGCATAGAGAGAGGAAAAGAACTAGGTCCTACTCTGGTTATATAGCCCTATTATGTGACATCATTGATAAAGAACCTTCCAACTATGAAGAAGCGACAGAAAAGAAAGAATGGAAGGATGCTATGATTGAGGAGTACCAGTCGATCATGAAGAATGATGTCTGGAATGTTGTTCCAAGACCAGAGGGGAAGTCTATTGTGGCTTCCAAATGGATCTACAAGATCAAGCAAGCTGCAGATGGCAACATAGAGAAATATAAAGCAAGATTTGTGGCTCGTGGCTTCTCCTAGAAAGAAGGAATAGATTATGAAGAAACTTTTGCACCTGTAGCCAGATACACTTCCATCAGATCATTACTTGCTCTGGATGTAGTAATGAAATGGAAGATACACCAGATGGATGTCAAGACTGCTTTCTTGAATGGTGTAGTGGAAGAGGAAGTGTATGTGGAGCAGCCACTCGGTTTTGAGACACACGACAGGGAAACTCATGTGTGTAAATTGAAGAAAGCCTTGTACGGTTTGAAAAGACACCCAAGACATGGTACGACAGAATTGACAACTTCCTAACTAGTTTGAGGTTTACCAAGAGTAAAGCAGATTCCAACCTTTACTACAAGGTTGAATAAGGGAACCCAGTGATACTCCTACTATATGTAGGCGATCTGTTTGTAACAGGTGAGGATGGGTTGATTGCTGACACGAAGAGGAAGCTTGCTGTCGAGTTTGAAATGAAAGACTTAGGTATGATGCACTACTTTCTAGGCATGGAGGTGTGGTAGCGTGTAGATGGAATCTCCCTGGGACAAGGGAAGTATGCAGTAGAGATCTTGAAGAGGTTTGGGATGATGGGCTGCAAGGCCATGACCACACCTATGGCATCGAACCTGAAGCTATTGAGTGATGCTTCATCAAAGTCGGTTGATGCTACGATGTATTGTCAGATGATTGGGTCCTTGATGTATTTGATGAACACGAGACTAGATATTTGCTTTGCTGTGAACACATTGAGCCAGTTCCTGACAGATCTGAGACATGTTCACCTGATTGTTGCAAAGCATATTCTGAGGTACTTGAAGGGGACAGTTGATTATGTGCTAAAGTATGAGGCGAATCAGAAGATTGACCTGGAATTTTATGTGGATTCGGATTGGGCAAGCAGTGCCATTGATAGGAAGAGCACTTCGGGGTGCTGCTTCAGTATGGGATCAAGTGTGATCTCTTGCTTTAGCAGGAAGCAGTCCTGCGTGGCACTGAGTACAATCGAAGCAGAGTATGTCGCAACTTGTTTGGCTAGTTGTGAGATAGTGTGGCTGAGGAAGCTACTGTCTGATTTGTTTAATCTCCAGTTGGATGCTAATTGTATATATTGCGACAACCAGAGTTGTGTGAAGTTGTTGGAGAACCCAGTGTTCCATGACAAGTCGAAGCATATTGAAATCAAATATCACTATATCAGGGATATGGTGCAAAGAGGAGCAGTGAAGCTCTAGTATGTTGCGACACACAAGCATATAGTTGATGTGTTGACCAAGTCATTAGCCAGAGTGAAGTTTGAGTAATTCAGGGAGAAGCTTGGTGTTCTCCAGATCGAGTTTCCTTCCAAGGGCAAGTGATGAGTCCGCGAGCCTTTCTGACATGGTGGTAGGATTGGTTCCTCCCATGGTCAGAAGTAAGTGATGAGCCTTTTTGACATGGTGGTAGGATTGGTTCCTCCCATGGCTAGATGTAAGTGCTGTGCCTTTCTGACATGGTGGCAGGATTGGTTCCTCCCATGGTCATATATAAGTGCTCAGACCTACATCTAGTATGAAAAAGGACTGGCTCTGTAGAACTACATCCAGCATGAAAAAGGGTTGGATCTGTAGTGGCCTACATCCAGCATGAAAAAGGGCTGGTTTTGTAGAGGTACATCCAACATGGAAAAGGGTTGGCTCTATAGAGGCCTACATCTAGTATGAAAAAGGACTGGCTCTGTAGAGGTACATCCAACATGAAAAATGGTTGGATCTATAGAGGCCTACATCCAATATGAAAAAGGACTGGCTCTATAGAGGTACATCCAGCATGAAAAAGGGCTGGCTCTGTAGAGGCCTACATCTAGTATGAAAAATGACTGGCTCTGTGAAGTTACATCCAGCATGAAAAAGGGCTGGCTCGGTCGATGAAGACCTACATGGAGGCTAAGCCTACAACCAACATGAAAAAGGGATGGCTCTGTAGAATTTCCTGTGACAAGAAGAATTGAGAGATAGCACCGTTTGATCAAGATAGAGGAACCGATGATGATGACCCAATTTTGATGGTGATCTGATGATGCTCCAACTTTGATGAATGATCCAGTGACGCAGACTTGTGCTGATGAATTGTGTCAAGAGAATACCTTCCTAGTTAAGAGGGAGTGTTGATGTATTTGTAACTTTGGAATGTATTCACTTGTATATTTTATATATTGTATTTCATTAGTCCTCGATGTTCCTATCGGGAGAATCATTAATGTAATCAAGTCATGTAAAGTCATAGAGATTAAGCCTCCTTTGTAAGTCGGGGGTAAAATTCCCACAGTTGTGGGGCACTAGGGTTATTAGATTCTCCTAGAGAAGTCGGCCCTAGTAAGTAATTGTCAAGTCGAAAACTAGTATAAATAAAGAGTGAGCCTCTCTATTTGAGACACACTCACCCAACTATAGCGCATAGGTGAGAGAAGAGAAGCTCACACAAGTGAGAGAGAGAATAACTGTTGGAGATCATTTTTCTGTCTTTGGGTTTTACTACTGCCATTGGTGCTCATTCTATCTCTGAGGAAGTTGCAGGATTTTTTCCTTTATGGTTTCCCCGAGGGTAAATATTTGTGTCTATTGTCTCTTGTGATTGATTGCTGTGCATGTTATTCTCTTAGATAAGATCCTAAGATCATATTGTCTAACCGATAAAAATCTAACATTAGTACCCTAATGAATATAGGAAAAATATTGTTTTGTGATTTCCTAGGTGAAGTTGGCCCAGACAGTTTAGTGGGGTTGACTTGATTAGGGTAAAAGTCAATGTGTAAAAAGAGTATAAATAGAGTGGTTGTGCTTATCATTTTGAACACAGACAGACTCACTTGTGTAGCACATAGGAGAGAGAGAGACATACCAACAAGGAGGAGGAATACCTGTTTTGGGATTTTATCTTATACGTCTTATACAGAGGAAGTTTTGTTGGGTTTTCTTCCCCTTGAGGGTTTCCCAAGATAAATATGTGTCTATCTTGTGATTGTGTTTCTTTCAGTGATTCTGCATATGCTACTATTGTGAATTTGGATTAAACACTAGTGATATCTAGCCTAGCATATGAAATGTTAACATGGTATCAGAGCTAGCCTGAATAGAAAATTTTTCACAACTCTCTCTCCTCTCCCTTCAGAAGAAATTAGGGTTTCTGTAAAAGTTGGAATTTTGAAGATTCGCTGGCATAATTTGCGCCTCTCGGGAGTGCATCTATTGAGACCTAGATTAAAGTTTTTGGGTGATTGAATCTCCGGGAAAGCCAAATCCTAGTTTGGCCCTGAACAAAAAAACCGTAGAAAACCAGAACCATAAATTCTTAAGAAATTGGAACCTCGCAAGCAAGATTTGAAGGGTGAA
Organism: Pseudotsuga menziesii; assembly: GCA_001517045.1. Lineage (NCBI taxonomy): Eukaryota > Viridiplantae > Streptophyta > Pinopsida > Pinales > Pinaceae > Pseudotsuga > Pseudotsuga menziesii. The sequence continues at coordinate 202,345 of LPNX010549161.1, forward strand.
GATTTGGGATCTTTAGAAACCAAGTGGTCCAACCAACTCGCCTCATTCAAGCGCATCTCTTGGTAAGGTCAACTTTTCATTTTGAGAAATTTCAATTTTTAGTGACCTCCTAGATAGGATGGCCCTGAGCACTAAGCTTGAGGATAAACTAGAAGGCATTGAAAACTTCCCAGCATGGAAGTATAGGATTGGTCTCATTCTTAGAGAGAAAGATCTTGATAAGTATATCAAGGATGAAGTCCCAGAACCAGAAGGAAATAAAGCTAAGGAGAAGCACTAGAAGGACCTAATCAAAGCAACGAGGATCAATTCCGATTCTATCAAAGATCACTTGATTCCTCAAATGTCATCTAAAGAGACACCAAAACAAATGTATGATGCAATCTCCAGAATATATGAAGGAAGGAACATCAACAAAAAAATGAATTTGAGAGCTCAACTGAAGAGCACCAAGATGAGTAAAGAAGAATCAGTTCAAGATTACTTCACAAGGGTCTCCTAGTTCAAGGAGAAAATATATGCTATTGGAGACTTCCTTGATTAAGATGAACTAGTCATGAATATTCTCAATGGTCTCACTAGACCTTGAGATTCATTCATACATACTATGTGTGCCAAAAAAGAAAGTATGAAGTTTTGACATTGTATGGGAAGACTGCTTCCAAGAGGAGGCTAGAGTAGCTAACAGAGAAGCCTTACTTAAGGAAGATGATCAAGCTCTATCTACCCATATTAAGAGAAGAAAACTATCAAACTTCAATAAGGATAGTCACAAGGAATATAAACCTCCAAAGAAGTTTCAGAAGAAAAGAGATAATAGTAAAAAAAGAGACTACTCCAAACATCAACGTTACAACTGTCATAAGATATGACACATTGCTAGAGAATTCCATTGAAGAAGAACACCAACAAAAGACATCATGCTCATCTAGATGAAGATGATGATGATGATGAAGAAGAAAAAAATCAAACTTCAGGAAGGATAGTCACAAGGAATATAAACCTCCAAATAAGTTTCAGAAGAAAAGAGATAACAGTAAGAAAAGAGACTACTCCAAACATCAATGTTACAACTATCATAAGATATGACACATTGCCAGATAGTGTCCATTGAATAAGAACACCAACAAAAGACATCATGATAATCTAGTTGAAGATGAGGATGAAGAAGAAGAAAAAAGACCTTGAAAGAGACAAGAAAAAGAAGAAGATATAGAGGAATATGTACTATTCTCTACACTCTCTAGGTCTGTAACACCTGGAGAAGACACATGACTTATTGATAGTGGTTCCTCAAAGCACATGACATGGAAGAAGCAAACTCTGTCAAGACTTGAAGGAAAGAAATCTCCTCAAAAGGTATCTCTAGGAGATGACTATCAATATCCCATCAAAGGCATTGGTGAATCAATCTATAAGCTTGACTCTGGAACATCCATGAAGATGAAGGAAGTACTATATGTACCAGGTTTGAAAAATAACCTACTTTCCATCTCAACACTAGATAAGAAAGGATATAGAGTTTCTTTTATAGATGGACAAGCACTCATGTGGTCCAAAGAAAAGACAATTGAAGATGATGTGGTTATTGGTGAAGAAGGAGGACTGTACAGACTCAAGGGACATCTAGAGACAACCCTTTTCCATGAGACCACTAGCTCAAGTGAACTATGACATAGATGGCTTGCTCACATCAAATACAAAGCATTACCTTATGTGAGAAAGGTGGTAACAGGTTTACCAGATCTAAAGATTCATCATGAATGAACATGCAAAGGATGTGCAAGAGAAAAGAACATCAAGAACCCATTTCCTAAAAGTGAAACAAAGACTAAAGATACGTTGGAATTAATTCATTCTGATGTATGTGGTCCCATGCCATCCACATCCTTAAGTGGATATGAATACTATGTCACATTTATTGATGACTATTCAAGAAAGACATTGATACACTTCTTGAACACCAAGAGTGAAGTGTTCGAGAAATTCAAGAAATTTAAAGCCTTGATAGAGAACCATTCAGAAAGAAGAATCAAGACACTGAGATCAAATAATGGTGGAGAATAGACTTCAAAATAATTTGAAACATTCTGCAAAGAAGCTGAAATAAAGAGGGAACTAACCACTCCCTACAATCCCCAACAGAATGGTCGCAGAAAAGAAAGAATAGAACCATTATGGAAGCAGTGAAAACAATGATTCATGACCAAGACCTTCCCATGAACCTATGGGATGAAGTAGCAAGAACATCTGTGTATGTGCATAATAGATTATCTCACAGTTCTCTTGGATGCAAGACTCTTGAATAAATGTATATAGGAAAGAAACCTGAAGTGAGCCATCTCAAGATATTTGGTTGTCCAGTATATGTGCATATTTTGAAAGAGAAGAGAACCAAGTTGGATCCTTCCAGAAAGAAGGGAATATTTGTTGGATACTGTGAAGTCTCCAAAGCCTTCAGGATATAAATTTCAAGATTCCATGTTAATAGGGATGTGACATTTGATAAAGAAACTACTCTTAAGAATTTCAGAAGGTGTAAGCTTGAAGAAGTACATGAAGAAGATGTATCTCCCAAAAAGGTAGAAGCTGAACCCTCTCCTGAAATAGTAACATCAAAAGATCATGATATGCTAGAACCTCAGGAACCCCCTACTATGGATATCTCTTGAAAGAGAAAAAATGATTGGGTAAGAGAAATCATACAAGAAGCAGAGAAGTATGGAGCTCTAGAAGGCTCCACAAGAACACACAAAAGATCAAATCCATACTCCAGTTATGTATCTTTGATGTGTGACCTTGTAGATCAAGAACCCACCAACTATAAGGAAGCTGCACAAAAGAAAGAGTGGGTGGAAGCAATGATGGAAGAATACCAGTCCTTAATGAAGAATGATGTTTGGGATATAGTACCCAAACCAGAAAATAAGAGTGTGGTATCTTCGAAATGGATCTACAAGATAAAACATGCAGCTAATGGAAGTATTGAAAAGTACAAGGCAAGATTTGTGGCTAGAGGATTCTCTCAAAAAGAGGGGATTTATTATTAAGAGACATTTTCTCCATTGGTAAGGTACACTTCTATCAGAACCATCATGGCACTTGCTTCCATGATAAAGTGGGATCTACACCAAATGGATGTAAAGACAACATTTTTGAATGGTGTGATTGAGGAAGAAGTTTACATCGAACAAACACAAGGATTTGAAGACGAAGGAAGAGTGGGTCATGTATGCAAGTTAAAAAAAGGCTTTGTATGGAATGAAGCAAGCTCCTAAAGCTTGATATGAAAGAATTGATAGCTTCTTGACAAGCTTGGGTTTTACCAAGAGTAAAGCCAACCCTAACCTTTACATGAAGGTTATGGATGATGAACCTATCATACTATTACTGTATGTGGATGATCTATTTCTAATAGGAAATTAGAAACATATCACAGATTGTAAGAAGAAGCTATCTGAATAATCCGAGATGAAAGATCTTGGATTGATGCATTATTTCCATGGGTTGGAAGTGTGGCAAATCCCAGAAGGAATCGTTCTGAATCAGGGAAAGTATGCAGTGGAAATATTGAAAATTTTTAATATGTTGGATTGTAAAGCCATGGCCACACCCATAGACACCAACATGAAGTTGTTATCTAATGAATCATCAGAGAAATGGACATGACTCAGTACAGACATATTATTGGGCTACTGATGTATCTGACGAATACAAGGCCATATATATGCTTTGCTGTGAACAAATTTAGTCAGTTTCTAGTTAAACCTAGACGGGTTCACCTGATAGCTGCATAGCATGTGATGAGGTACCTAAAAGGTACGATAGACTTTGGATTATATTATGATAGAGATCATGACTACATATTGTATGGATATACATATTCAGATTGGGCAGGAAGTGCCATAGACAGAAAGAACACCTCAGGTGGATGTTATTGTCTAGGATCTGTCATGATCTCATGGTTTAGTAAGAAATAGTCCAGTTTTGCTCTCAGAACAACTGAAGCATAATATATAGTAGCTTGCTTCGCTAGTTGGGAAGCAATATGGCTTCAGAAATTGATGTCAGGCCTATTTGACATAGAGTTGGACATCACAGTGATTCTATGTGACAACCAAAGTTGTATAAAGATGACAAAGAATAGGGTGTTCCATGATAAATCAAAGCATATAGAAATCCAATATTTTTATATAAGGGATATGGTACAGATGGGAGCTATAAAAATCCAGTATGTGAGTACCAATGAACAAGTTGATGACGTGCTAACCAAGCCTCTATCTTGACTGAAGTTTGAGTACTTCCGTGACAAGCTTGGTGTAGTCCGAAAAGATTGTCCTCGCAAGGAGGAACAATGATGATATGGACCCTTCTTGGAAAAAAGGAACAAGTCGAAGATATGGACTCTCCTTGGAAAGGGGAAACAAGTTGAAGATATGGATTCTCTTAGAAAAGGAGGAACAGGTCGAAGATATGGACTCTCCTTGGAAAGGAAGAAAAAGTCAAAGATATGAACCATCGTCAGACAATGGGGGAGCAGGTTGATATAGATCCTCCCTGGAAAAGGGGAGTGATGATGAGACTGCCATTAATGAGAGTGATCCTCTCTTGAGGATGGTCTTGCGGAAAATTAACATTTTGCTCTTGAGAGTGGTCCTTACTAGCTGAGGCATTAAGGAAATTTTGAGGTAAAAAGTGGGCCTCAAAACAAAAAATGTACTATCAAAATCCACTTTAAAAGAACCAATCACATTCTAGAGGATGACATTATCTATAATAGTTGACGTGGCATTGGTTGAGTTAATGATGCTTATTTGTCAAATTGTAAATGGTGAGTGAAAATCCATAATTAACTATATCAATGTTGTAAGTAAAGTACTCATTATGAAAATAATACTCATAAATTATTTTTGAATATAATATAAATGTACTAAAGTATTTAGAAAGAAAAACATTCTTTCAATATAAAATAAATTATAAATACCAAAAAACTAAAAGTTTTATTCAAATGTAATTGTTTTTTTATGTTTCAATATAAATAAATTACAAATACCAAAAAGTAAATTGTCATTTCAAAACTAAAATTATGTATTCATTTTTTTAATATTTAAAATACATATGTCAAATCTTTATTTAAAATCAAAATCACTTAACATCTTATAATAAAAACGATTTAATCTTATAATAAAAACAATGTGATGATTAATAGTTTTTGTTTTTTAAATACTTACTATATATAATAATCTATTATAATTATTATTTAAATATAAAAAATATATTTATTTATTTTATAAAAATATTATATTATATTATAATAAAATATTATATATATTCTCATCTGGTTGAATTTTAATATTAATACCATTTTTTTTTTGAAATTTAGGTATTATTGAAGGTTCATATTTTACTATCAACTTTTAACCTTTGAAACACCTACCAACGTAAATTAGACATGTACATCCATGTTACAAAACCAAATACATACATAAAACCTTAATGTAGCAATTTGAATGAACTGTTATATCATAATAAGATATTATATTATTAAAATTTTTATTACATATAATAATAATGTTTATTACATATAATCTCATTTGCTTAATATTAGCTCAATTTTTTTACTGGTAGAAATTTATGTACTATTCCTTCATCTCAATATTAACATTTTTAAAAAAATTTATTTAATGATATTAATTATTACATTAAAAACGATATGTGATATACATAATACATATCATAAGAAACTATTAAAAATGAGTTTACACGTGTTTTTGAAGGTGTATTAAAAAGATGAAAAATAAATTTAAGGAATGTTTTTTTTTAATTTATAATTTTATATTTATATTTTAATATATATAT